>JANJGN010000033.1:19259505-19404505 GCA_026770705.1 Isurus oxyrinchus
GACAGGGGGAGAGAAGGGGACGGTGGTGGAGAGAAGGGGACGGTGGGGGAGAGAAGGGGACGGTGGGGGAGAGAAGGGGACGGTGGGGGAGGAGAGAAGGGGAAGGCAGGGGGGGAGAGAAGGGGATGGTAGTGGGGGCGAGAGAAGGGGACGGTGGTGGGGGCGAGAGAAGGGGACAGTGGGGGAGGGGAGAGAAGGGGACGGCGGAGGGGGGAGAGAAGGGGACGGTGGGAGGGGAGACAAGGTGTCGGTGGGGGGAGAAGAGAAAGGGACAGTGTGGGGGGAAGAGAAGGGGACGGTGGGGGGGGGGGAGGGAAGGGGACGTTGGGGGGGGGAGAGAAGGGGACGTTGGGGGGGGGAGAGAAGGGGACGGTGGGGGGGGAGAGAAGGGGACGGTGGGGGGGGAGAGAAGGGACGGTGGAGGGAGAGAGAAGGGGACGGTGGGGGGAGAAGAGAAAGGGACAGTGTGGGGGGAAGAGAAGGGGACGGTGGGGGGGGGGAAGGGAAGGGGACGTTGTGGGGGGGAGAGAAGGGGACGTTGGGGGGGGGAGAGAAGGGGACGGTGGGGGGGGAGAGAAGGGGACGGTGGGGGGAGAGAGAAGGGGACGGTGGGGGGGGAAGAGAAGGGGACGGTGGGGGGGGAAGAGAAGGGCAGGGTCGGGGGGGAAGAGAAGGGGACAGTGGGGGGGGACAGGGGCGATGGTTGGGGGGGGGAGAGAAGGGGACGGCGGGGGGGGGGAGAGAAGGGGGCGGTGGGGGGGGGGAGAGAAGGGGGCGGTGGGGGGGGGGGGAGAGAAGGGGGGGGAGAGAAGGGGACGGTGGGGGGGGGGGGAAGAGAAGGGGACGTTGTGGGGGGAGAGAAGAGGACGGTGGGGGGGGAGAGAAGGGGACGGTGGGGAGGGGAGAGAAGGGGACGGTGAGGGGGGGAAGAGAAGGGGACGGTGTGGGGGGGGAGAGAAGGGGACGGTGGGGAGGGGGAGAGAAGGGGACGATGAGGGGGGGGAGAGAAGGGGACGGTGGGGAGGGAGAGGGGGGATGGTGGGGGGGGAGAGAAGGGGATGGCGGATGGGGAGAGAAGGGGAAGGTGGTGGGGTGAAGAGAAGGGGACGGTGGGGGGGGGAGAGAAGGGGACGGTGGGGGGGGGAGAGAAGGGGACGGTGGGGGGGGGAGAGAAGGGGACGGTGGGGGGGGGGAGAGAAGGGGACAATGAGGGGGGGAGAGAACGGGACGGTGGGGAGGGAGAGGAGGGATGGTGGGGGCGGGAGAGAAGGGGACGGCGGGTGGGGAGAGAAGGGGAAGGTGGTGGGGTGGAGAGAAGGGGACGGTGGGGAGGGGAAGAGGAGGGGACGGCGGGGGGGGGACGAGGTCGGGGGAGGAAAGGGGGGAGGGAAGGGAGAGAAGTGAGGGGGAGAAAAGGGGGGAGAGAAGGGGGGGAGAGAAGGAGGGAGAGACGGGCGGGAGAGAAGGGGGGATAGAAGGGGGGGAGAGACGGGGGAGAGAATGGGGAGGGGGGGGGAAAGAAGGGGGGGAGAGAAGGGGGGGGAGGGACGGGGGGAGAGACGGGGGGAGAGACGGGGAGGAGAGACCGGGGGGAGAGACCGGGGGGAGAGACAGTGGGGAGGGAAGGGGGGGGAGAGACGGGGGGAGAGAAGGGTGGGGGGGAGAGAAGGGGGAGAGTGGGGCAGAGAAGGTGGAGAGTGGGGCAGAGAAGGTGGGGAGAGAGAGAGGGGGGGACAGAGGAGGGTCGGGAGGCCAACAGCAGGATCAGCCGAGGGCAATTGCAGTGGCGACCCAGCAGTGATTCACTGAGGCTGTACAAAGGGAAGGCCACACAGTGCAGGGGTGTATGCTCTGGAGTAAACAGATACTTATTTTTACATAACAAAAACAAAAACAGCTGAAAAAACTGTGTTCCTCTCTGCAGATGCTGTCAGACCTGCTGAGTTTTTCCAGCTATTTTTGTTTTTGTTTCAGATTTCCAGCTACCGCAGTATTTTGCTTTCATCTTACTTTTACATAGCTGCTCTGCATTTGCAGATCTCTCACAGTGCATCCCAACAGTGCAATCAAAACAGAATCAGATTCCCCTCAAAGCTCGGATCAAAATTCACCCACACACCCTGGAAACTCATCCAACTGAGTAAGCGCTAACCTCTTGGCTTCCCTCTCCCTTTAGCAGCCTAACAGGCTCAACTCAACAGACCTCAGTCCTTCGTGCTCACCTGCCCTATCTTCAAAGATCCCCGCAAGGCATCTCTCATACACAATTTCCAGCAGAGAAACAGGCCACTTGGTCCATCTACTCCGTACGGCTGGTTCTATTCCATACAAGCCTCCCCCTACCCTCTCTTCATCTCCCCCTCTCAGCCTACCCTTCTATTCCTTTCTCCCTCGTATGTTTATCCAGCTTCCCCCTTAAATGTAACGATAATATTCACCTCAACCACTCCCTGTGGGAGCGAGTTCCACACTCTCCCCACTCTCTGGGTAAAGGAGTTTCTCCTGAATTCCCCATTGGGTTTATTAGTGACTGTCTTACACTGATGGCCCCGAGTTCTGGTCCTCCCTACAATTGGAAACATCTTCTCTACGTCTACCCTATCAAAATCCGTTCAGAATTTTAAAGACCTCAATCAGGTCAGCCCCTCAGCTCCCTGTTTTAGAGATAAGAGACCCAGATTATCCAGTCTATGTCGAAAATCCTTCTAACCACTCTGTCCACAATTCCATGTCCGTTTCCTGTGGCCTCCTTAATAGTAAACTTGAGATAAAAACAAGTTCCTGCCAGAGCTTTGCAGTAAGGCCAGAAACTGTATGGACCGAGAAGCCTCTCAATCTGACTCCCCGCCCCCTCTGTCTCGCTCTCCTGCCCCTCCGTCTTGTCATCGTGCCTTCTCTGTTTCGCCTTCTCATTCCCCTCCTTCTCACTCTCCAACCCTTCCCTCTTGCTCTCCCACCCCCTCCCTCTCGCTCTCCCACCCCCTCCTTCTCGCTCTCCCTGCCCCCTCCCTCTCGCTCTCCCACCTCCTCCCTCTCGCTCTCCCCGCCCCCCTCCCTCTCGCTCTCCCGCCCCCTCCCTCTCGCTCTCCCCACCCCCTCCCTCTCGCTCTCCCACCCCCTCCCTCTCGCTCTCCCCACCCCCTCCCTCTCGCTCTCCCCACCCCCTCACTCTCGCTCTCCCACCCCCCCCTGTCTCGCTCTCCCCACCCCCTCACTCTCGCTCTCCCACCCCCCTCTGTCTCACTCTCCCCGCCCTCTCCCTCTCGCTCTCCCACCCCCTTCGTCTCGCTCTCCCCGCCCCCCTCCCTCTCGCTCTCCCACCCCCTCCCTCTCGCTCTCCCACCCCCTCCCTCTCGCTCTCCCCGCCCCCTCCCTCTCACTCTCCCCGCCCCCTCCCTCTCGCTCTCCCGCCCCCTCTCTCTCACTCTCCCCGCCTCCTCCCTCTCACTCTCCCCGCCCCCTCCCTCTCGTTCTCCCCGCCACCCCCCCCCCCTCGCTCTCCCTGCCCCCTCTGTCTCTCTCTCCCCGCCCCTTCCATCTCGCTCTCCCCGAAAGACATGCTGATATGGGGAGATGAAAAGGAGGTGGGTGGAGGCTAGTGTGCAGTAGAAATACCAGCACAGAGCAGACGGGCCGAATGGCCTGTTTCTGTGCTGCAAGTTCCATCACTATGCAATATCCTAACGCTCTACTAACCAATTCCAATCTTCTGCCATCCTGTAAGCTTACAGGAAGTACAGCACAGAAGGAGACCATTTGCCCCCTCATGCCTGTGCCAGCTCATTGAAAGAGCTCTCCAATTAATCCCACTGCCCCTGCTCTTTCCCCTATGGCCGGCAAATTTTTCCCCTTCATGTATTTCTCCAATTCCCTTTTGAAAGTTTCTATTGAATCTGCTTCAACCGCCCTTTCAGGCAGCGCCTTCCAGATCACAACAACTCATTGTGTAAACAAAATCCTCCTCATCACCCCCTCTGGTTCTTCACTGATTCTCTTCAATCTGTGTCCCTCCGGTTACTTCCTGATGAACTTCAGCTCAACCAAAACAATCCTCCCAGAAGCTGCCCCATTTGCCCATCTCCATCTGGACTCCCAAACACCCAGCACTTCCAATTCTAAATTCTCCCCTGAATGTTCAAATCCTTCCACAGCCTCACCCCTTCCCTATTGCTGTAAACTCCTCCAGCCCCTACAACTCTTCGAGATCTCTGCACTCCTCCAATTTCAGCCTTTTGAACATCCCCCGATTTCCATCACTCCACCATTGGCAGCCGTGCCTTCAGCTGCCTGGGCCCCAAGCTCTAGAATTCCCTCCCTAAACTTCTCCACCTCACTCTCTCTCCTGCCTTTAAGACAGCCCTTCAAACCCTCCCATTGCTTTACCATTGACGAATGAATACACAACCAGATGACAATTATTCAGAGAGACAATCATGATTATCAAAAGATCTTGCATTTCTATAGCCGTTTCCCAGCCAATAAGGTACTTTTATTGAAGTGTGGTCACTGTTGTAGTATAGGAAATTCAGCAGCCAATTTGTGCACAGCAAGCACCCACAAAGAGCAATGTGATAATGACCCAGGTCATCTGTTTTAAATGAATGATGTTGGTTGAGGGATATATATCAGTTTAGGTTCACCCAAGAGGGCAGACAGGGTCTCAGTTTAACATCTCATCCGAAAGACAACACCTCTGACAGTGCAGCACTCCCTCAGTACTGACGCTCCGACAGTGCAGCACTCCCTCAGAACTGAACCTGCGACAGGGCAGCACTCCCTCAGTACTAACCCTGTGACAGGGCAGCACTCCCTCAGTACTGACCCTGCGACAGGGCAACACTCCCTCAGTACTGACCCCTGCGACAGGGCAGCACTCCCTCAGTACTGACCCTGCGACAGGGCAGCACTCCCTCAGTACTGACCCTGCAACAGGGCAGCGCTTCCTCAGTACTGACCCTGCGACAGGGCAACACTCCCTCAGTACTGACCCTGCGACAGGGCAGCATTCCCTCAGTATTGACACTGCGACAGGGCAGCACTCCCTCAGTACTGACCCTGCGACAGGGCAACACTCCCTCAGTACTGACCCTGCGACAGGGCAGCGCTCCCTCCATCTGGAGGTTAATCATCTCAGTCCCAGGACATCACTACAGGAGTCCCTCAGGGTAGTGTCCTCGGCCCAACCATCTTCAGCTGCTTCATCAATGACCTTCCTTCCATCATAAGGTCAGGAGTGGGGATGTTCGCTGATGATTGCACAGTGTTCAGCACCATTCATGACTCCTCAGATACATGTCCAATTGCAGCAAGACCTGCACAATATCCAGGCTTGAGTTGACAAATGGCAAGTAACATCTGCACCACAAGTGTCAGGCAATGACTATCTCCAACAGAGAGAATCCAACCATCGCCCTTTGATGTTCAATGGCATTACCATCACTGAATCCCCGACTATCAACATCCTGGGAGTTACCATTGACCAGAAACTGAACTGGACTAGTCATATAAATACTGTGGCTACAAGAGCAGGTCGGATGATCGGAATCCTGCGGTGAGTAATCACCTCCTGACCCCCCCCAAAGCCTGTCCACCATCTACAAAGCACAAGTCAGGAGCATGATGGAATACTCCCCACTTGCCTGGATGAATGCAGCTCCAACAACACTCAAGAAGCTCGACACCATGCAGGACAAAGCAGCCGTTTAATTGGCACCTTATCCACAAACATTCACTCCCTCCACTACTTGGGCACAGTAGCAGCAATCTACAAAATGCACACCAAGGCTCCTCAGACAGCACCTTCCAAACCCACACCCACTACCATCTGGAAAGACAAGGGCAGCAGACACATGGGAACACCACCACCTGTAAGTTCCCCTCCAAGTCACTCTCCATCCTGACTTGGAAATATATCACCGTTCCTTCACTGTCACTGGGTCAAAATCCTGGAACTCCCTCCCTAACAATACTGTGGGTGTATCTACACCACATGACTGCAGTGGTTCAAGAATGCAGCTCACCACCACCTTCTCAAGGGCAATCAGAGATGGGCAATAAATTCTGGCCTAGCTAATGATACACAGATTCCATGAATGAATAAAAGTATTGGCATTGGATGTATCGGCCTGGATTACGCACTGAGTGGGGCTCGATCCATTGATGTTGGAGGTGGTACAGTGCTTCCTTATGGCCTTCGATGCACAGACTTGTTGAGGGGGCCGACACGGAGAATAAGAGGAGCGCCAAAAATAGCTGAATAGAGGATGGTGATGTGATGAGGAAGAGTTGGGAGGGGGAGCAGGCAATTTACAGGAAGGTGATCGAATAGTGACAGAAGTTCGATACTTGGAAGGGCTGGAGGAAAAACATTTAAACAATCTGTGTATCAGATGTCATTCTGTGTCTTTAGCACAATGATCAATGAGGATATAGAATTACCTCATTAGTACTTAAAATAAAATAATCTTCTGCTGTTGTGATCTACTCTGCTTTCTGTCCATTGTTACATTGGTAAGGCCTGGGCACAAGGCTCAAAGGTCAAAGTTGTGTGACTGAGGCCTTTGAGAGCCAGGACAATCCTGGAATCAAAGGTAAGTTAGGGTAAACCTGGCCAGAAACAGGGGCATAGGCAGCCTCTGTCACTGCGTTCAGACGAGCAGCAGGTGGGTGGGGCTGCTTCGCAGGCACATTATAAAACAAAATTTAACAAGCATGCCGAGCCACAGGCTGATGATAGGAAGGAAGGTCTTCAACTTGGTCAAAGTGATTGAGGGAGTCCGGCTAATCCATTGGCCAACTGTGGAACTCAACTAGCTCGTCAATGATTCTGGAGTGGGTTCCTAGCAACATGGGGAGGGGCAGGTCAGGGGAGGCAAGGCAAGGGGAGGGGAGGTGGATTAGGCAAGGGGAGGGGAGGTGCGGGTTGGGGATGGAAGGTGAGGGACGGGCCATGGAAGGGAAGCTGAGGGGTGGATCAGGAGAACAAGGAGCAGGTTGGGGGAGTGAGGGGAGATTAGAGGAGTGAGGGGGGGTTGGGGGACTGAGGTGGAGGGTCGCAGGACAGGGGCGGGGTTGGAGCAGTGGTGGGGGGGGTCGGAGGAGTAAAAGGGGTCAAAGGAGTGGGGGTGGGTCAGAAGAGTGAGGGGGTGTCGGAAGAGAGGTGGGTGTCAGAGGACAGTGGGGTGTCGGGAGGGGATCGGGGAGGGAGGGTGGTTGGAGGAGTGAGAGGGAATCAGAGGATTGGGAGGGTTGGAGAAATGGGGGGGTGTCGAAGGAGTGAGGGGGGGTCGGAGGAGTGAGGGGGTCGGAGGAGTGAGGAGGTCAGAGGAGTGAGGGGAATTAGAGGAGTGATAGAGGGTTGGAGGAGTGAAGGGTTGAAGGTGTGTGATGGGCTGGAAGAGTGAAGTGGATTAGGGGAGTGAGGGGGCTTGGAGGAGTGATTGAGGGTTGGGGGAGTGAGGGGGATTGGAGGAGTGAGGGTGGTTGGAGGAGTGCGGTGGGCTGGGGAGTGAGGGGGGTTGGAGAAGTGATCGAGCTTTGGGGAGGTGAGGGGGGGTTCGAGGAGCGATGCAGATTTGGAGGGTGTGATCGAGGGTTGGGGGAGTGAGGGAGGGTTGCAGAACAGTTGGAGGAGTGATCGATGGTCGGGGATGTGATTGAGGAATGGGGGGTTGAGGGAGGTTGGGGGGGTGGGGGGGTTGGAGGAGTGAGGGGTGCTGGGGAGTGATGGGATTGGGGAGTGGGGGCTTTGGGAAATGAGGGAGTTTGAGGTAGTGATCGAGGGTTGGGGGTTTGAGGGGTGTTGAGGGAGTGAGGGGGCTGGGGGAGTGATTGAGGGTTTGGGGTGTGTGGGGGGGGTTGGAAGAGTGATCAGGGGTTGGGGGAGTGAGGGGAATTGGAGGAGTGATCAAGGGTTGGGGGAGTGAGGGTTGTTGAGGGAGTGAGGAAGATTGGGGGAGTGATCGAGGGTTGAAGAGCAAGGGGGGGTTGGTGGAGCAAGGGGGGTTGAAGGAGCGAGGGGGGCCTGGAGGAGCGAGGGGGGCCTGGAGGAGCGAGGGGGGGCTGGAGGAGCAAGGGGGGGCCTGGAGGAGGGATCGAGTTTGGGGAGTAAGGGGGGTTAGAGGAGTGATCGATGGTTGGAGAGTGAGGGGAGTTTGCAGCAGTAATCGAGGGTTGGGGGAATGATCAAGGGTTGGGGAGCGAAGGGGGTTGAAGGAGTGAGGGGGGCTGGAGGAGCGAGGGGGGTTTGGAGCAGTAATCGAGGGTTGGGGAGTGAGCGGGGTTGGGGGAGTGAGGGGGTGTCGGAGGAGTGATTGTGGGTTGGGGGAGTGAGGGGGGTTGGAGGAATGATCGAGGGTTGGGCGTGTGATCGAGGGCTGGGGGAGCGATCGAGGGCTGGGGGATTGAGGGGTTCTTGGAGGAGTGATCGAGAATTAGGAGAATGATCGAGGGCTGGGGCAGTGAGGGCATAATTCTGAAAGCTGCCGTTTCACTTGGTCCAGCCCTGGTGATGTGTTTTCAATTCCTCTCCCACACACTGAGCTGTCCCAGCTCACAGTAACCCAAACTGAGTCCAGGTCACCAAAACACCAAGTTCCCATTACCAAAGAATACCCAGCTCAGCAGGCTGAAATTCACAGAACGCTATTCCAAAATGTTCGCCACCACATTCAAAACAAAAACAAACTCCTTAAAGACTCCAGAACGTTGGGTCACGCAGAGCGATCAGCAGAGTGATCGACTGATCACATCCCAACATCGTCCAGAAAATCTATTCAGCGCCTCCCTGCCACTCCAGGACAGGCTGCACACCTTTAAATATTGCAGTCGTCACTGTTTCTCGATCTAGAGCTGGAACAAGTTAAACAAGAAGCACAAACATCAGCAGTGAGCCAAGAGGCAAGTCGATCGGCAAGTGACAATCCCAAATCACTGCTTGTACACACAAAGACGCGCGCGCGCAAAAACAAAGGTGCACACGCACACAAAAACGCGCAGGCGCACACACAAAGACGCACATGAATGCACACACACACACAAAGATGCGTGGAGACGTGCACACACACAAAGACATGCGCGCGCGCACACACACAAAGATGCGCACGCGTGCACACAAGGGTTGGAATTATCCCAGGTTTGCACCAAGTGCACTGACGGCTTTTCATGGCGTACCGTCCCAAACCCGCCGCATTAATTATGCATTCCCAGGGTACACGCTGTTTTGATGGTGGGCAGGCTCTCATTCGCCTGCCATGCGTTCACTTCACCACATCATCACGCCAGGCATCACATTTAAAGTACAACCGTGCTCAGTGCTTCTAGCCCTGGACTGCAGCAAAGAAGACGTGGCCCCCAAAGGCAAGACGACTGCAGCCCTCGAGCGCCTTTGGATGCCATGCAGGCCCCGCTCTGGCCGCAGGAAGGGCAGCTACATTACCACTCCGGGTTGGTAGGCAATGGCAGTGGTGGTCAGTGTCAATGCTACACAGAGGAGGTTGGCCATTCATTGGTGATACAGGATGAATTATCCCATCCATGCAGCCATGATATGGCAACCATCTCATCACTTTAAACTCACACACTCAAACCCATCACACGTTCACTGGCATCTCAAGGGACATCACCACTCACTCTCTCACACACACCCTCACACGTCCATCTGGCCTCATCTCCTCTGGAGACTGCCTCCTCAGCCCTCGCCATCTTGAGGCCACTTGTACAGGTTAACATGTGCCCCCACGCACACCATGAGATACCCCCCCTCACCCTATACAGCCCTCGTCCTGCAGCCTCTTCCCTTGCCCAAGGCCACTTCTCCCCCTTCCCCAAGCAAGACCTTGGCCTGCAGCCGTTGAAAAGCCACCCACATATGACTGATCTGGTAGGTAGAGACCTGCTCGTGAGCCCCCTAAAAGTGATGTGGTGCTGTCTGTGAAGCCTGGCATTGATGACTGTGAGTGCTGCCCGAAGCGAGGTAGACAAACAAACCTCAAAGTCCTGAGTGGTGCAGCTCGCCAGGTGGACACCTTATATATGCTGTTGTGAAACACGTTGGTGTGTTTTGCTGCCAACTTGGGCAGATGATCCAATGGCGGGGAATCAGTCAGTGGGCTGGTCTTATAATGATATGATATTCCAATGAAGTTCCCAACGTCCGATGGCGGGGAATGCGGCCCGCCGTTGGACAGTCTTAGTGGACGATCGCAAACTGGTTTCACGAAGTCGTGAAACCGATTTTTGATCTTCTCAACATATTGTCCGCTCATGCCACCGAAAACACCTGATGCTGGCGGACACAGAAAATCATGGCCAAAGGCGTGGACGCAGGCGCGCGCACAGACATGGGCAGGTGCAAACAGATGCGCATGCACACAGACACACAGGCATACACACACACAAAAATAAACACTCACAACGATATGCAGAGATGTATGCATGCTGAGAGATGTGCACACAGCCACACACACAGACACGTAGGCGCACACACTCACACACATACACAGACGCCTACAGGAATCTATGCACAGACACTTCCAGAGAGACCCCTATTGAGAGTTGTAAGAACAGACACAAACAAAAACACCAACCACCCGCCCCACACAAACACACCAGCCCACACAGGCCAACACACATAAATGTAGACCGACAGTCTGACATACACGCACACACTCCGACACACACACCCACATCTGACCCGACACACACACACACACACACACACACACACACACACACACACACAACCTCCCTCGACACGCACAGCCACCCCCGATACACACATACACACCTGGCACACACATACACAAGACGTGACACATGTGTACGCACACAGCCGACACACACAAATGCACACATTCCCAATACACACACACATGCACATAACCCGATACACACACACACACACGACCCGACACATGCACGCCTCCACTCTGACACACTCACATGCCCCGACACATGCAAACACATGAACTGACACACATACATATATACACAATCAACCTGACACATGCACACACGACACACATTCACATGCCCCGACAGACGTGCACATGTATAAGCCCCAACACAAGCACACGCCCCAACACGCATACGCCCCAACACCCATGCGTGCACACACACCCCGACACACACACGCATGCACACACCCCGACGCTCTCACACACACACTCGACACACACAAACACACGCGACCCGACACACACAACTACACACACCCCTACAAACACCCCTACAGACACACACCCCTACACAGACCCACAGACCCCCACAGAGACAAATACACCACACCCCAACACACAAACAGGTACACACAAACACACCCCAACGCACATGCTTCTCAACACACACATACAGGTGCACACACACACCGACCCACAGTCTCCTACACACACAAATAAACCAACCTACACACATACCCACTCCTTCACACTCACTCCCTCACACAAAGATACACACGCACACACACACACACACACAGACAAATGCACACACAGACAATCACACACACACAAAGACAGAGACACAAACACACAGACAGACAGAGACACAGACAGGCAGACACACACAGACATACACATATACACCCACACACATACATACACACGCACATACATACACGCACACGCACACACAAGCACAGAGACACACAGACACGCGCACACAGACACACACACAGATAGCGAGACAGACACAGACATGCACACACAGATGGGCACAAGCACGCACACACACAAGCATGCATGCATGCATACGCGTACACACACACACACACACACACACACACACACACACACACACACACACACACACACACACACACACACACACACACACACACACACACACACACACACACACACACACACACACACACACACACACACACACACCAGCTAACAGCAGCTGCATTTTAAGAATTCATAAGGACAACCTAGCCCTCAGTCTCATTGTAAGAAAGCTGGACAGAAAATAAAGCTCCAATTAAACCGGTTAAACCTCCTGCAACCTACACAAGACCCAGTGTCTGTCAACATTCCAAACAAGTGCTGACTCCCCAAACACAGACACTTTACAAAGAACTCTCCTCTTTACCAAAGCACATTTATATATTATCTGGAGTTTCCATTTTTTAAACACAAGAACTGAAGGAGGGGGTTCTTAAGTTAGTTAATAATTTGCTCACATACCTTCAGATCGAGTGTTTTATAAAAACAATGTTTGGTTTAAATAGTTCTCTCCTGGTTTTTTTTAGTTTAAAGATCCAGTCCTTTTAAATTTCAGGGTCAGCCATTCTCTCTCTCTCTCTCTCTCCCTCGTCTTTTAACCAAACAAAGAAGCTGAAGCAGTTTCACCCATCCCCCATGCACACCCTCCAGTTAAAGCCTCGCTTTCACCTGCCTGGCTTCCACCCTCCCCCCTCTTCTTCTTCCCTCCCCCTCTCCCCTCCTTCCCTCCCTCCTCCCTCCCTCCCTCCGCCAACAGACTCGTGTTGAAACACACGTATAGAAGCACTCCAAATGCAGGCCGGCTGCACAACTCCGACCTGGCTTGGCTGTATCCACGCCAGGGGAATGGATGGAGTGGAATAGGCTGGGGAAGGGCCCCCTTACATTACCCCCCAACCCCCATCTTGGAATGGCCTGGAATTTGGAATCTGCGGACTGCGGGGGCGGGTGGGTAACGGTCAATAGTGCAGCAGGATACCACGTGGGATGGGACTGTGGTCACCCTGGGTCAGTCAAACTAAGTCATGTTACACTCGGGCAGCCTTCCACAAACCCCCTCGCTCCCACTCTTCAGCCAAAACGTTAAAGCGAGGACCCGTCTGCCCTCTCGGGTGGATGTAAAAGATCTCACAGACAATATTCCGAATTCTGTCCCCAACCCACCTCGTGTCCTGGGGTCAAGATCAATCTAGAGAAGCTGCCCTTTGTGGGATCTTGCTGTGCTAACCACTACATTTCTCTTATGAATAACAGGACATACATGATTGGCTGGAAAGTGCTTTGAGACAATCCTAAGGCCAGGAAGGTACTATTGAAATGCAGCTCGCGGTTTTCCTGTGTCTGGAGGGGGCGGGGAGGGGGTGCAGCACGAAATGGTCGCTCACACCTCCCAGCTCCTCCAGCTGGGGTGGGGAGACATAGACACTGGAAGGTCATGGAACAGAGTGGTCACTGAGCAGTTCCTCGAGGTTGCTCTGGAACGGAATGCCAGGTCAGAGAGGCTGAATGGGATAGAAATGGGGGCAGTAAAGACCAGCTATTCCCCAATCATCACTTCACTTCTCCTCCCCGCCTCTCCCCTATTCCCTCCCATTCTCTTCCCCCTGTCCTCCTCTCCCCATCATTCCCCCACTTCCCTCGTTACCCCCTTGTTTTCCCCTCTGCCCCTTGTTCCATCTCTCTCCCTCATTCTCCACCTCTCCCCCTAATTTCCCCTCTACCCCTCATTTCCCCCTTCACCCCCTACCTTTCACTCATTGCCACTCCCCCATTCCCCTCTCTGTCCCAGTCCACTGGTTCCAGACCTGAGTTCTGCCTTATCACCTTTACGCTGGGTGGTGACCGATAAAGCTGAGGACCTTTGCCCCTGCTTCCAGCTAGGTTGCCCTTTGATCCCCCAGCCAAATTTCTCTGAAGGGATTTGCCCTCCTTGCGATGTAACTGTAAATCAGAGACAGTGGGTTCCTCCTCTACTGCCTCAACGTCCCAGGATAGGGAGAGGGGGAGGAAGAGGGAAGATAAGAAGGAAATGAGAGAGAGGGAAAGGGGAGAGAGGGAAGTGGGAGGGGAGGGAGAGATAGGGGAGGGAGAGAAAGGGGGAGGGAGAGATAGGGGAAGGGAGGGAGATGGGGAGGGGAGAGAGATGGGGGAAGGGAGAGATGAGGGAGGGGAGAAAGATAGGGAGAGGGGAGGGGAGAGAGGAAAAGGGGAGGGAGCGGGGGAAGAGAAGGAGCGAAAGGGGAGGGAAGCAGACTGAGGAGAGGGGCGAAGACAGTGAAGGGCAGGGTAGGAATGTGAGGGGTGGGGAGTGAGGAGGGATGGGTGGGGAGGGGTGAGGGGGGAGTGGAGGGGAGTGGGGGAAGGGGAGGGAAGTGGGGGGGAAGGGAGTGAGGAAAAGGTGGGGCAGTGACCTATACCTCAAGATGGGCCAAATTCCTCAAGGGGATAGGGTCAGTATATTTGAAGAGCGATATTGGAATTCTGCCCAAAGTGGGAAGCACTGTTTTCATCAACACGCTCACTGTGCATGTCCCTTTAAGACAAGAGTTGCAGAGCTCAATCTAAGGTCCTCAATGATCCCCCACCTCCCCCCCCCACCACCCCCCAACGCAAGCAATGGAAAGTTAAGTTAAAGAATTTCTTTCTAAAACGAAGTTCTCTGAATTCTGTCGACTTCTAAACAGGAAACCAGGCTAATTCTGCACGGCTCACTATAAACATTGTTCACACACACAGCTCCACACACAGGGCCAGGCCCACACAGCTCATACACAGCCCCTCTGACACCACGACAGCAACAAGGTGCAAACAGTACCCGCTCCCCTACTGAGACATTAAGAGGGGTGGAAAGGTGGCAGGAATTTCAGCCCAACTCACTGCCCAGCAATTCCGATCATGCAGGGGGGTACGCATTGCCCTAAGACAGGATTACGTAGGGCTGTGAATCCCCCGCCAACCCCCCCAGTCACATGGGCAGGCAACGCTCACACTGTAGAGGCTTTCACAATGATAAAATGACTACACAGGGTCACTGCAGCATAGGAGGGCATTCAGCCCATCGAGCCCATGCTGGCTCTCTGTACACCAATCTAGTCAGTCCCATTCCCCCACTCTACCCCTGTAGTCTGGCAAGTTTATTTCCCTCAAGTGCCCATCCAATCCCCTTTTGAAATCATTCATCATTACTTCCACCAACCTTGTGGGCAGCGAGTTTCAGTACATCACCACTCGCTGCATAAAAAATTTCTTCCTCACATCCCACATCTCCCTCCCCCAACCAAAACCTTAAATCTGAGTCCCTGAGTCCTTGCACCAACAGCCAATGGGAACAGCTTTTCTTTGTCTGCCTTCTCCAACCTTGTCATCATCTCGTACACGTCGATAAAATCTCCCCTCAATCTCTTTTGCTCCAAGGAGAACAACCCCAGCTTCTCCAACCCTAACCTTGGAGCTAAAATCCCTTATCCCTGGATCCATTCTGGTAAACCTCCTCCACACGCTCTCAAGGAGCCTCACATCCTCCCTAAAGTGTGGTGACCAGAACTGGACACAATAACCTAGTTGGTGCCTAACCAGAACCTTATAAAGGTTCAGCATAACTTCCATGCTATTGTACTCAATAAGAAGGCCACGATTCCAAATACTCTGTTTACCATTCTCTCAATCTGTCCTGCCACCTTCAAAGACCAACACACATGAATTTGGAAAGATACAAGTCACCCCTCATGGCATCATATTCCTACAAGAGGGGTCATCTTTGCGATGGTGTGGGGTTGGAAGGAGTGGATATTGTGGGAAAGTGGCTGCAGGTAGTCCTAGGAGGGCCTGAAAGGGTCGGAATCAGGAGGTCGGTTGTCAGCAGCTGGCTTTGTCCAGATGCGTCTTTTTGTTCATTGACCTTTGACCTCCTCCAGTCCGGTTGTGGAGACACAGAGCATGTGAAGGAAAGGCTTATGACCGCTTTAATGGCAGGTCCTGTCATATGGCTGGGTCTCAGTGACTCGGACTTTGGCCTCTGAGTCAGAAGGTCATGGGTTCAAACATAGAAAATGGGAGCAGGAGTAAGTCATTTGGCCCTTTGAGCCTGCTCCGGCATTCAATATGATCATGGCTGATCCTCCACCTCAATGCCGTATACTCGCTCTCTCCCGCCATACCCCTTGATGTCTTTAGGGTCCAGAAATCTCTTTCCTTCCTAAATATATTCAGTGACTTGGCCTCCACAGCCTTCCGTGATAGAGAATTCCACAGGTTAACCAACCTCTCAGTGAAGAAGTTTCTCCTCATCTCAGTCTTAAGTGGTCTACCCCATATCCTGAGACTGTGCCCCCTTGTTCTAGAGGAAACATCCAGTCTGTCCAGCCCTGTCAGCCTGTTATACGTTTCAATGAGATCTCCTCTCATTCTTCTAAACTCATGACCTAGACGGCCCAATCTCTCCTTGTAAGACAATCCTGCCATCCCAGGAATCAGTCTGGTGAACCTTCGCTGCACTCCCTCTATGACAAGAATATCCTTTCTTAAGTAAGGAGACCAAAACTGCACATACTATTCCAGGTGTGGTCTCACCAAGGCCCTGTACAGCTGCAGTAAGACAGCCTTGCTCCTGTACTCAAGTACTCTCACAATAAAGGCCAACATACCATTTGCCTTAACAGCTTGCTGCACCTGCATGCCCCACTCCAGAGGGAACTGACCCCCTCACAAACTCTCAGTGCCAGTACTGTGGGACTGCTGCACTCTGGGTGATGCTGTTAAACCTGAGTGCCCCATCTGGCCTCTCGAGTCCACACAAAATCTCCCACACCCACTAAGAGCAGGGGAGCAGCACTAAAACAGACGATCTGGTCGTAATTGCATTTCTTTTGTGGGAGCTTGCTTTGTGCAAATTGGCTGCTATTCTTTCCTCAGTGACACTACACTATTAGTTTCCCATTGGTTCTGACATTCTGAAAGACTGCTGTGGAAATGCAGGGTGGGTGTTCCTTTATACATTTATGTTTAAGTCTCTCTACCTCTATAAGATGAACCAGCCCTTTACATTAACCCTCCAACACTGGCCTCTTGCATGTTGTTTTCTCTCGAAGCTCATTCTGATCTGTGAGGCAGGAGCCCCTAATCTCGACCTCTCACCAACGCCCCTCCTGCCCTCTAAACGCTCATCCAAAAGCCCAGGTCAGCGGCAAAGACTGATTTACCAAAAGCTCAAACGAAGGCCTACTCCTGGTCCAGCTGCCTGGCTCCTTAACCAGTCCTGTCCCCAGACACATCAGGGGGATGTTAAAGTGAGTTGTTCAGGAGAAATAAAAAAGAGCAGTTACTCTTGAAATGTCCTGTCTCTCCAATATCCTCCACCACTTACAATATTCAATCACAAAGGATTTGAGAACACTGGCCTTTCACAGTAGGGGCGGAAATTAAAAGTCAGGAATTGCAACTTCGGTTTTACAGAGACCCCTGTTAGAATAGAGCGTCCAGTCCCACATCTGAGGAAGGATGTATCAATCTCGGAGGGGATGCAGTCCATATTCACAAGAATGATACTGGGGCTCAAAGAGTTAAATTCTGAGGACAGGTTACACAGACTGGGCTTGTATTCCCACGAGTTTAGAAGATTAAGGGGTGATCTAATCGAGGCGTTTAAGATGATTAAAGGATTCGATAGGGTCGATAGAGAGAAACTATTTCCTTTGGTGGGGGTTGGTGGAGGCCAGAACAAGGGACCAGAGCCTTAAAATCCAAGCCAGGCAATTCAGGGGTGATGTCAGGAAGCATTCCTTCAGACAAAGGGGAGTGGAAATCTGGAACTCTCTCCCCTCTAACATTCCTGCTGAGGCTGGAGGAAGGGGGGGGTGGGTAGAATTGGGGCAGAGGTGGTTTGGGGTAATAATTGGAAATGTCAAAACTGAGATTGAGAGATTTTTGTGTTTCAAGAGTCATTGAAGGAGAGGCAGGAAAATGGAGCTAAGATAAAGGTCACGAGCTGATTCAATGGTAGAATGGGCCTGAGGGGTTGAATGGCCTCTTCCTCCATCACCACACTCGTCAAAAGACAGCAGACAGGAATTCTTGTACCTAGATAACGCCATGTGTACCTCAGGATGTCTCAAACCATATCACAGTCACTGTTGGAGATACAGCAGCAAATTGGTGCACAGCAAAATCCCACAGACTGCAATGTGAATATGACCACATTTTTTTCATTGTGATGTTATAGTCATTATGACACAGGAGGCATTCAGCCCATTGAGTCCATGCCAGCTGTCTGCAGAGCAATCCAGTCAGTCCCATTCCACCGCTCTATCCCTGTATCCTGGCAAGTTTATTTCCTTCAAGTGCCCATCTAATTCCCTTTTGAAATTATTCATTGTCTCCGCTTCCACTTCCCTCGTGGGCAGCAAGTTCCAGGTGATAATTATTGGCTACAGGACACGTGGAAGAACTCCCTCCTGCTCTTCTTCCAACAGTGGTTGTGGGATCTTTTATGTCCACACGACAGCACAGACAGGGCTTCGGTTTAACGTCTCATCTGAAAGACAGCACCTCTGGCAGTTTAGCACTCCCTCAGTAATGTACTGGGAGTGTCAGCCTGGAGGATGAGGCAAAGTCCCTGAGTGAGACTCAAACCTATGACCTTCTGAATCCAAGGCGAGAGGGCTAGTCACTACGCATAAGTAGAAGGCTTAGACTGGGGCCTAGCACTTCTCAAGCCTCTCCAGTGGGCTCTGCCACCCTTTTAAACATCAAGGCCAGATTCAGAGAATATAAATTGGGACAAATGAAAGGCATGGAAAGGGTGGGGAAGGGGAATGTGGAAAATTAAAAGACAGGAAGGGTGAGAGGGTTCAACCAACAGCCATCTCTCATTAGAAATTCAAAGTAAAGCAGACGTGCAAATGAAACAAAAATGAAAATTGCTGGAAAGACTCAGCAGGTCTGACAGCATCTGTGGAGAAAAAGACAGGGTTAACATTGAGAGTCTGTACGGACTTGCAACATCAACTCTGTCTTTTTCTCCACTGATGCTGTCAGATCTGCTGAGTTTTTCCAGCAATTTTTGTTTTTGTTTCAGATTTCCAGCATCCGCAGTATTTTGCTTTTATCAGGCATGCAAATGAATTTGCCTCGTGTGAGATCCTCCATTTTATAATGCACAGATACCTATTCACCCCGTGCTTACTGACTACTTATGTTGCCTTTCAGAACAGCTAACATGTCCATGTTAAAATTCTCATCCTTGTTTTCCAATCCTTCCAAGGCATCATGTCTCCCTATCTATGTAATCCCCGCCAGCCCCCACAACCCTCCGAGATCTCTGCACTCCTCCAATTCAGGCCTCTTGTGCATCCCCCGATTTCCATCACTCCACCATTGGCAGCCGTGCCTTCAGTTGCCTGAGCACTAAATTCTGGAATTCCTTCCCTAATCCTCTCCGCCTCTCCCTCTCTCCTTTAAAACACTAAAGCCCAACACAGTAACTGAATTTTTGGTCACCTGTCCCCATATATCTCCTTATGTAGTTCAGTGCTTAAACTGTATCTAGTCTGCACCTTGAGACACTTCACTACACTGAAGATGTAGTCTGAATGCATGGAGTTGTTCTGTGCATTGAGGGGGTTAAATCTACTCAGGGACAGCCCTATTTATATCTTCGCAGCGCTCCCCTCCCCCTCCCAGTTACAGTGCCAACAGCTGGACCTAGTCAATTCGGCTCATTAATTCAACCACGTGATAGAGCTCTTCGGGAGACTAAGCTGGGGAGGGAAGATCTAAAAATGTGAATCTCAGTGCTTTCGTCAGCCTCCTCGCCATCCCCACCCCCCCATCAAACCAAAAAAACCTGCATTTACAATCCCATAGTTAATTAATTTAATCAAACATTTACAACAGGGATAATGAGCGACTGCTCACACGGCATTGCCACAGGACTCGGCACCACCCTTCCCCCAACCCCCCTGCCACCTTCACTCAGTGCCAGGGTGGGAGTTTCCAGTGGGACTCCTCATCTCATCCCAAACACATTGATCCAGAAACAAGACTGCCTCATAACAATTTAATGAGGATGTTAGTGTGTGTGCACACGTGTGGGGTTTCCTTCAATCAAGACAGTGGCCAAGGCATCTTTGGTCCAATATGAGCTGTCCACACAGACTGTGCTGCCACAGTCCTGCTGCCCATTTGCCCGCTGTGTCGCCCCTCCCTCCCCCGCCCAAACTCTGTACCCTCACACGGGGCCCTCTGACAGTTTCTGGAAGTGTGGGGGATGCGGGAAAGGGGTGGTTTACACAGCTCAACCTGAGTTTCGGGAGCCTCATCTGTTTTACAGGCTGTTTTACCCCAATCATCGCAGTTTTCCTTAATGCTCACTGGGCACTCTCCCGCCATCTGAAGATTGGTACCCTGATGCTGAGGTACAAGCAGCTCTCACCCACCTTCCCTGGCATTCTCCACCTGCTGAGCTGCCGGCACAGACACACCCAACTCCTGGCAATTTCGTGGCCTGGGCATCTGGGCTGAGGGGGCAAAGTGGGGGTGCAGAGAGGGAAAGGGGAGCAGAGAAAGGGAGAGAGGGGGGCAGAGAGTGAGATGGGGGCAGAGAGAGGGGGACAGAGAGAGAGAGAGAGAGAGAAAGTGGGGGAGAGAGTGGGGTGCAGAGAGAGGCAGAAAGGACAGCAGAGGTGCCAGACCTGCTGAGTTTTTCCAGGTAATTCTGTTTTTGTTTGAGATCTCAGAGGGTTGTGGGGCTAGAGGAGATTGCAGAGATAGTGAGAGAGGTGAGGCCATGGAGAGATCTGAAAACAAGGATGAGAATCTTGAAATGTGTGGGTGATGCCAGACCAGGAGCCAGTGTAGTCGGTGAGAATGGGTGGGAGCTGGCGACTGGGTGAACAGGTTCCGGTGTGAGTTACACAGGTGGGAAGCAGAGTTTTTCAATGAGTTCAAATTACTGGGATGCGAGGTGAGAGGAGAAGACATTAGTACAATTGAGCATGGCCGAGGGATTGATCAGGAGCAGCAAGTCTCTTCCTTCTCTGTTTCTGTTGCTGAGTGTTACAACACACCAGAATGTCTTCAGAGAAAAACTGTTTCCCCCTTGCGACTGGGATGGAGCCAGTTCAGGTCAGTCAGAGAACCCCCCCTTCCCGGAATTGCATGATTCCTCTCTGTATCATCACTATTACGATGAAAAAACTACAGAACACCACAGAAATAACCTCCTCCTTCCAAATTTATATATATCTCATTCCCTCGCACACGTTCAAGCACACAGCTGCTCGCACACAGACTCACTTCTCTCCTATCAAAACGTCCCTGACTCTTGAGCTGGACCGTGAGCCCAACCAGAGACGGAAAGCAGAAGCCAGGCATGTTTACTTCTGCATCTCCTTTTGTGCCAGCCTGCAGTGCTCCCAGAGTCAGTGTGTGGGGCAGGGAAGCTTTCCTGTCGGCACATTCCACAGACGGTCGCCATTCGCCAAGGGAGGTGGTGAAAATAAAGGAATTGTTTGAGGTGATTTTATTTCTGTAAGACGGGCATCCTGACTCACTGGTATGGAATAGGCTGGTTGCCCAGGTGATGATGGGCTGCAGGAGGCCCCAGGCTTGGCTTGTCAACTTGGGGATATCAAGGAGGCCTGGGGTGGGGGTAGATGGGCCGAAATCTCTCCGGGTTGTTGCTGCTGATTCAGGTGGTGCGACTTGAGTCAAGCTCAGGTGTATGGAGTAGACATGACTTCTGGACAGGGATGGGACAGTGTGTTACTCAATCACAACTGACTCCTCATCATTTGGAATTAGGGAAAAAAAATATAAAAGGTGCAAAAACAAGCTCCCATCCAATCGCGATGTGACACGACTGTTGGGGCCCCTGTTCAACCTTAATATATACTATATATAACCTTAAACCCAGCTGGCAAATGAATGGAACAAAACTTGTTTGAGAGAAAGATGAATTATTCATAAGCTGAAATGCATTACATAATCGCAGCTCCCAATTACCACAGTCTAAGCTAATCAGTTCATTAACATTTGTGTTAACTCTCCTGCCTCATCTGCCCAATTACATTCTGGTTATGTAACTGGTATTGCCCCATCAAAAGCATACTGCCAATTACCTAACATACTACCTTGCATTCACATCGTCTCTATCATGAAGTAATATGGCCCAAGGGGCTTTACAGGGATGAACCTCCTCCAGGGCAATTAGGGATGGGCAATAAAAATGCTGCCTAAGTCAGCGATGCCCAGATCCTGTGAAAAGAATAAAAATAAGGGCCTAGAATTGATACCCACCACATAAGGCGATAGGAGGTCAGGTGACAAAAGCTTGGTCAAAGAGGTAAGGGTCTTAAGGAGTGTCTTAAAGGAGGAGGGAGAGATAGAGAGGGCGAGGTTTAGGGAGGCCATTTTGATTACCATATTTGAGGGTGGATATTCTTGCATATGGGATACCGAACAGTGAAGGCTCACTAGATTGGTCCCTGGGTTGACAGGGCTGAGTAAATTGGGTGCATACTTTTTTTGAAATTTATTATTTCATAAGATGTGGGCATCACTGGCAAGGCCAGCATTTGTTGCCCATCCCCAATTGCCTTTGAACTGAGTATCTTGCTAGACCATCTCAGAGGGCAGTTAAAAGTCAACCACATTGCTGTGGGTCAGTAGTTATAAGTAGGTCAGACCAGGTAAGGATGGCAGATTTCCTTCCCCGTCGGACATTAATAAACCAGATTGGTTTTTACAACAATCGACAATGGTTTTGTGATCACTATTAGAAACTAGCTTTTAATTCCAGATTTTATTAATTGAATTTAAATTCTACCAGCTGCCATGCTGGGTGAGGCTCTGGAGGGATTTGAACATCTGGCACTGTCTGAGCGAGGTGCCATCTATCGGACTATCAGAGGTATCAGCTCCCAAAGCAGCCTTTTTGAGAGCGGGAGTGAGCAGTGATGGGGTCGGACCCAGAATTGGGCTGAGAAGCTGGGAGTCAGAAAATTAATCACAGTATCCTACAGCAAACAAAAAAACAACTGTTTACACTTCCTTCAAACACTTTTACGCTTTGGTTACATAACTAATCAAAAGGAAGTTTGACCCCGACAGTCAAGAATTATCCAATTGAGTAATATAGAAAGAGGATGTCCCAAAATACTTGACAGCCAATGAAATACCTTTCAGGTGTGGTTGCTGTTGTACTGTAAGAAACGTGGGAGTCAGTTTGTGCACAGCACAACCCCAAAACAGCAAGGTGATAATGAACAGATAATCTGTTTTACCGAGTGATGTTGGTTGAAGGATAAACATTCTCCGCAGGATACTGGGGAAAACTCCCCCTCCCCAGCTCTGCTTCCATTAGTGGCCATGGATCCACCTGAGGGCAAACAGGGGCCTCGGTTCAACATCTCATCCATAAGATGGCTCTCTGACAGTGCAGCGCTCCCTCGGTACTGACCCTCTGACAGTGCAGCACTCCCTCAGTACTGACCCTCTGACAGTGCAGCACTCCCTCAGTACTGACCCTCTGACAGTGCAGCACTCCCTCAGTACTGACCCTCTGACAGTGCAGCGCTCCCTCGGTACTGACCCTCTGACAGTGCAGCACTCCCTTGGTACTGACCCTCTGACAGTGCAGCGCTCCCTCGGTACTGACCCTCTGACAGTGCAGCGCTCCCTCGGTACTGACCCTCTGACAGTGCAGCACTCTCTCAGTACTGACCCTCTGACAGTGCAGCACACCCTCAGTACTGACCCTCCGACAGTGCAGCACTCCCTCAGTACTGACCCTCCAACAGTGCAGCACTCCCTCAGTACAGACCCTCTGACAGTGCAGCACTCCCTCAGTACTGACCCTCCCTCAGTACTGACCCTCCGACAGTGCAGCACTCCCTCAGTACAGACCCTCTGACAGTGCAGCACTCCCTCAGTACAGACTCTCTGACAGTGCAATACTCCCTCAGTACAACCCTCTGACAGTGCAGCACTCCCTCAGTACTGACACTGGGAGTGCTGATCTGGATTATGGGCTCAAGCCTCTGCAGCGGGAATCGAACTATCAATTCTCAGACTCTTCAGCAAGAGCACTGGCTGCAGAGCCACAACTAATAAGAGCTTTGCCTCTTGCTCCCCAGTCAGCACATGGATAATTCGACAAGGAAGAGTCCACATCCTCAGGAGGAAGAAGTGATCCAATTGGAGTGGGTGTGGGGGAGGGAAGGTCAGGGAGTCATAAAGTCAAAAGACAAAGATCTCTGAGGTCAGCTGCCCCTACGATTAAAGGAAGAAGTGCTCAGGAAGACACAAAAGTAAGTGTCTGTAAGATCAACGGATAAAAGGGGAAGATTGATGACTGTCAAAGCAGGACCGGTTACGCAGGTCCATTAGCTACTTGCCATCGCCTTGAGGCCCAAACAACAGCCAAAAGACTTCAACTATTGGGATGAGGGGGGAGGAGGGAAGAGAGGAGACAGATTCCTCACAGTTCCACAACACTTTGCAAAATGACAGGATACAGATGACCAAATAAGGAGAGTGCGAGTTGATAACAAGTAGGACACCTTTAGCTAGGCCCAATCTGGCCGGGCTAGGCCCAATCTGGAGTGTCAGGCCAGCTCTGAAGAATTAAAGAATGGTCTTGTCCTCACTTATCACCCCACCAGCCTCCGTATTCAAAGGATCATCATCCCCCATTTCCGCCAACTCCAGCATGATGCCACCACCAAACACATCTTCCCTTCACCATCCCTGACGGCATTTCACAGGGATCATTCCCTCTGGGACACCCTGGTCCACTCCTCCATCACCCCCTACATATCAACCCCCTCCCACAGCACCTTCCCACGCAACCGCAGAAGGTGCAACACCTGCCCCTTTACTTCCCCCCTCCTCATTGTCCAGGGGCCCAAACACTCCTTTCTGAAGTGAAGCAGCATTTAACTTGCACTTCCCTCAATTTAATCTACTGCATTCGTTGCTCCCAATGTGGTCTCCTCTACATTGGAGAAACCAAACGCAGACTGGGTGACCGCTTTGCGGAACACCTTCGGTCTGTCCGCAAACATGACCCAGACCTCCCTGTCGCTTGCCATTTCAACACTCCACCCTGCTCTCATGCCCACATGTCCATCCTTGGCCTGCTGCAATGTTCCAGTGAAGCTCAACGCAAACTGGAGGAACAGCACCTCATCTTCCGACTAGGCACTTTACAGCCTTCCGGACTGAATATTGAGTTCAACAATTTTAGATCATGAGCTCTCTCCTCCATCCCCACCCCCTTTCCGATTCCGCCCCCCTTTCTTTCCAATAATTTATATAGATTTTTCTTTTCCCACCTACTTCCATTATTTTTAAATGTATTTCCATCCATTGTTTTATCTCTACCTTTTAACCTTTTTTGATTCCTTCACCCCACCCCACCCCCACTAGGGCTTTCTGTCCCTTGCTCGTCCTGCTTTCCACCCTTAATGTCTCCATTAGCACATTTCTTAGCTAATATCACCACCTCTTTGTCCATTTGTTTATGACATCTTTTGGTAATCTCCACCTATCACTGGCCCTCTATCCAGCACTACCTGTCCCACACCCCCACCCCCCACAAACCAGCTTATATTTCACCTCTTTTCTATTTTTCCTTAGTTCTGATGAAGATTCATTCGGACTCAAAATGTTAACTATGTTCCTCTCCACAGATGTTGTCAGACCTGCTGAGTTTTTCCAGGTATTTTTGTTTTTGTTAAAGGACAGTCAGCTCTGCTCAGGGAACGGTACTCAAAAGGACATGGATTCAATCACCCACAAGAGATTTGGGCCCAGAATCCCAGGTCAACCCATAGTGCCAGTATTTTAGGGAATGCTGCACTGTTTATCAATCAATAACGTGTTCCAATCTGCGGGGTCTTGCTGTGAGCAAGGCTGCTGCAGTGACTAGACTTCAAAGAGAGTTTCAGGGTAGCATGAGGCTGTGAAATGTGCTGATATGAATGCAGGTCTTTCTTATTCAACAGGACTGGTGAATTTGCGTGCCAGTTGTATAAGTCTCTGCTCAGACCCCATCTGAAGTAACTGGCTTCAGTCCAGGAACCCGTGCCTCAGGAAGGATAAATTGGCATGGGGTGGGGTGGGGGGGGGGGGGGGGGGGGGCGTGGCGGGGTTAGTGCACATTCACCAGAATGATACCAGATCTCAAAGGGTTAAATTACGAGGACAGTTTACACAATCTAGGCTTGTATTCCCATGAGTTTAGATGATTAAGGGGTGATCTAATCGATGGGGTTTAAGATGATTAAAGGATTCGATAAGGTCGTTCCAGAGAAACTATTTCCTCTGGTTGGACGGAGACAAACAAGGGGGCAGAACCTTAAAATTAGAGCTAGATCATTCATTGGGGGGGGGGGGGGGGGGGGATGTCAGGACACTCTACTTCACACAAAGGGGCATTGAAATCTGGAACACGCTCCTAAAAATGCTGGGGCTCAATTGAAGATCTAGAAACTGAAGATCGCTTGGTGAGGGGTTAACTGAATCAAGGCTGCTGGATGGAGTTGAGGTATAGATCAGCCACCAAAAAGTGAAACAGGCTTGAGGGGCTGAATGGCCTCCTCTTGTTCATGTGATGGGGAGGGACTGAATGGCCGCATTCTGTTCCTCTGATGGGGAGGGGATATATGGCTCATCTTGTTCCTGTGTTGGGCAGGGGCTGAATGGACTCGTCCTGTTCCTGTCTTGGGGAGGGGCTGAATGGCCTCATCCTGTAACGAGATTCCCCTCAGCTCGCTCATTAGCCTCTACTGCAGGATTCCCACAGTAGAACTGACTCTCTCTCTCTCTCATCTTTCCTTACACACAGAGAGAGACAAAGGTGGACACCAGCCAAGCTTATTCCGGAGTTCCAGCTGTTCAGCAGGGCTGGAGAGAAACCACGAGCAGAAATTCTTTTCCACCCTCCCACCCCCTAGTTGTCTCCCTCCCTGCTTAATCAGGAAAAAAACGTGCTGCTCCCCCCCAGCCACCCCACGCACACAGCTTAAACGCACGACCTCCTGGTAATAATGAACATATCACTGTTCTCATATCAAAGTTGCTGAGGCAGTTGGGTCGTTACTCATTAGACAGAGAGGGCAAAGGATTTAGTGAGTAAGAAAAGATCAAAGATCGAAAAGCTCCTCACCACAATCGCTTACTGACTCTCGAAGATTAATCAGTTTGCGTGAGCAAGAGGCCAACAAACAGCAAAAGGCCTGCATTTCTATAACGCCTCTCATGACCTCAGGACATCCCCACAGCTAATCAAAGACATTTTTTTTGGGAGTGTAGTAGTGCAGGAATCACAGCAACCAATTTGCACACAGCAAGATCCCAGCAACAGCCTGGTAATAATGACCTGATATTCTGTCTTTAGTGATGTTGGTTGAGGGATAAATTTTGGCACCAGGACACTGGGGAGAACTCCCCCTGCTCCTCTTCCAATAAGGGTTGTGGGATCTTTTACACCCACCCAAGAGGGCAGGCAGAGTCATGGATCAACATCTCATCTGAAAGGTGGAACCTCCGACAGTGCAGCACTCCCTCAATACTGACACTCTGACAGTGTAGCACTCCCTCTGTACTGGCACTCCGACAGTACACGACACCCTCAGTACTGACCCTCTGACAGTGCGGCACTCCCTCAGGGTGGGCTTTGGCGCATTGGCCTGGGTTATGATATCTGGAGTGGGGACTTGAACCTTGAACAAGGCAAGATCACCAGCTGCAAGTCATTTTGAGAGGAGTGGGGTGGGCGGCACTGGATGGGTGGACTAAAGTGCACCTCAGTAATTTCTGGGCTGAGGTTGTGGGGTGGGTGAAGAATTGTCCAACATCCCAGGTCAAGCATGGACGGTGGAGACAGGCCAAGGCTTGCACACAAGGCCTCACATGGTTGAACAGCTCACTGAACACCCACGTGTGAGTGAGGTTTCACAGCCCAGCATGCGACCGGACTCCAGGAGGGAGCAGTAGGAGTGGATTGGAAAGAGAAATCAGATAGTTTGGGGTCAGTGCTTGTGTTCGGAGGTTCACTGATGAAAAACCCAACCCATGCCCCATTAAAACCAAGTAAAGGAAGAAATTGCAGTTCTGTAGTGCCTTTGGTGGCCTCTGGATTTCCAAAAGCATTCGGCAGCCAATTTATTTTGTTAAAGTATTGTCACTGTCTTAGTAATGGTCACTTGTGCAGAGCAAAATCCCACAAAGACAACACGATGACAACCATATCATGAGATTTTTTTTAAATACGTATTGGCTAGGACACTGACAGGAGTGGGTAACTATCCCCATGCCCCCCTGCCACCTCCACTCCACCCCTGCACCCCAACCCACCTCGCAGTTCTTTGATGCAGTGGCTGTGGGATCTTGCTGTGCACAAATTGGCTGCCACAGCACAGCGAAAGGAAAGGCAACCACCTCTAAGAGGAACTCATCAGTTGATGAAACGCTTTGGGATGTCCTGAAGGTGATGAAAGGCGAAGATGTAAACATTTTGATGCCGAATTTATTCCCTGGACCAACACCATAAGAACAATGTAATCTCATGGCTGATTGCGAAAAAAAAACAGCTGCCCACAAGGCAACATCTTAGAATGAATTTATTGGCATGTCCCTGAAAATTACAATAAAACAGAGACTCGCAGGCACACAAAGCGTTAACAACGCATGGCTCCTTCTGACCTGATCTCACAATTCTTTATTCTCTGCACTAGCCTCAGGGGATGCAGGCTCCAGGATGGAGATATATTATATATAAATGTCTGTGTATAAAATCAAACCAGTTCACCCAGTGATGAATGCCAGGCCAGACAAACAGCCTGACTGACAGATTTGCCTCATTAATGTCACATTTGCAGGAATGCAGAGAGAGATCAGCAGCCTCTCTCTGTACAGCACAATCCAATGCCTGGGACCTGAAACCAGAACTCACAAATCACACTCCTCTGTCAACACATAATCTCACATGTAACATTTTCTTTGACCAGTGATGCTTTTTATTTCCTCCCCAACTTTACCCCACATGCCCTCCCCCCACCAACCCCACCCCCACCCCTGCTCTCCCTCCGACTAGTCTGGTTCTCCCTGTCCAATCGAGGGAGGGGTCTTTGATCCAGAAGCTGCTGTCAAATCCCACATCCTGGTCTTCCTTCTGACCAATAGGCTTGGCTGATTGGCCTTTGAACCCATTAACGGGACACTGGAGTAAGGAAAATTATAACCATAACCGTGTATGACCTACCTGTGCCAGGGTTTTTTTATTCAGTTTGTCCAGGGGAGGTAGTGGCATAGTGGTAGCGGTATTGTCACTGACTAGCATTCCAGAGACCTAGCGGGACTTGGTTTGAATCCCACCATGGCGGATAGTGAAATTTGAATTCAATAAGAACTAAGTCTGATGATGACCATGAAACCATTGTCGATTGTTGTAAAAACCCAATCTGGTTCACTAATGTCCTTTAGGGAAAGAAATCTGCCGTCCTTACCTGGGCTGGCCTACAGGTGACTCCAGACCCACAGCAATTGTTGGTTGGCTCTTAACTGCCTCTGAACAAGGGCAGTTAGGGATGGGCAATAAACATGGCCTAACCGGCAACACCCACATCCCATGAATGAATAAAAACAAGTTTATTTTAATATAGTTTAATTTTTTATGGTTAGCATTGCCCTCGAGAAGGTGGCAGTGAGTCGCCTCCTTGAACTGCTGTACTTCATGTCACGAAGGTACAACCACAATCCTGTGTTCCATAGTGGGTTTGATACAACCAAGTGACCCACTCGGCCCTTTCAGAGTGCATTTAAGAGTCAACCACATTGCTGTAGGTCTGGAGTCACATGCAGGCCAGACCAGGTGAGGGAGGCAGATTCCCTTCCCTAAAGGACATCAGTGAACCATATGGGTTTTTACAACAATCGATGATAGTTTCGTGGTCACCGTTACTGAGACTAGTGTTTAATTCCAGAATTATTAACTGAATTTAAATTCCACCAGCTACTCTGGTGGATTTGAACCCATGTCCCCAGAACATTAGCCGGAGATTACTAGTGCAGTGACATTACACTATGTTATAATGCCCTTGAAGGAACTGTAGATTACAAGGCTAGGGTGTGCGTCAGAATCGAGGGCTTATATTGAGTGGGGTGGTTACGAACCAGAGTTCAATGATTTTCCAGATTAACACCTTGACTGCTCTCCGGAGCTGGTGACTTATCCACTGCCTCTTCATGCTGGGGACACTCCCTTTTCAAACTGCCCGGCCCTCTCTCCCCAGTAACCTCCCACGTCTGAAACACACACCATTGAAACATTGGGGCTGCGAGGGGCAGAAAGAAGAATGTTAATATGGCTTGCTAGGCACCATCCTGGTAATCACAAACCATCCAACAATAATGGGAGTTGTGTAAGAAAATCAATTCCCAATCTCATAAGGTGAGGAGTTACCTGCAGTGATGGGCAACTTTGCAAACCTTCAGGTCCAAATTCACTTGTGCCACCTGTCAAGTACGATCCCACAACCAGCAATGTGATCATGAGCAGGTAGGGAGAAGTGTTCCAAGGGCTTAGAAGGCTATTTGTCTAGTTCCCAACTCTAACCCTGTTAACCACTGTGTCTGCCTGACTTCTGCTAACCAGTGATATCCTAACCGAGGATATCAAGAAGGGCATACCACTGAAAGTCAAAGGATCCAGTTTGTGAAGATCTTTCCCTGGCGCGGAGTTGGCACACACATTATCATACCAAAGTGCTGCTACTGTCTAAATCCTGCTGTAGGCTGGCATGGGGCTGCGTCATTAGTGATGGGCTTTGAAATCAAAGCCTGTGGCATAGTCAGAAAGAAGTCCTTCCAGGAGCTGGGGCTACTCTGTCAGGAGCGAGGGGATTCAGATCAGAGTTTGGAGGATATTTTTATGGAATGGGTGAAGAGTGTACAGAACAAAGATTTGGGAAGGGAGAGCGGGTGAAATATTAAACATCTGTGCAAAGCTGCAGCACCTGGCACACCGAGAGTGATGATTGAACAGTCGGATCCTTATCACCCCCTGTGCTCGTTGACCTACACAGGCTCCCGGGCAAGCAACATCTTGACTTTAAAATTCTCATCCTTGTTTGCAAATCCTTCCATGGCCTAGCGCAACCCCCCCCCAATCACTGTAATCTTTTCCAAACTTGAAACCTCCGAGATCTCTACACTTCTCCAATTCTGGTCTCTTGAGCATCACTCCAGCCGCACATCCCCCAATTCCCATCGCTCCACCATTAGCAGCCGTGCCTTCAGCTGCCTGGGGCCCTAAGCTCAGAAATTCCCTCCTAAACCTCTCTGCCTCTCTCTCCTCCTTTAAGATGTTCCTTAAAACCGATCTCTTTGACCGAGCGTTTGTGGCCACATGTCCCCAATGTGTCCTTCTGAAATACCTTAATATGCCAACCAAAATAACACTGCCCTTGCCGAGGTGCCCAACTCACAGCTCTTGAAGATTGAGGACTGGTGGGTCTTTAAGCCACTAAGGATCTCACTTCAGTGACTGAGGTCATCTAGTGAAACAGACTGAGAGCTCAACCGGAGAGAATGCTGAGTCAATCTCCACTCGCTGCCTCGCCTGGTCAATTCCACCTACCTAACATCCAATTCATCTTGGCCACTTCCTGGTAAGGGTCCTCCAATTAGTTTGCCAAGGGGCCATCATTAAAAAGAGAGTGAATATTGGCAGGATATTCAACTACACAAGACTTCAAAGCTGGTCCCAATCCCCTACTCTGCCAATGGACATGCACAAGCTTTTTCAAAAAAGGCCATGAGCCGGGGTTCATTGGGTTACACGCTCGTCTCAGAGTCAGAAGTTTGTGGCTTCAAGTCTTTAGAATAAGAGCACATACTCCAAGCCAACAATCTCAGTGCAGTACTGAGGCAGCACCACACTGTTGGAGGGTCAGTACCAAGGGAACGTCATTCTGTCAGAGGGTCAGTACCAAGGGCGTGCCGCACGGTCAGAGGGTCAGTACCAAGGGAGCGCCTCACTATCAGTGGATCAGTGCTGAGGGAGCAGGCCACAGTCAGAGGGTCAGTACTGACGGAGTGCTGCACTGTCGCAGAGTCAGTACTGTGGGTGTGCTGTACTGTCAGAGGGTCAGTACTGACGGAGTGCTGTACTGTCAGAGAGTCAGTACTGTGGGTGTGCTGTACTGTCGGAGGGTCAGTACTGTGGGTGTGCTGCACTATCAGAGGGTCAGTACTGTGGGTGTGTTGCACTGTCGGAGATCCTGCTCTGTAGCCAATACGAAATACCGAGTCATTATCAAATTGCTCATCTGCGGGATGCTGCTGTGCTGCCATGTTCCCCACATTACGACAGTGATTATCATTTGAAGAAATTTCATGGGTTGTGAAGTGTATTATGATGTCCTGAGGTGATGGAAGACGCTATAGAAATGCAAGACCTTTCTTCAGTTCATTCTGCTTTCTGTGGTAGGAGGCCCAGTTGAAATGTGTAGACAGATCTGGCTCAAGCCAGGGATCTTAGGGAGTCCTTGTGTCTCTCAGGACCAGCGCTGCAGCCCACAAGTCTGCCCCTAGGGCAGGAAGGTGACGTTCTGTCACTTCACCATCTGACCCCGTTTTCTCAGAAACCGTCACCTGGTAAACACACCAAAATTCAAACAGGCCCGGCGCTCAAATCCAAAAAGAACCATTTTTCAAACAAAGACAGCCATCAGCCTGCCTCTGGACACACAAACCTGTCTGTAACATCACAGTTAGCAACACTTCAGGTAAACCAATTACTCACCTTCCAGCAGAACTTGCACACAGTGCACTGTCAAAAGAGTTCTGCTCAGGGGCTCAGCTGTGTAGCACTGGTTGGGGGAGGAATGGAGAAACAAACAATTAATACATAGAAACAGTCAAAGAGACCATGACCCCAAGTGAGCGCAAGTGAGCCCCAGCAAGTGAGAGCAAGCCGGGGGGGGGGGTGGAGGAGAGGGAGAGGGAGAGAGCGTGAGTGAGCGAGCCAGGGAGAACGCGAGCGAGCAAGCACATGCGAGCCAGCCATAGAAAGCACGAGCAAGCCAGCCAGTGAGAGCATGAGCGAGCCAGAGAGAACGCGAGCAAGCCAGAGAGAGTACATGCAAGCAAGCCAGAGAGAGCACGAGCAAGCGAGCCAGAGATGGTGTGCACGAGAGAGCAAGCCGGAATCGGCATGAGCAAGCCAGTGAGTGAGCAAGCAAGCCAGTGAGAGAGGGAGAGCTAGCAAGAGAGAGAGCCAGTGCGTGCCATGGAGAGCGAGGGCGAGCCAAAGAGAGCGAGAGTGAGTCAGTGAGAGAGAGACCGAGCCAGAGAGAGCAAAGGCGAGCCAAAGAGAGCGAGGGTGAGCCAGAGAGAGCGAGGGCGAGATGAGCCAGAGAGAGCGAGGGCGAGCCAGAGAGAGCGAGGGTGGGCCAGAGAGAGCGAGGGCGAGCCAGAGAGAGCGAGGGCAAGGGTGAGCCAGAGAGAGCGAGGGTGAGCCAGAGAGAGCGAGGGTGAGGGTGAGCCAGAGGGAGCGAGGGCGAGCCAGAGAGAGCGAGGGCGAGGGTGAGCCAGAGAGAGCAAGCGCGAGGATGAGCCAGAGAGAACGAGGGTGAGCCAGAGAGAGTGAGGGCGAGGGTGAGCCAGAGAGAGAGAGGGCGAGGGTGAGCCAGAGAGAGCGAGGGCAAGCCAGAGAGAGCGAGGGCAAGCCAGAGAGAGCGAGGGTGAGGGCGAGCCAGAGAGAGCGAGGGTGAGCCAGACAGAGCGAGGGCGAGGGCGAGGGTGAGCCAGAGAGAGCGAGGGCGAGGGCGAGCCAGAGAGGGCGAGGGTGAGCCAGAGAGAGCGAGGGCGAGATGAGCCAGAGAGAGCGAGGGCGGGCCAGAGAGAGCGAGGGTGAGCCAGAGAGAGCGAGGGCGAGGGCGAGCCAGAGAGAGCGAGGGCAAGGGTGAGCCAGAGAGAGCGAGGGTGAGCCAGAGAGAGCGAGGGTGAGCCAGAGAGAGCGAGGGTGAGGGTGAGCCAGAGAGAGCGAGGACGAGGGTGAGCCAGAGAGAGCGAGGGCGGGCCAGAGAGAGCGAGGGTGAGCCAGAGAGAGCGAGGGCGAGGGCGAGCCAGAGAGAGCGAGGGCAAGGGTGAGCCAGAGAGAGCGAGGGTGAGCCAGAGAGAGCGAGGGTGAGCCAGAGAGAGCGAGGGTGAGGGTGAGCCAGAGAGAGCGAGGACGAGGGTGAGCCAGAGAGAGCGAGGGCGAGGGCGAGCCAGAGAGAGCGAGGGTGAGCCAGAGAGAGCGAGGGTGAGGGTGAGCCAGAGAGAGCGAGGGTGAGGGTGAGCCAGAGGGAGCGAGGGTGAGGGTGAGCCAGAGAGAGCGAGGGCGAGCCAGAGAGAGCGAGGGCGAGGGTGAGCCAGTGAGAGCGAGGGTGAGCCAGAGAGAACGAGGGCGAGGGCGAGCCAGAGAGAGAGAGAGTGAGGGTGAGGGCGAGACAGAGAGAGCGAGGGCGAGGGCAAGCCAGAGAGAGCGAGGACGAGGGCGAGCCAGAGAGAGCAAGGGCGAGCCAGAGAGAGCGAGGGCGAGGGCGAGCCAGAGAGAGCGAGGACGAGGGCGAGCCAGAGAGAGCGAGGACGAGGGCGAGCCAGAGACAGCGAGAACGAGGGCGAGCCAGAGAGAGCGAGGGCGAGCCACAGAGAACGAGGGCGAGTGCGAGGGCGAGCCAGAGAGAGCGAGAGCGAGGGCGAGCCAGAAATAGCGAGGGCGAGCCAGACAGAGCGAGAGCGAGGGCGAAGGCGAGCCACAGAGAGTGAGAGCGAGGGCGAGCCAGAGAGAGCAAGAGCAAGGGCGAGCCAGAGAGAGCGAGAGCGAGGGTGAGGGCGAGCCAGAGAGAGCGAGGGTGAGCCAGAGAGAGCGAGGGCGAGGGCGAGCCAGAGAGAGCGAGAGTGAGCCAGAGAGAGCGAGAGCGAGAGCAAGGGTGAGGGTGAGCCAGAGAGAGCGAGGGTGAGCCAGAGAGAGAGCGAGGGCGAGCCAGCGAGAGCGAGGGCGAGGGCAAGCCAGAGAGAGCAAGGGCGAGGGTGAGCCAGAGAGAGTGAGGGCGAGCCAGAGAGGGCGAGGGCGAGGGAGAGCCAGAGAGAGCGAAGGCGAGCCAGAGAGCGAGGGCGAGGGAGAGCCAGAGAGAGCGAAGGCGAGCCAGAGAAAGCGAGGGTGAGGGCGAGCCAGAGAGAGCGAGGGCGAGGGTGAGCCAGAGAGAGCGAAGGCGAGCCAGAGAAAGCGAGGGTGAGGGCGAGCCAGAGAGCGAGGGCGAGGGAGAGCCAGAGAGAGCGAAGGTGAGCCAGAGAAACCGAGGGTGAGGGCGAGCCAGAGAGAGCGAGGGCGAGGGTGAGCCAGAGAGAGCGAAGGCGAGCCAGAGAGAGCGAGGGCGAGCCAGAGAGAGCGAGGGCGAGGGCGTGAAAGAGAGAGCGAGGGCGAGGGTGAGCCAGAGAGAGTGAGGGTGAGCCAGAGAGAGCGAGGGTGAGGGCGAGCCAGACAGAGAGAGGGCGAGGGCGAGCCAGAGAGGGCGAGGGTGAGCCAGAGAGAGCGAGGGTGAGCCAGAGAGAGCGAGGGCGAGGCAGAGAGAGCGAGGGCGAGGCAGAGAGGGCGAGGGCGAGCCAGAGAGAGCGAGGGCAAGGGTGAGCCAGAGAGAGTGAGGGTGAGCCAGAGAGAGCGAGGGTGAGGGTGAGCCAGAGAGAGCGAGGACGAGGGTGAGCCAGAGAGAGCGAGGGCGAGGGCGAGCCAGAGAGAGCGAGGGTGAGCCAGAGACAGCGAGGGTGAGGGTGAGCCAGAGAGCGAGGGTGAGGGTGAGCCAGAGAGAGCGAGGGTGAGCCAGAGAGTGCGAGGGCGAGGGTGAGCCAGTGAGAGCGAGGGTGAGCCAGAGAGAGCAAGGGCGAGGGCGAGCCAGAGAGAGAGAGAGCGAGGACGAGGGCGAGCCAGAGAGAGCAAGGGCGAGCCAGAGAGAGCGAGGACGAGGGCGAGCCAGAGAGAGCGAGGGCGAGGGTGAGCCAGAGAGAGCAAGGGCGAGGGCGAGCCAGAGAGAGCAAGGGCGAGGGCGAGCCAGAGAGAGCGAGGACGAGGGCGAGCCAGAGAGAGCAAGGGCGAGGGCGAGCCAGAGAGAGCGAGGACGAGGGCGAGCCAGAGAGAGCGAGGGCAAGGGCGAGCCAGAGAGAGCGAGGGCAAGGGCGAGCCAGAGAGAGCAAGGGCGAGCCACAGAGAGCGAGGGCGAGTGCGAGGGCGAGCCAGAGAGAGCGAGGGCGAGGGCGAGCCAGAGATAGCAAGGGCGAGCCAGACAGAGCGATAGCGAGGGCGAAGGCGAGCCAGAGAGAGTGAGAGCGAGGGCGAGCCAGAGAGAGCGAGAGCAAGGGTGAGCCAGAGAGAGCGAGAGCGAGAGCGAGGGTGAGGGCGAGCCAGATAGAGTGAGAGCGAGGGCGAGCCAGAGAGAGCGAGAGCAAGGGCGAGCCAGAGAGAGCGAGAGCGAGGGTGAGGGCGAGCCAGAGAGAGCGAGGGTGAGCCAGAGAGAGCGAGGGCGAGCGCGAGCCAGAGAGAGCGAGAGCGAGCCAGAGAGAGCGAGAGCGAGAGCAAGGGTGAGGGTGAGCCATAGAGAGCGAGGGTGAGCCAGAGAGAGAGCGAGGGCGAGCCAGCGAGAGCGAGGGCGAGGGCAAGCCAGAGAGAGCAAGGGCGAGGGTGAGCCAGAGAGAGCGAGGGCGAGCCAGAGAGGGCGAGGGCGAGGGAGAGCCAGAGAGAGCGAAGGCGAGCCAGAGAGCGAGGGCGAGGGAGAGCCAGAGAGAGCGAAGGCGAGCCAGAGAGAGCGAGGGCGAGTCAGAGAGAGCGAGGGCGAGCCAGAGAGAGCGAGGGCGAGCCAGAGAGAGCGAGGGCGAGCCAGAGAGAGCGAGGGCGAGGGCGTGAAAGAGAGAGCAAGGGCGAGGGTGAGCCAGAGAGAGCAAGGACGAGCCAGAGAGAGCGAGGGCGAGGGTGAGCCAGAGAGAGCGAGGGTGAGCCAGAGAGAACGAGGGCGAGAGTGAGCCAGAGAGAGCGAGGGCGAGGGTGAGCCAGAGAGAGCGAGGGCGAGGGTGAGCCAGAGAGAGCGAGGGCGAGGGTGAGCCAGAGAGAGCGAGGGCGAGGGTGAGCCAGAGAGAGCAAGGGTGAGGGTGAGCCAGAGAGAGCGAGGGCGAGCCAGAGACAGCGAGGGCGAGGGCGAGCCAGCGAGGGCGAGCCAGAGAGAGCGAGAGCGAGGGCGAGCCAGAGAGAGCGAGAGTGAGGGCGAGCCAGCGAGAGCGAGGGCGAGCCAGCGAGAGCGAGGGCAAGCCAGAGAGAGCGAGAGCGAGGGTGAGCCAGAGAGAGCGAGGGCGAGCCAGAGAGAGCGAGGGTGAGCCAGAGAGAGTGAGGGTGAGCCAGAGAGAGCGAGAGCGAGGGTGAGCGAGAGAGCAAGGGCGAGCCAGAGAGAGCGAGAGCGAGGGCGAGTCAGAGAGAGCAAGGGCGAGGGTGAGCCAGAGAGAGCGAGAGCGAGGGTGAGCGAGAGAGCAAGGGCGAGCCAGAGAGAGCGAGAGCGAGCCAGAGAGAGCGAGGGCGAGCCAGAGAGAGCGAGGGTGAGCCAGGGAGAGCGAGGGCGAGCCAGGGAGAGCGAGGGTGAGCCAGGGAGAGCGAGGGCGAGCCAGGGAGAGCGAGGGCGAGCCAGAGAGAGCGAGGGCGAGCCAGAGAGAGCGAGGGTGAGCCAGGGAGAGCGAGGGCGAGCCAGGGAGAGCGAGGGCGAGCCAGAGAGAGCGAGAGTGAGCCAGAGAGAGCGAAGGCGAGCCAGAGAGAGCGAGGGCGAGCCAGAGACAGCGAGGGTGAGCCAGAGAGAGCGAGGGCGAGCCAGGGAGAGCGAGGGCGAGCCAGAGAGAGAGCGAGAGCAAGGCAGCGAGATCAAGAGCGAGGCAGGAAGAGCGAGGTCTCATAACAGAATGAGAAAGGAGGAGGAGAGAGCAAGAAAGAGATGGAGAGAGGAAAGATGAGCACGCAGAAAGAGGCTGGACAGAGGAAAGAGGCGGAAGAGACGTGAAAATGGAAAGGGCGAGAAATAATTGTCAAAGGAGACACAAAGCAGCGAGAGAACAAGAAAACCGAAATTAGAAGCCTCCCACACCACAGTATCTTTCAGAAGCGGCTCTAGTTCAGTTCGATCATTGATGGGTTACATTAATATCAATTTCTACAGCACGACCTTGGTCACTGCACAACACATCTCCCAAAGTACACATCCAACGTCAGCATCCAGTACACACAGCTCATACTGAGTTTGGGGTGCTCACACTGAGATTGGGGTTAGATACAGAGTAAAGCTCCCTTCTACACTGCCTCCATCAAACACTCCCAGGACAGGTACAGGACCAGGTTAGGTGCAGAGTAATGCTCCCTTTACACTGTTTGCATCAAACACTCCCAGGACAGCTACAGCACGGGGTTAGATACAGAGTAAAGCCCATTTTACACAGTCCCCATCAAACACTCCCAGGACAGGTACAGCACGGGGTTAGATACAGAGTAAAGCACCCTCTGCACTGTCCCCATCAAACACTCCCAGGACAGGTACAGCACGGGGTTAGATACAGAGTAAAACGCCCTCTACACTGTCCCCATCAGACATTTGTAGGTCAGGTACAGCACAGGGTTCGATACAGAGTAAATCTCCCTCTACACTGTCCCCATCAAGAACTCCCAGGACAGGTACAGCATGAAGTTAGATACAGAGTAAAGCTCCCTCTACACTGTCCCCATCAAACACCCCCAGGAGGTATAGCATGGGGTTAGATACAGAGTAAATCTCCCTCCACACTGTCCCCATCAAACACTCCAAGGTCAGGTACAGCACAGGGTTAGATGCAGAGTAGAGCCCCCACTACACTGCCCCCATCAAACACTCCCAGGACAGGATGATAACTGTCTCTAAATTGCCAAATGGAAGCTTGTTACAAGTTTACTCAGTTTATCTACCCGTGTCTTTACAAAGGAAGAACTTGCTACCCAGGCCGAGGTGAGAAAGGAGGTAACTGGTGCACAAGAAGACCTTACAATCGAGAGGAAGGAGGTGTTAGAAAGACTATCTTTACCTAAAATAGATAAGGTACTAGGACTGGATGAGGTGCATCCAAGGGTACTGAAGGAAGTGAGAGTGGAAATTGCAGAGGCACTAGTGATAATCTTCCAGTCTTCCTAGGACATAGAGGACTGGAGAATTATGAATGTAACACCTTTGTTCATAAAGGAAGGGTTGTAGTGGAGTTTCCCAGGGGTTTGCGTTGGGACCCTTGCTCTTCCTGATATATATTAATGTCCGAGGCTGTAGTGTTCAGGGCATGATTTCAAAATTTGCAGGTGATACAAAGATTGGAAGCATTGTCAACTGTGATGAGGACAGTCTTGAACTTCAAAAGGACACAGACATGTTGGTGGGTTGGGCAAACAAGTGGCACATAAAGTTCAATGCAGAGAAGTTTGAGTGATTTATTTTGGCAGGAAAGATATGGAGAGACAGTGTAAAATAAAGAGAGATCCTCTAAAGGAGGTGTAGGAACAGAGGGACCTCGGCGTATATGTACATAGGTCATTGAAGATGGCAGGGCAAGTTGAGAGATCAGTTAATAATATATTATAATAATAAGCATATAATATCTTAGGCTTTATTGATAGGGACATTGAGTACAAGAGTAAGGAGGTCATGTTGAACTTGTATAAGACATTGGTTAGGCCTCATCTGGAATACTGGGTCCAGTTCTGGGTGCCATACTCGAGGAATGATGTGAAGACATTGGAGAGAGTACAGAGGAGGTTCACAAGAATGATTCCTGGGATGAAGAATTGTAGCTATGAGGATAGATTGGAGAGATTGGGACTGTTTTCCTTGGAGAAAAGAAGGCTGAGAGGAGACTTGATAGAGGTATTCAAAATCCTGAGGGTATGGACAGGGTAAATAGTGAGAAACTGTTCCCGCTGAACAGAACATCAAGAATTAGAGGGCACAGATTCAAAATAATTGGCATAAGGAGTAAAGTCATACAAGGAAAAACTTCTTTAACCGAGAGGGTGGTTGGAGTCTGGAACAAACTTCCTGAAAGTGTGGTGGAGGCTGGTTCAATCGAGGTATTCAAAAAGGAATTGGATTGCTACCTGAAAAGAGAGAATGTGTAAGTTTACGGGGATACGGCAGGGGAGTGGAACCAGGTAGAATGCTGCTTCAGGGAGCCAGTGCATACTCAAAGGGCCGAATGGTCTCCCTCTGCACTGCAAAGATTCTGTGATACCGTGTTGCACACTTAAGATTGGCCCAATATGTTAACCAGGTTGTGTGGTTAATCTTACTATAACCGAGACTGACAGATTCGTTTTCTACACAGGTGCAGGTATCTCAGTGTCAGCCAGCTGGCCAATGGGCAGACAGCCTCTGCAAACAGCTTTTACAATCAGGCTGAATTGGTGAGCATATCAAGCAGTGTTGGAACTGAGGCAGGGTGAGCAGAAACCCACAGTCGCCATTCCACGAGGTTCAGCCAAGGTAGGTTGTATTGACAGAATGGCAAACCCGGGCACAGCAGCACCTCTGAAGCCAAAATTGCATCAGCATGTCTCTGTCAGACTCAATTTCCACAGAGTAAATCGATTGCACAAGGGAACGATGGCAGGTTTTGGGTTCAAACTCCAAAGGTCTGAGTTCCGAACCCGAACCAGATAAGTGTGCCCAAAAGCCCAGGCCGCCAATCTGAGTGCAGTAGTGTGGGAGTGCTGCACTGTCAGAGGGTCAGTACTGAGGGAGTGCTGCACTGTCAGAGGGTCAGTACTGAGGGAGTGCCGCACTGTCGGAGGGTCAATACTGAAGGAGTGCCGCACTGTCGCAGGGTCAGTACTGTGGGTGTGCTGTACTGTCGCAGGGTCAGTACTGTGGGTGTGCTGCACTGTCGGAGGGTCAGTACTGTGGGTGTGCTGCACTGTCGGAGGGTCAGTACTGTGGGTGTACTGCACTGTCAGAGGGTCAGTACTGTGGGTGTGCTACACCATCAGAGGGTCAGTACTGAGGGAGTGCTGCACTGTCAGAGGGTCAGTACTGAAGGGGTGCTGCACTGTCAGAGAGTCAGTACTGAGGGAGTGCTGCACTGTCAGAGGGTCAGTACTGAGGGAGTGCTGAACTGTCAGAGAGTCAGTACTGAGGGAGTGCTGCACTGTCAGAGGGTCAGTACTGAGGAAGTGCTGCACTGTCAGAGAGTCAGTACTGAGGGAGTGCTGCACTGTCAGAGGGTCAGTACTGAGGGAGTGCTGAACTGTCAGAGGGTCAGTACTGACTGAGTGCTGCACTGTCAGAAGGTCAGTACTGTGGGAGTGCTGCACTGTCGGAGGGTCACTACTGAGGGAGTGCCACACTGTCGCAGGGTCAGTACTGTGGGTGTGCTGTACCGTCGGAGGGTCAGTACTGTGGGTGTGCTGCACTGTCGGAGGGTCAGTACTGTGGGTGTGCTGCACCGTCGGAGGGTCAGTACTGTGGGTGTGCTGCACCATCAGAGAGTCAGTACTGAGGGAGTGCTGCATTGTCAAAGGGTCAGTACTGACGGAGTGCTGTACTGTCAGAGGGTCAGTACTGACGGAGTGCTGCACTGTCAGAGGGTCAGTACTGAGGGAGTGCTGCACTGTCAGAGAGTCATTACTGTGGGTGTGCTGTACTGTCGGAGGGTCAGTACTGTGGGTGTGCTGCACTGTCGGGGATCCTGCTCTGTAGCCAATACGAAATACTGAGTCATTATCAAATTGCTCATCTGCGGGATGCTGCTGTGCTGCCATGTTCCCCACATTACGACAGTGATTATCGTTTGAAGAAATTTCATGGGTTGTGAAGTGTGTTATGATGTCCTGAGGTGATGGAAGACGCTACAGAAATGCAAGCCCTTTCTTCAGTTCATTCTGCTTTCTGTGGCAGGAGGCCCAGTTGAAATGTGTAGACAGATCTGGCTCAAGCCAGGGATCTTAGGGAGTCCTTGTGTCTCTCAGGACCAGCGCTGCAGCCCACAAGTCTGCCCCTAGGGCAGGAAAGTGATGTTCTGTCACTTCACCATCTGACCCCGTTTTCTCAGAAACCGTCACCTGGTAAATACACCAAAATTCAAACAGGCCCAGCGCTCAAATCCAAAAAGAACCATTTTTCAAACAAAGACAGCCATCAGCCTGCCTCTGGACACACAAACCTGTCTGTAACATCACAGCAACACTTCAGGTAAACCAATTACTCACCTTCCAGCAGAACTTGCACACAGTGCACTGTCAAAAGAGTTCTGCTCAGGGGCTCAGCTGTGTAGCACTGGTTGGGGGAGGAATGGAGAAACAAACAATTAATACATAGAAACAGTCAGAAAAACTGAGACCCCGAGCAAGCACAGATGAGCCCCAGCATGCGAAAGCTAGTCAGAGGGAGAGTGAGAGAGAGAGAGACAGGTTGGGGGGAGAACGTGGGGGGTGGGTGGGGGGAAGAGAGAGAGAGAGAGAGAGAGAGAGAGAGAGAGAGAGAGAGAGAGGGGGGGGTGGGAGACAGCGAGAGTGAAAGCGAAAGCAAGCCAGAGAGAGAGCAAGCCAGAGCCAGCCAGAGCCAGAGCGAACCGGCATGAGCGAGCCGGTGAGAGGGCGAGCCGGCGAGAGGGCGAGGGCGAGAGGGAGCCAGCGAGAGCGAGCCAGCGAGAGGGCGAGAGCGAGAGCGAGCCAGCGAGAGGGCGAGAGCGAGCCAGCGAGAGGGCGAGAGCGAGCCAGCGAGAGGGCGAGAGCGAGCCAGCGAGAGGGCGAGAGCGAGCCAGCGCGAGGGCGAGAGCGAGCCAGCGAGAGGGCGAGAGCGAGCCAGCGAGAGGGCGAGAGCGAGCCAGCGAGAGGGCGAGAGCGAGCCAGCGAGAGGGCGAGAGCGAGCCAGCGAGAGGGCGAGAGCGAGCCAGCGAGAGGGCAAGAGTGAGCCAGCGAGAGGGCAAGAGCGAGAGGGAGCCAGCGAGAGGGCGAGAGCGAGCCAGCGAGAGCGAGCCAGCGAAAGGGCGAGAGCGAGCCAGCGAGAGGGCGAGAGCGAGCCAGCGAGAGGGCGAGAGCGAGCCAGCGAGAGGGCGAGAGCGAGCCAGCGAGAGGGCGAGAGCGAGCCAGCGAGAGGGCGAGAGCGAGAGGGCTAGAGCGAGCCAGCGAGAGGGCGAGAGCGAGCCAGCGAGAGGGCGAGAGCGAGCCAGCGAGAGGGCGAGAGCGAGCCAGCGAGAGGGCGAGAGCGAGCCAGCGAGAGGGCGAGAGCGAGCCAGCGAGAGGGCGAGAGCGAGCCAGCGAGAGGGCGAGAGCGAGCCAGCGAGAGGGCGAGAGCGAGCCAGCGAGAGGGCGAGAGCGAGCCAGCGAGAGGGCGAGAGCGAGCCAGCGAGAGGGCGAGAGCGAGCCAGCGAGAGGGCGAGAGCGAGCCAGCGAGAGCGAGCCAGCGAGAGGGCGAGAGCGAGCCAGCGAGAGGGCAAGAGCGAGCCAGCGAGAGGGCAAGAGCGAGAGGGCGAGAGCGAGCCAGTGAGAGGGCGAGAGCGAGCCAGCGAGAGGGCGAGAGCGAGCTAGTGAAAGGGCGAGAGCGAGAGGGCGAGAGCGAGCCAGCGAGAGGGCGAGAGTGAGCCAGCGAGAGGGCGAGAGCGAGCCAGCGAGAGGGCGAGAGCGAGCCAGCAAGAAGGAGCAAGCGAGAGGGCGAGAACGAGCCAGCGAGAGCGAGCCAGCGAGAAGGCGAGTGCGAGCCAGCGAGAGCAAGCCAGAGAGAGCGAGCAAGCGTGCCAGAGAGAGCGCGAGAGTGAGCCAGAGAGAGAGAGCGAGAGTGAGCCAGAGAGAGAGCGAGAGCGAGCCAGAGAGAGAGCGAGAGTGAGCCAGAGAGAGAGAGCGAGAGCGAGCCAGAGAGAGAGAGCGAGAGCGAGCCAGAGAGAGAGAGCGAGAGCGAAAGCAAACCAGAGAGAGAGAGAGAGCGAGCAATCAAGCCAGAGAGAGAGAGCACGAGCAATTGAGCTAGAGAGAGAGAGAGAGAGAGAGTGTGAGATCGAGCTAGGGACAGTGGGTGAGCGATCAAGCCAGAGAGAGTGAGCGATCAAGGCAGCGACAGTGAGCGATCGAGACAGAGGGTGAGAAAGAGCGATCGAGCTAGAAAGAGAACGAGCGATCGAGCCAGAGAGAACGAGCGATCGAGCCAGGGAGAACGAGCAAGTGAGCCAGAGCGAACGGGCGATCGAGCCAGAGAAGAAGAGAGAGGGAGAGAGAGCAAACGAGAGCAAGAGAGAGAATGCAAGGAAGAGGAAGACAGAGGGAAGATGAGCATTCAGAAAAAGGATGGACAGAGGGAAGAGAAACATGCAAGGTGGAAGAGACCATGAGAATGGAAAGGATGAGGAAGAATTGTCAAAGGAGACACAAAGCAGGGAGAGAACAAGAAAACCAAAATTAGAAGCCTCCCACACCACAGTATCTTTCAGAAGCGGTTCTAGTTCAGTTCGATCATTGATGGGTTACATTAATATCAATTTCTACAGCACGACCTTGGTCACTGCACAACACATCTCCCAAAGTACACATCCAACGTCAGCATCCAGTACACACAGCTCAAACAGTTTGGGGTGCTCACACTGAGATTGGGGCGAGATAGAGAGTAATGCTCCCTCTGCACTGCCTCCATCAAACACTCCCAGGACAGGTACAGCACAGGGTTAGATACAGAGTAAAGCTTCCAAACTGTCCCCATTAAACACTCCCAGGACAGGTATAGCACAAGGTTGGATACAGAGTAATGCTCTCTCTGCACTGCCTCCATCAAACACTCCCAGGACAGGCATAGCACAGGGATACAGGATACAGACTAGAGTTCCCACTACACTGATCCCATCAAGCACACCCAGGACAGGGTGATAACTGTCTCTAAATTGCCAAATGGAAGCTTGTTACAAGTTTACTCAGTTTACTCTCCCGTGTCTTTACAAAGAAAGAACTTGCTACCCAGGCCAAGGTGAGAGAGGAGGTAACTGGTGCACTAGAATATCTTATAATCGAGAGGAAGGAGGTGTTACAAAGACTACCTTTACTTAAAATAGATGAGGTACTAGGACCAGATGAGATGCATCCAAGGATACTGAAGGAAGTGAGAGTGGAAATTGCAGAGGCACTAGTGATAATCTTCCAATCTTCCTTAGACACAGGGGAGGTGCCAGAAGACTGGAGAGTTACGAACGTTACACCCTTGTTCAAAAAGGGATAAAGCTGGCAACTACAGGCCAATCAGTTTGAATTCACTGGCAGGGAAACTTCTGGAAACTATAGTGCGTGATAAAATCAATAGTCACTTAGACAAGTGCAGGATAATTAAGGAAAGCCAGCATGGATTAATTAAGGGAAAATCATGTTCAACTAATTTGCTGAAGTTTCTTTGAGGAAGTAACCAAGATGGTTGATATAGGAAACGCTGTTGATGTGGTGTATATAGATTTTCAAAAGGCAATTGATACAGTGCCACACAACAGACTTGTGAGCAAAACTCTAACTCTTGGAATAGAAGGGGAAATTGGCTCAGTGACAGGAAACAGTAGTGATAAATGGTTGTTTTTCAGCTTGGAGGAAGGTTTCTAGTGGAGTTTCCCAGGGGTCAGTGTTGGGACCCTTGCTTTTCCTGGAATATATTAATGACCTAGGCTGTAGCATTCAGGGCATGATTTCAAAATTTGCAGATGATACGAAGATTGGAAGCATTGTCAACTGTGATGAGGGTGGTCTTGAACGTCAAAAGGACATAGACATGTTGGTGGATTGGACAGACAAGTGGCAGATGAAGTTCAATGCAGGGAAGTGTGAGGTGATTTGTTTTGGCAGGAAAGAAATGGAGAGACAGCGTAAAATAAAGGGAGATTCTCTAAAGGAACAGAGGGACGTCGGTGTATATGTACATAGGTCATTGAAGATGGCAGGGCATGTTGAGAGAGCAGTTAATAAAGTATACAATATCTTAGGCTTTATTAATAGGGACATTGAGTTCAAGAGTAAGGAGGTCATGTTGAACTTATATAAGGCACTAGATAGGCCTCATCTGGTGTACTGCATCCAGTTCTGGGCACCATACTTGAGGAATGATGTGAACACATTGGAGAGAGTACAGAGGAGGTTCACAAGAATGATTCCCGGGAAGAATTGTAGCTATGAGGACAGATTGGAGAGATTGGGACTGTTTTCCTTGGAGAAAAGAAGGCTGAGAGGAGACTTGATAGAGGTATTCAAAATCCTGAGGAGTATGGACAGGGTAAATAGTGAGAAACTGTTCCCACTCAAGAGAACATCAAGAACTAGAGGGCACAGATTCAAAATAATTGGCAAAAGGAGTAAAAGTCAGGCGAGGAAAAACTTCTTTCACCTAGAGGGTGGTTGGAGTATGGAACAAGCTTCCTGAAAGGGTGGTGGAGGCTGGTTCGAGGGACCAGGTAGAATGCTGCTTCAGAGAGCCAGTGCATACTCAAAGGGCCGAATGGTCTCCCTCTGCACTGCAAAGATTCTGTGATACCGTGTTGCACACTTAAGATTGGCCCAATATGTTAACCAGGTTGTGTGGTTAATCTTACTATAACCGAGACTGACAGATTCGTTTTCTACACAGGTGCAGGTATTTCAGTGTCAGCCAGCTGGCCAATGGGCAGACAGCCTCTGCAAACAGCTTTTACAACCAGGCTGAATTGGTGAGCATATCAAGCAGCGTTGGAACTGAGGCAGGGTGAGCAGAAACCCACAGTTGCTATTCCACTAGGTTCAGCTGAGGTAGGTTGTGTTGACAGAACGGCAAACCCGAGCCCACAGCACGTCTGAAGCCCATTATGCATCTGCCTGTCTCTGTCAAACTCAACTTCCACAGAGTAACTTGACCGCACTAGGGAACGATGGCAGGTCTTGGATTCAAAGTCGGAAGGTCCGAGTTCCTAACCCGAACCAGAGACATGAGCCCAAAAATCCAAGCTTACAATGTGAATTCAGTAGTGAGGGAGTGCCGCACTGCCATGGGGTCAGTACTAAGGGAGTACTGCACTGTCGGAAGGTCAGTACTGAAGGAGCGCGGCACTGTCAGAGGTGTCATCTTTCAGATGAGGTGTTAGTCTGAGGCCCTGCCACCCCCTCTGTGATGGATGTAAAAGTTCCCATGGACACTATTTTGAAGAGGAGCATGAGAGCTCTCCTGGATATCAGGTAAAAAGAAATGTATTTCTTTGACTGGAGAGCGCTTTGGGACGTCCTGAGATCAGTAAAGGTGCTACAGAAATGCAAGTCTGTTTCTTCTTCTCCAACCCCTGCCCCCACTCAGCTGAGAAATGGTAGGACCAAGGCAGTGCTGTCCTGATATTGGATATGGGAGGGTGAGGTCGGAGGGTGGCGGGGGGGCAGTTCAACGGGAGGAAAAACAGGGAGGGGGTTCAGGGGTGGGGTGGAGGCAGAGAGGGGGTGGGGTGGAGACGGAGAAGGTGCTTGGGCATGGAGATGGGTAGGGGGATCAGGGGTGGAGATGGGGAGGAAACTCGGGGGTGGGGTGGAAACAGGAAAGGGAGTGGGTTGAAGACGGAAAGTGGCTTGGGGGGGTGGAGACGGAGAGGGGACTTGGGGGTGGGGTGGAGACAGAGAGAGGATGGGATGGAGATGGGGAGGGGATTCGGGGGTGCAGATGGAGTGGGGACTCGGGGGTGGGGTGGAGACAGGGAGGGGGTGGGGTGGCGATGGAGAGGGGGCTCTGGGCTGGAAACGGGAAGGACACTCAGGGGTGGGGTGGAGACAGGGAGGGTTTGGGGTGGAGTTGGAGAGCGGGCTTGGCGATGGAGATGGGCTCAGGACCCAGGTGGAGACAGGGAGGGGATGGAGTGGTGACGGAGACGTGGATCAGGGATGGTGACGGGAAGGGGGCTTGGGGTGGGGAGTTAACCCAACTTTACAAATTGTTACACAGCTGGGGCGTGCTCTGTTCTATCATTGCCACCTCAATGTAGCTCACCAAACACCCACTTGCTGCTAAAATAAACAGTATATAAATTAGGCACCTGAGTAACCAACACTCCCACTGAGAGAAAGGGTCAACAGTGCAGGAACCAGGGGACAAGTCATCCAATAGTACCCTATCAATAAAGACTTGCAGTCCAACCTCTCAGCAGTTCATTACTCGGGCAGCAGGAGGGGCTATCCCCAATGTGCTGGGTCAATATTTATCCCTCACTCTCAGGTGGACAGAGTGTTCATTACTCGGACAGCAGGAGGGGCTACCCCCAGTATGCTGGGTAAATATTTATCCCACAACAAATGTCTAAAAAAAAACAGGTTATCCAGCCAGGTATCACATGGCCATCTGTAGGATCTTGCTGTGTGTACTGCACAACTTGGTTGCCATGTTGCCAGACAAGACAACAGTGACTACTTTTCAAAGTGGGATGGCCATCGGCTTTCTGTATCCTTAGGTCAGGAGACACAGATGGGATCTCTGAAACTGCAGCACTCCCTCAGCACTGAACCTCTGACAGTGTGGTACTTCCTCAGTCCTGATCCTCCGACAGTGCAGCACTCCCTCAGCAATGACCCTCTGACAGTGCAGCACTCCCTCAGTACTGACCCTCTGACACTGTGACATTCCCTCAGCACTGAACCTCTGACAGTGTGACTCTCCCTCAGCACTGACCCTCTGACACTGTGACACTCCCTCAGCACTGAACCTCTGACAATGTGACTCTCCCTCAGTACTGACCCTCTGACAGTGTGACTGTCCCTCAGCACTGACCCTCTGATACTGTGACTCTCCCTCAGTACTGACCCTCTGATACTGTGACTCTCCCTCAGCACTGACCCTCTGACAGTGTGACACTCCCTCAGTACTGACCCTCTGACAGTGTGACTCTCCCTCAGCAGGACATTGTGAGTGTCAGCCTGGATTGTGGCACTAGCCTCTGGGCCAGGAGCTCGAAGTGATGACCTTCTGAGCCACACAACGAAAGGAGGAAATGCCATTTACTGTTTCCTGTGCAAGGGTTAAAGTTAGCTTGCATTGTGATCAAAGGGAGCAGCAACTGTGTGAATGGTAACCCGCACTCTGACAGCACAAAGCAAACCTCAGTGAGACAAAGAGAGCGAGACAGCTGAAGGTGATGAGGGTACAGAGTGTGGCTCCTTACAGCTGTTAAAATGCTCAGAGTGGTTCCAACACAAACACATGGCACAGCGCTATCCAACGGCACAACCCACAACGAAGACAGGCTTCCAGCACACACGTGTGTGCAGGGGCTAAGTTAACAAGGTGCTCTGCTTCAAAGGCCTCACCTACCCATGCTGCTGAGAGATCTCTCCCCCAACCACACACCCACCACAGCTTCAGTGTCACTGAGCTGGAACAGAAGCCAGCAGTGGGATTTAGCCACCAAGTGTGTTTGTGCATGTTGTGTGTGAGTGTGTGTAGAACAGGATCAAGCTCAACTGTGACACCCCAGAGTTGAAGGTTGCCAACTTCCATTATTTCAGTCTTGTTTTTTTTATTCATTTACGGGATGTGGGCTTTGTTGGTTGGGCCAGCCTTTATTGCCCATCCCTAGCTGCTCTTGAGAAGGTGGTGGTGAGCTGCCTTCTTGAGCTGCTGCAGTCCATGTGGTGTAGGTACACCCAGTGTGCTGTTAGGGAGGAAGTTCCAGGATTTTGACCCAGCGACAGTGAAGGAACGGAGATATATTTCCAAATCAGGATGGTGAGTGACTTGGAGGGGAATTTCCAGGTGCTGGTGTTCCCATGTGTCTGCTGCCCTTGTCCTTCTAGATGGTAGTGGTCATGGGTTTAGAAGGTTCTAAGGAACCTTGGTGAATTCCTGCAGTGCATCTTGTAAATGGTACACATTGCTGCTGTGCGTCAGCGGTGGAGGGAGTGACTTTTGTGGATGTGGTGCCAATCAAGCGGGTTGCTTTGTCCTGGATGGTGTTGAGCTTCCTGAGTTTTGCGGGAGCTGCACTCATCCAGCAAGTGGAGAGAGTATTCCAACACACTCCTGACTTGTGCCTTGTAGATGCTGGACAGGCTTTGGCTTATAAATCAAATTGGCATCAATATGGCTGAAAGAGGCCCTTACAAAAGGAGCCTTTGTCCCAAACATGGAATTGTTGCTCCATGGAGCATCCACTGCCTCTGCTCATCCTCATCACTCTCACAGCACTATCCAGTCTCTCCTTCAACTCAAACACAGACAGGAGGGTCACCCATGAGGGGCATCACACCAAAGGCCAATTCTGAGCTCAGACGCACACACACTCCAACTGGAAGCAGCGGACAGCCATCAAGGCCGGGAACCCTAGCAGCTTGTTTCCCTGCCCAGGGTGTGCTCTAGTCAACTTTAACCCCCATTAACACTGCCCCACCCTCTGGCAGCTGTCTGAATACAGACCAGGGATTGAACCTACTAGCTTCAGCACCATACTACACTGCGCTCTGAAAGCCACAGGCCTGTGTCCTGAAGCCTCTTCAAATAAGCTGCAGCCCATTCCCAAGTTACAATCCGATCCCCTGCCCCACTCCCACCTCTGACCCCACCACCTCTAGCCTCCTCCACACCCACCCCACCCCGTCAGCGCTCAAAGACAAGGCTTCAACCTCACTCCAGAAAACTGAACACACGATACAAGGCTGATACTCCCAGAAGTGAAGGAGTGCTGCACTGTCGGAGGTGCCATCTTTCCGATAGGTTTGTAAATAGATGCCTCATTGGCCCCGAGGTGGACGGATCCCACAGAACCACTGGAAGACTGGGGGAATGCAGTTTCTCCCCATGTCCTGGGCCTACATCTATCCCTCAATCAACATCACAACCTGGATTATCAAGTCATTATCTCATTAGTGTTGCTGGGATCTTGCTGTGTACAAATTAGTTGCTAGGTTAGCTACATTACAACAGTGGCAATAGCTTCTGAAGTGCACCATTTCCTGTGAAGCACTTTGGGACATCCTGAGACTGTGAAAGGGACTATGAAATGCAAGCTCATTTCTTTCTCTCAAGTCTTTTCCCAAACCAGCTGTTACTTATCAAAAGCTAATTGGAGCCAAATAAAGCTCCACGTCCATTTACCTCAGCTCCTTCCCCTCTCTCCAGCTGCATCTGGGGCATTCAACAGGGCTTCTCAAATGTGAAAAAGGTCAAACACCTCCTTCCCTCAACTCATCCCCTGTCCCACTGCCACACATACAAACTAGAGTCCAACTCACTGAACAATACACTCCAGCCCGTGTTACACCAACAACCATGACACCCAGCAGAAAGGCACAATGAGCAACATTACTGCCAGGGTCTCAGTGATGGGAGAGAGGTCGGTAGGTCAGCTCGGGGTCAAACAGGACAGTGAGGTTATGGAGAGTCAGAGAGTCAGCCTGAGGCAGTGGCCAGAAGGGATGTGGAAAAGTGTCAAGGGAATAGGAGACAATGGCTTCAACCTTCCGGGAGAATATACCAGCATCCAGGCCTGGACAGACAAGCAGCCAGCTGACAACAATGTCTCACTGCACCCTGTGTGAATGGGAGGTGGTCTTCCTCTCGCCCTCGCTTCAGGACATGACTATCTCTGGTGTCGACTGGACAACAACTCCCCCCCCAACTCACCCCACCAACCACCACATGCAAAGCCTGGGGCCTACTCCAAACTGGAGCCTGTGCTGTTGCCAGGGTATCCAGTTTCCACTCCGAGGGCTCAGTACTACTTAAAGATAAGCAGCAGAGTTTGGGAGGGGGGGGCAGCAATGGCTAAATATCACATTACAAACAGTCACCTTATAAACTAGGAGGCTGTAATACCAGTCCAGCCACTCAAAGAGGAGATTAGCACCCAAGAGAAGAAAACTGATATCGGCCCTAGGGGTCTAGGCCACTTACAGTGAAATAAAATACAGGCTTAAAGGAGGAACAGACAACAAGGACATGGATTTCTCTAGCACCTCATCCATAGTGAAAATGGACCAAGGTCCTGCACAGGAGCGATTATCAAACAGAAATTGACCCTGAGACACAGGGAGATATTAGGGACAGGTGACCAAACACTTGGTCAAAGAGGAGAAGAAAAGAGTTGACGTTTCGAGTCCTCATGACCCTTCGACAGAACTTGAGTTTGAGTCCAAGAAAGAGTTGAAATATAAGCTGGTTTAAGGTGTGTGTGTGCGGGGTGGAGAGAGAGAGAGAGAGAGAGAGGTGGAGGTCAGGGGGGGGGGAGGTGGTGGTTGTAGGGACAAACAAGCAGTCACTGAGATTTAATCGAGGCGTTCAAAATCATGAGGGCTTTGGACAGAGTGAATAAGGAAAAACTGTTTCCAGTGGCAGGGGGATCGGTAACCAGAGGGACACAGATTGAGCAGAATCAGTAAAAGAACCAGAAAAGGAAATTAAGAGAATTTTTTTTTCGCTACAGTGAGTTGTTGTGATCTGGAAGGCACTGCCTGAAAGGGCAGTGGAAGCAGATTCAATAGGAACTTTCAAAATGGGGAACTGGGGAAATAATCGAAGGAGAAAAATTTGCAGGGCTATGGGGGAAAGAGCCGGGGGGAGTGGGGTTAACTGGAGAGCTCTTTCAAAGAGCTGGCACAGGCATGATGGGCTGAATGGCCTCTTCCTGTGTTGTAATTATAAAGATATATTTATCTGTCTATATATATCCGATAAGTCGTTTCCATCAACCTCAGGTATTTGTGATGCTCCTGCAAAACTCCTCCAGCCCCTACAACCCTCTGTTACCTCCTCCAGCCCCTACAACCCTCCAAGATCTCTGCGCTCCTCCAATTTTGACCTCTTGAACATCCTCCAATTCCCATCGCTCCACTGTTGGCGGCTATGCCTTCAGCTGCCTGGGGCCCTAAGCTCTGGAATTCCCTCTGTAAACCTCTCCGCCTTTCTCTCCCTCCATTACGACACCCCCAAAAACCTTGGGTTTGACGGTGTTTTTGATCACCTGTTCCTGGAATCCCCTCTGGCTGTTCAGTTGCAGTTTGTGCCCATTTACAGCAGCAGCTCCCACCCACCAGCCCATGAATCTCTTTGAGATATTTTATACATTACAGACACACGAGCCAGTGCAGGTTGTTATGGTTACTGAGTGAGCCAGTGGGGGCAATGCCAAGAAAGGATGAGAATTTTAATTCTGATATGTAAGTGGGCACTGGTAGTGAGACAACAAAGAACCGAGGGGCTTGGTTAACAAGGGGCAATCAGGGCTTTGTGGGGGAGTGGATACAGGTTGGGAGAACTTTTGGGTGAGGTGAAGTTAGGCAGCAGGGGGAGGTAAGATGAAACCTGGAGTCGGAGCACAAATCTGTTCCGGAACATCCTTCTAATTCCTATTGATCAAATGCTACCGGCACATGTCAGCCCAGACAATTCCCTGCTATTGATCTCAATTACAGATCCATTTACCGTCTGGGAGGTCTGGAAAAGTCAGCAACTGATGGGCCTTACAGGAATACTCCCAGCTCAAGCCCCCTTCCTCTCACCCCACTCGATCATCCCATAGTGCTCTCCCACCTGCCAGTGACTCAGACAACATGTGCACAGTCCAGTGAGAAAGCCGGAGAGTGGTCTGTGCTGTGTTCAGCAATCAGTTGCTACGGGGGGGTGGGGGGTGAGAGGGAGCGGTAAATATCTGAATCCTGCAGTATTGGCTACAATCCAATATGGGGAGGGGGAACATGGGAAGGAGCAAATTTTTTTTAAAAAACCTTAAGGATCCCTCATTTCTGTTACCATCAATAATATCCGAGGATATTCTTGGTTCAATGATTTTCACTCTCACCTCCAAGTCAGATAGTTGAGAGTTCAGGCTCCACTCCATACAACACAGAACCAGGCCATTCGGCCCACCTGCTCCACACAAACCTTCTCTTACCCCCTCATCATCTCCCCCTATCAGCATAACTTTCTATTCCTTCCTCCCTCATGTGTTTATCCAGCCTCCCCTTAAACATATCGATACTATTCACCTCAGCCACTCCCTGTGGGAACAAGTTCCACATTCTCCCCACTCTCTGGGTAAGGAAGTTTCTCCCTTTTGGGTTTATTAGTGACTGTCTTACATTGATGGCCCCCAGTTCTGGTCCCACCCATAACAGGAAACATCTTCTCTACGTCGATCCTATCGAAACCCCTTCAGGATTTCTCTATCAGGTCACCCCCTCAGCCTCTCTCTCCACAGCCTGTTCAGCCTTGCCGGGTAGTTTTAAAACTTCTCAGTTCTGGTATGATACTGGTAAATCTTTATTTGCAGCTTCTACAATGCTTCAAGTTCCTTTACGTAACAGGAGTGCAGAATGCCTGTATTGTACTCCAAGTGTGGTCTAACCATGGTCCTTTCAAGTTCAACATCATGTATGGTTTTCAATTCTGATCTTCTAGAGTGAATCCCACTGATTTATCCTCATTTTTATGGCCTTACGAACCTACATTACTACTTATACACTTTGTGGATCTTTACCACAACATCATTCTGATTCTCTGCCCCATTTAAGAAAAAGAATCAGGAGGAGGCCATTCGGCCCCTCCAGCCTACTGCACCACTCAATTCAATCATGGTTGATCTTCTACCTCAACTCCACTTTTCCTCCCACTCCCAACATCCTTCAATTCCCTCAATGTCCAAAAAATCTACTGATCTCAGTCTTGAAAATATTCAATGATGGAGCATCCACAACCCTCTGCTATAGAGAATTCCAAAGATTCACAACCCTTTGAACTCAGCTTGATCCTAAATCACTGATCCCTTATCCTGAGATTGTGATCCCCGTGCCTCTCTATCAGTATCTATCCTGTCAAACCCTTAAGAATTTTATACGTTTCAATGAGATCACCTCTCATTCTTTAAAACTCTAGCAAATGCAGACAAAATCTATTCAATCTCACCTCAATCCTGTCATCCCAGGAATCAGTCTAGTATAGAATCATAGAATGGTTACAGCAGAGGAGGCCATTCATCCAGTCTTATTTGTGCTGGGTCTCTGAAGGAGCAATTCACCTAGAGCCACCCCCAGCCTTCTCTCTAACACTGCACATTCTTCCTTTTCGGATAATAATCCAATTTCCTTTTGAAAGCCTCGATTGAACCTGCCTCCCCCACACTCCCAGACAGTGCATTCCAGATCCTAACCACTCTCTTCATGTTGCCATTGCTTCTTTTGTCAATCACCTTAAATCTGTGCCCTCTGATTCTCAATCCTTCCACCAATGGGAACAGTTTCTCCCCATCTACTCTGTCCAGACGCTTTGTGATTTTGAACGCCTCTATCAAATCTATCAAATCTCCTCTCAACCTTCCCTACTCCAAGGAAAACAACTCCAACTTCTCCAATCTGCCTACATAACTAAGTTCCTCGTCCCTGGAACCATTCTCATGAATCTTTTCTGCACTCTCTCTAAAACCTTCACATCCTTCCTAAAGTGTGGTGCCCAGAACTAGAAGCAATACTCCAGCTGAGGCCAAACTAATGTTTAGTACAAGTTATTAACCACACTCGCAACCTGTCCTGCCACATTCAATGACTTATGCATATGAACATCCAGGTCCCTCTGTTCCTGCACCCACTTTAGAGTTGTACCTTTTATTTTATATTGTCTCTCTGCATTATTCTTACCAAAATGAATCATCTCACATTTCCCTCTGCATTAAATTTCATCTGTCAACTGTCCGCCCATTCCACCAACTTGTCTATGTCCTTTTAAAGTTCTACACTGTCAGCCTTACAGTTCACAATGCTTCTAAGTTTCGTGCCATCTGCAAACTTTGAAATTGTGCCCTATACACCAAGGTCCAGGAAAAGCAAGGGTCCCAACACTGACCCTTGGAGAACTCCACCACAAACCTTCCTCCAGCCCGAAAAACATCCACTAACCACTACTCTCTGTTTCCTGTCACTCAGCCAATTCCTTAACCATGTTGCTGCTGTCCCTTTCATTCCATGAGCTGTAACTTTGCTCACAAGACTGTTGTGTGGCATTGTATCAAATGCTTTTTGTCTATATACAACACATCAACAGCATTGCCTTCATCAACCCTTTCTGTTATCTCCACCGTTTTAGTTAATTTACCCATATTTGCCAAAGAAACTATTCATTTTGTCCAAATTATCATTTCTTAAAAGTTTTGCCATCACTCAAGTTAAACTGACTGGCCTGTAATTGTTGGATTTACTGTTATACCCTTTTTTGAACAAGGGTGTAAATGTGCAATTCTCCAGTGCTCTGGCACTAGTCCTGAGTCTAAGACAGGAAAATTATGGGCAGTGCCTCTGTAATTTCCATTCTCACTTCCCTAATTTTCCTTAGATGCATCTCATTTGGTCCTGTTGCCTTATCGATTTTTAAGTACAGACGGTCTATCAAATATCTTTTCAAACTTTAAACCTCTGTCTCAGGTATACAAATAGTTGTTTGGTAGTACAGAACTTGAGAACTGCTGAAAAAAATATTTTGTCGAAGCTTTTTTGTGATTTTCAGTCGGGCGCATTTACGTGGACTGGAAGCCACAGGGGCCCTGTTCTTTGCAGGCAGAAAGAACATGTACACACATTGCGCCTGTTTCAGCTAAACAAAATAAGTGACAGCCATTCACTGGTTCATTCCTAAGGGCAATGCCTTAAGCAATCAGAGTCAAGCTGCCTGGTTTAAATTTCAAACAATGCAGTTAACTGTCAGTCACCATTAACTGGTGCATTCACCATGGCAATGCCTCTACCAATCAAAGTCTATTTGCCAACCAATCAGCACTCTTTCTCATACAATATAAAGTTGTCACTTCCCCAACATTGGTATTCTTGCGATTCTCCTGAAGAGTGCAAGACAAAAAGCTTCGACAAAATGTCTTTTTCAGCAATAAACTTTTAACCCTTCAAGTGCCTTACCTACCTCCTCTTTCATCGTGACCTGGGCAGTATCAACCTTTGTTGCAATGCAACTATATCCCTCCTTAAATGAGGAGGCCAAGGCACACAGATTTTCTCAGAGTTGTCGAGACGCCGGAGACCTTCCAAAATGGTGGGCAGGACTCGGATGCAGACTTCCCATACCCCTATCTTCAACAAATCCTATTGTCCCCAGAGTTGGGGGGAGGGGATTGAATGGGGGCAGTACGTGACTCCCACATGTGGGAAACCCAAACTCTGCAGGGCCATTTGAACTCAATGCTGAGCTCAAATCATTTAAATAGCCAGACCTTTAAAAACTGAAAAAAATCCTGCCTGCATTCGAGTTGAAAAAAAATCTGTCCTTGCATTTTCAATAACTGTTTGTCGACATTACCAATGGCTTTCATTATAGCATTATCAATGGTTGGCCGCTTTCCACAAAGTATCATTAACACAGTGAGGAGCTGTAAATTCACAGATTACTTGACAGCTCAAAGAGATTATTAAAGGATTAGCCGTCTTTGATATGGCATTATAGATACAGATGTTTGTTTTTTTAAGGGATTAAATACTTGAGGGGATTTAAATGTATTGAATGAACTTTCATGAATGGGACTGTTTCATGAGTTGGCATGAGTTTGCACTAAGTTTTCAAAGGGGCTGTAAGGGGCAATGGGAGGTGGGTGGGAGCCATGGGTTGGAATGGAGGGTATGAGACACCATCGGGGGTGGGTGGAAAGATATGGGTGGCATGTATGGGCATGGGAAGCGGTGGGGGCAAGTGAGGGATGAGGGCTAGAGAGCCTAATGGTGAAGGAAACAACTGGGGTGAAGTCCTAGAGAACCAAGGAAGCCTTTTAACCAGCCGCTGTGGCATTCAGCAGCTCCCATGGCTGCCTCCAATCTGGGTCTGCGGCAGAGGGCCGACACACCTACAATCCTACACACCACTCCCGCCCTCAACCCCAGTATGAAAATTCCGCCATTCAGGGCGCATCTTTCCCCGAGGCAGGCACACCAAGCCGGGAAATTTCCCGACTTGAGTTACCCCTATCAGGAGTGAAAATCCAGGCACATTGCTGTTTCTGGGATATTGCTGCATGCAAAGTAGCAGCCACACTTCCTACAACAGTCAACACTTCAAAGAAAAATTTGGCCATGAAATACTGTGGGATGTCCCGAGGCAGGGTCAGGCGTCCATAAAATGTACATCCTTTCTTTAGCAACCACACCCCCTATACACCCACCATGCCTGAATGATGCCTACCACAGCTGAACAGCATGACCAGGGAAGAAGCAGAGATAAGGGGACAGTAAGCCAGCATGGGAAGAGGGTGTGGGTGGGGTAGGAAAACACAGGAGGGTCAAACGAGAAACACTAGCAAACTCCCTGCTACAAACTGCAAACCCCCTGCCTTTCACTCGCTCTCTGCTGACAAACCCCACCCCGAACACCAAGCAGACGCTTCAGTAAACGAGACCTCCCTCTGTTGTCGATGAAACCACACACACAAAATGTCCCACTGAATTGGATGACTATGAATACTCAGCTGGCGACATTTTCCGGCTAAAAAAAATCCTTGTAAATAACCTTCAGATGGTTAAAATTAAACATCTGTGTGGCACACGGCTGGAAATAGACAGCGAAGGAAGTCTGACTTTCAAAAGAAAAATCCCCTGCCAGTTGATTTTTCCCTCTCTTCCTGCTAAATATAGACAGGGAACTATTAAAAGGATTGGGCTTGGGAGAGGCAGTGCGCAAGCTGGAGGCACAGTGCGAGCGAGGGTGTGAGCAAGAAAGTGAACGAGCGAAAGAGTATGTGCATGTATGAGAGAAATAGGGAACGAAGAGCAGGGAGGGAGGGTGGGTAGAGAGAACCGGGGGTCAAAGAGTGGGGTGAGGGGAGAGAGAGAGCGGGGTCGGGGGAGAGATAGCGGGGTGGGGGGAGAGAGAGAGAATGGAGTGGGGGGAGAGAGGGAGCAGGGTTGGGGGGGGAGGGAGAGCTTGATGGTGGGGGGTAGAGGATGCAGGGTGAGGGGAGAGAGCGCGGGGTGGTGAGGTTCGGTGCATGCCAGAGACACTATCCGACCCCTGGATATTCTGTTATTCAATTGGATCATTGGCTGATCTGTACCTTAACTCCATTTACTCACCTTGATTCTCTAACTCTTGACCCACTTACCCAAGTGGGAAGAGTTCCAGATTTCCACTCCCTTTTGTGTGAGCAAGTGTTTCCTGACATCACCCCTGAACAGCCTCCACCCCCCCCCCCCAACGAGGAAACACTTTCTTTCTATTGAATCCTTTAATCATCTTAAAACCCTCGATTAAATTCTGCTTTATGACAACTCTGCCACCCAGAAACTAAACAGAGCCTGGGTTGGGGGTGATGGAACTAATAATCACAGGAGCCAAGGGCCTTGATGGGTCAGTTTGAAGGAGGTGGATGTACAAGCTTAGAGTCTGCCCTGGAAAGTGAGAGCTTTACCATCTGAATCGATCCCTAAAACCATTAAAAAACAAGATTCCAGCTCATTAAAACCACTTTGTTTAACAGCTTCCAACCCCTCGGGAACAGCCAGAAATCTGAATCTGCCTGTCTTCATTTCATCATTCAGCTGGAGAACGAGTAAGTCAGACTGAGAGTGCGTGCCGGGGCAGGGGAGGGGAGGAGGGGGAGAGGCATCCAGAGAGAGAGAGAGAGACTGAGATGGAGAGAGGCATTCAGAAAGATAGGCCTCCAGAGACAGACAGAGAGAGAGAAAGAGAGAGGAGAGAGAGAGAGAAAGAGAGAGGAGAGAGAAAGAGAAAGACAGAGAAGAGGGGAGGGAGAGGGGGGAAGAGGGAGAGAGGGGAGAGAGAGAGGGGCAATCAGAGAGATAGAGAGAGAGAGCGAGAGCGTGACAGACACAAAGCGAGAGACAGAGAGCGAGCAAGCGAGAGACAGAGAGCGAGCAAGATATAGCCAGAGAGCGAGCAAGAGACAGCCAAACAGCGAGCGAGAGACAGACAGCCTGAGAGAGAGAGAGCGAGAGGCAGAGACAGAGAGCGCAAGAATGAGAGTGCGAGAGGCAGAGAGAGGGTGTTAAATCTGCGGTGGCAAGGAGCAGGGTGTTAAATCTGCAGGAGGGGTGGGAGCAGGGTGTAAATCTACAGGGGGGAACGGTGAGCAGGGGTTAAATCTGCAGCGAGGGGGGGCAGGAGCAAGCTGTTAAATCTGCAGTGGGGGGAACAGGGTGTTAAATCTGCAGCAGTGGTGCTGGTGGGATAGAGCAGAGTGGGATGGGGCGCTGCTGAATTCAGGTCAGGGAATGGAAACTCCATTCAGCACCAACACTGGCCTGCATGTTTCCAAGCAACTCCAATCTAGCACAGGGTGCATGGGGGAGGGAGGAAGAGAATTAGTCTAAGTCAATATAGTCTAGGGAATCCCACCTGGATTCTGAAGGATCCCCTGCCCAGACCCACACCCTGCTCTGGTCACTTTCCACAGGAGTGCTGATTGACAGTGTACCATTTTGCTAGCATCCAACACTGCCTCAACCTATCGGCTGGAGGCAAGGTGCTGGCACTAACTAGACCCTTCCAAGTTTCTCACTCAATTCCTCACTGCAGATCAATCAACAGATACTAAAATCTCATTCCAAAGCCTCGACAACCCTCTTCCTTGGCTCTCTCTTCCCTCCCTCACTCAAACTCACACCCGCAGCTACTCTTCCACCCCACCAATCTGTAGTAATTATAGTTTTGGGAAATGTTGGACTGTAGCTTTAAGAATAATCCTGTATGTAAGACCATATGATCTGTGTAAACCAATGTGTTAGCAGCATGTGGAATCTCTACAGGGAAGCTCTTCTTTAGTTATGGAGTTTGACACACACATGTAGTTGCTGCTGCTGTCTTATAAATTAAGTCAAATGTTTCCATTAAAAAAAATTGTCTGAGGATCAACTCTATAACAAATAGGCAGTGAGGATAACTCAGATTCGGTGCTGCCTCGCCCAGCGATTGTGAGTATCTAAGTTCATTAAAAATAACAGAAGATATACTCATCCGAAGTGCCATAGTTTGGCAGAATCAATCTCTTTTAGCCAGCCACAATTGGTCTCAGTATATAGAACGTCTTGCATTCTTTCAAGCAAACAAAATCATGGGGGAGGAAAAGAGGAGAGCGATTCTCCTAAGTATTTGTGGGAGCAAAATCTATAGTTTAATTCGAAGTTTGATGGCCCCCAGTGCCTCATATTCGAGACTTTCAGTGAATTAGTAGACCTCATTAAGGGACATTTTCAACCCAACCTCCCAGTCAAAATGCAGAGGTTCAGGTTCAATTCACGGAATAGAGCCCCGGGGGAGACAATTGCTACCTACATAGCAAAATTAAAACAACTAACGGAATATTGTGATTTTGGTGAAACCCTAAATTACATGCTCAAAGATTGTTTAGTATGTGCCATGCAGGATGACAATATTCAGCAGAAATTGCTGGCTGAAGTGAATCTTGATTTTAAGAAAGCGTTAGAAATATCACTGGCAATGGAAAGCGCTGTAAGGAATTCACAAGCGATTCAAAGGGTGCAAAATGGTGCTGTAATCCAAATCAGGCGGGAATAGTCAGCCAAAAGTGGTGCGAAAAGCCAGGACTCTGCTGCGAAGCGGGAAACAGCTCCCTCTAACCAAAAACTGAGAGGAAACAGCTTAGCAACTAAATAAAAAAATAGTTTTCAGTGACGGGGAAACAGTCAATCTTCTAGGGATTGGTGATTTAAAAATGTAGAATGTTATTTTTGTCACGTAAGTGGACACATAATGAAACACTGCAAAGCAAGATTTAAATGGGCTTCCAAACAACAAATAAAGTCCAATGAAGTCTTTAGTATAGAACAGCCTGGAGCAGCCAATTCTGTCATTCACTCATTATTCATTATAAAAGTTGGGAAGACAGAGCTAATATTTGTTACAGTACAAGTGAATGGTCAACCAGTAAAAATGGAAGTAGACATGGGAACTTCTGCTACTGTAATCGGAGAACACACTTGCAGATATTTAAATAATGGTGAACCTCAATTAAGTTTGGAACAAACATCTGCCAAGTTGAAAAAGTACACAGGCGAAGAAATCCAAGTAAAAGGAATCAGCAGAGTAACTGTCCATTACAGAAACTAATCGGCACAGATACCCGTGATGGTACTGAGAGGCAGAGGACCAAGCCTTCTAAGATGAAATTGGTCAAGGGAAGTTAACTTCAATTGGCCAGTGAGATTTCAAAAGGAAGCTGGGAGAGTTCATGTCTCAAAAAAGGAACAAGGCAAAGTATGGCAGAAAGAGCCTGGAGAATCCAAGGACCACAATAGGATGAAAAAGGAGTGTGTAAGGACTCAACAACCTGAAGAAATGAAGACTGTCTTAAACAACGACATAGAAGAACAGCAGAAGAAACTCAAGGAGACTCTGCTGAATGCCAGAGGTCAAGATGAAGTGAGTAACCTTCGTAAAGAAAAGGAAAACCTGTTGAAAAACCTTCATACACTACAATATTTCCTCAGGTCAAAGATGGTGTCTCTGGAACAGTACGAAGGGAAACAGGAAGAATTCAGAACCTCTCTGAACAAACTGAAGGATCAGTTGGCAGAGAAGATGCAGCAATGTTCAAGTTTCCAGAAGGCAGCCAACAGATACAAGAAAGAAACAGAAGAGCTGAAGAATCAGCTAAATGAAGCTAATGGGCTTTCAAAGCAAAAGTCATAGAACTTTCCAAGAGGCAAGCAGATAATGAAGTCTTGGGTAGCTCAGCTACTGATCTAAGATAGATTGAGATTGCATCTGAGAGGAATCTGGCTGACAGTGAAGTCAAAAAGAAGACTGAGACTAAACTCTGTGGTAAAAAGAAGACATGTAGAAAGAAGATGCAGAAGTACTGATGAGGCGCCATCTTTGGACAAGATTGAGCCTAATACTTCCCAATTTGGAGGAGAAGGTGGAGAAAAGTCAAGGGAATCAAAAAGAGATTCATGATTTGCATAGTCATGAGAGACAATTTACTGTTGGAGAAGCAGTATATGTAAGGAATTTCGGTGGAGGACCAAAGTGGTTACCAGGTAAAGTTCAGTAACTGTACCATTGTAGTACCACGTAGAATTGGAGAGCTGGATTACCCATAAGCATGTGGGCCATTTAAGAAAAAGAGAGATACCACAACAAGATACGGTTCCACCTGTAACCATTACTGAACCAGTGTTTCCTGTTGAAGATGCTCAACCAAGGACAGACATGTCTGATGTCTCTGTTGGAGTGGAAGACACTGAACTGCAAGTACCTGCCAAGGTACATGCGGTTCCAGGGAATGTGTTTCCTACAAAAGAATCAGAAGTCGTGGAGCTGCGTTGTTCCACACAGATCAGGAAACCATATGAAATACTGAACTTGTAATTTCATGACCTTTGTAAATATTATAATATCATGAGATAAATAACTTTGTAAATACAAAATGTACAGAAAAATTAAAGGGTAATAATTATAGTTTTGGGAAATGTTGGACTCTACCTTTGAGAATAATCCTGTGCTATAAGATCACATGATCTGTGTAAACCAATGTGTTAGCAGCGCGGGTGACCTCTACAGGGGAGTTCTTCTTTAGTTATGGAGTTTGACGCACACGTGTAGTTGCTGCTACTGTCTTGTAAATAAAGTTAAATATTTCCACTAAGAAAAGTTGTCTGAAGATTAACTCTATAACACTCTCCCTCTCCAACCTTCACCGCACCACCATTACTCCCCACTTTTGTTACCTCAGACCCAGGCCCCAAACTCTTCTGGTCTTCACACTCTGCGACCAGCTGATTTTCTCCCAACGCTATTTCTAACTGGTTGGACCCTCTGCTCCCCAGCATGGCCCCATGGCCTCTGCTCCTCCATCCCCACCCCCAAAGGCACTGTATTCAACATCCATGTCAACTAACTCAAAGGCCTCACATACACCGAGCACCTTTACTTCATACACCATGCTTTTGGTCTCCACTAATCTCTGGATTCATTCCCACCAGGAGGTCCAGTTCTCATTCAAGGCATGTGGATGTTCAACCATGGAAGCATCATATGGAATTTTTATCTTAGCTGACATCCACACACCACGTGTAAGGACAGCGGACAGCAGTTGAGCCCAACTCATCATCCTAAATCCTAATCCCTTCGAGATTAACCATAAAAATACCACAACTGACCGGCATCCCGAAGCTTCCAATTCCTATCTTACCTGCATTGTGACACAGGGAACTTTACTCTCCATCTAACCCGCCTTAGACTCAGATGTGGTGCCAGAGGACTGGAGAATTGCAAACGTTACACCCTTGTTCAAAAAAAGGGTGTAAAGATAAGCCCAGTAACTACAGGCCAGTCAGTTTAACCACAGTGGTGGGGAAGCTTCTAGAAACAATAATTTGGGACAAAATTAATAGCCACTTGGGCAAGTGTTGGGTAATTATGGAAAGCCAGCATGGACTGCTTAAGGGCAAATCATGCTTCAAGAACTTGGAGCTTTTACGAAGAGGTAATAGAGAGGGCTGATGAGGGCAATGCTATTGATATGGTGTACACAGTCTTCCAAAAGGCGTTTGATACATTGCCACACAACAGACTTGTGAGAAAAGTTATAGCTCATGGAATAAAAGTGTCAGTAGCAACATGGGCGGAGGGGCATGTTAGTGGGGAGGTGAAAAAGGCATATGGGACACTTGCCTTTATCAATCAAGGCATAGATTATAAAAGTAGGGAGATCATGTTGGAGTTGTATAGAACCTTGGTGAGGCCACAGCTGGAGTACTGTGCGCAGTTCTGGTTGCTACATTATAGGAAGGATGTGATTGCACTAGAGGGGGTGCAGAGGAGATTCACCAGGATGTTGCCTGGCATGAAACATTTAAGCTATGAAGAGAGGTTGGATAGACTTGGGTTGTTTTCGTTGGAGCAGAGAAGACTGAGGGGCGACCTGATCGAGGTGTATAAGATTGAGGGGCATGGGCAGGGTGGATTGAGAGCAGCTGATCCCCTTAGTTGAATGGTCAGTCACAAGGAGACATAAGGTGAGGGGCAGGAGGTTTAGGGGGGACGTGAGGAAAAGCTTTTTTACCCAGGGGGTGATGACAGTCTGGAATGCGCTGCCGGGGAGGGTGGTGGAGGCGGGTTGCCTCACATCCTTTAAAAAGTACCTGGATGAGCACTTGGCATGTCATAACATTCAAGGCTATGGGCCAAGAGCTGGTAAGTGGGATTAGGTAGGTAGGTCAGGTGTTTCTCACGTGTCCGTGCAGACTCAATGGGCCAAAGGGCCTCTTCTGCACTGTGAGATTCTGTGATTCTGTGATGGGCGACAGGGTCAAAATCCTGGAACTCCCTCCCTAATAGCACTGTGGGTGCACCTGAACCACAGGGACTGCAGCGGTTCAAGAAGTCAGCTCATCACTCCTTCTGAAGGGCAATTAGGGATAGGCAATAAATGCTGGCCCTTGCTTTTCCTGACATATATTAATGATCTAAGCCTTGGTGTACAGGGGACAAATTCAAAGATTGTGGATGAGATTAAACTTGGAAGCCTTGTGAACTGTGAGGACGACAGTGTAGAACTTCAAAAGGACATAGGTTGGTGGAATGGGCGGACAAATGACTGGTGAAGTTTAATGCGGGGAAATGTGAAATGATTCATTTCTTTAAAAAATTTATTCACAGAATGTGGGTTTCTCTAGCTGGGCCAGCATTTATTGCCCATCCCTAATTGCCCTCGAGAAGGTGGTGGTGAGTTGCTTCTTGAATTGCTGTAGTCGATGTGGCGTAGGTACACCCAGAGTGCTGTTGGGGGTGGGAGGTGGAGTTCTAGGATTTTGACCCAGCGACAGTGAAGGAACAGTGACATATTTCCAAGTCAGGATGGTGAGTGACTTGGAAGGGAACTTCCAGGCGGTGGTGTTCCCATGTATCTGCTGCCCTTGTCCTTCTAGGTAGTAGTGGTCATGGGTTTGGAAGGTGCTGTCTAGGCAGCCTTGGTGAATGCCTGCAGTGCATCTTGGTAGATAGTACATACTGCTGCTGTTGTGCGTCGTGGTGGAGGAAGTGAAAGTTTGTGGATGGGATGCCAATCAAGTGGGGCTGCTTTGTCCTGGACAGTGTTGAGCTACTTGAGTGTTGTTGGAGCTGCACTCATCCAGGCCAAGTGGAGAATATTCTATCACACTCCTGACTTGTGTCTTGTAGATGGTGGACACGCTTTGGGGAGTCAGGATGTGAGTTACTCGCCACAGGATTCCTAGCCTCTGACCTGCTCTTGTAACCACAGTATTTATATGGCTAGTCCTGTTCAGTTTCTGGTCAATGGTAACCCCCAGGTTCTTGATAGTGGATGATTCAGTGATGGTAATGCCATTGAAGGTCAAAGGGTAATGGTTAGATTCTCTCTTGTTGGAGATGGTCATTGCCTGGTACTTGTGTGGCACAAATGTTATTTGCCACTTGTCAGCCCAAGCCTGGATATTGTCCAGGTCCTGCTGCATTTGGACATGCACTGCTTCAGCATCTAAGGAGTCGCGAATGGTGAACACTGCACAGTGAACATCCCCACTTCTGACCTTATGATGGAAGGTCATCGATGAAGCAGCTGAAGTTGGTTGAACCTAAGACACTACTCTGAAGAGCTACTGCAGTGATGTCCTTGAATTGAGATGACTGACCTCCAACAACCAGCTTCCTTTCTACTAGGTATGACTCCAACCAGTGGAGAGTTTTCCCCGATTCCCATTGACTCCAGTTTTGCTAGGGTCCTTGATGCCACACACGGTCAAATGCGGCCTTGATGTCAAGGGCAATCACACTCATTTCACCTTGGGAGTTTAGCTCTTTTGTCCATGTTTGAACCAAGTCTGTAACGAGGTCAAGAGCTGAGTGGCCCTGGTGGAACCCAAACTGGGTGTCAGTGAGTAGGTTATTGCTAAGCAAGTGGTGCTTGATAACACTGTTGATGACCCCTTGCATTACTTAGCTTAGGTCTGATCCGTTGCTTATGGGATCTTGATAGGAAGAACATAGAGAGTCAATATAAAATAATGGGTACAAAACTAAAGGGGGGACCTGAGTGTACATGTGCATAAATCATTGAAAGGTGACAGGACAGGTTGAGAATGTGGTTGATAAAGCCTACAGTCTTCCGGGCTTTATTAACAGGGGCATACAGTACAAGTGCAAAGTCAATAGTTCAGCCTCAGCTGGAGTTTTGGCCCCTGTTCTGGGCACCATACTTTAGGAAGGAAGTAAAGATGTTGGAGAGCGTAGAAGAGATTGATAAGAATGATTCCAGGGATGAGGAACTCAGTTACATGGATAGATTGGAGAAGTTGAGACTGCTTTCCTTGGAGAAAAGAAGGCTGAGAGGAGATTTGATTGAGCTGTTCAAAATCTTGAGGGGTCTGAACAGAGTAGATAGGGGGAAACTATTCCCATTGGTGGAAGGAGTGAAAACCAGAGGACACAGATTTAATTTTTTTTTATTCATGCACGGCATACACTGGGTCAGCATTTATTGCCCATCCCGAGTTCCCTTGAGAAGGTGGTGGTGAGCTGCCTTCTTGAACCGCTGCAGTCCATGTGGTGTAGGTACACCCACAGTGCAGTCAGGAAGGGAGTTCCAGGATTTTGACCCAGTGACAGTGAAGGAACGGTGATATATTTCCAAGTCAGGATGGTGAGTGACTTGGAGGGGAACTTCCAAGTGGTGGTGTTCCCATGTGTCTGCTGCCCTTGTCTTTCTAGATGGTAGTGTTGTGGGTTTGGAAGGTGCTGTCAAAGGGACCTTGGTGAATTTCTGTGATTAACAAAAGAAGCAACAATGACATGAGGAGAAACAGACATGATATGAGGAAAAAACTCTCATGCAGCAAGTGGTTAGGTTCTGGAATGTGCTGCCTGAGAGTGAGCTGGGGGGAGGGTCAATCGGGTTATTATCTGAAGCAAAAAACTTTGCAGGAGCTACGACATAAAGGTGGGGGAGGGGAACTTGCTGAGTTACTCTTACAAGGAGCCAGCACAGACAAGATGGGCTGAATGACCAACTTCTGTGCAATAACCGTTGTATCATTCTATAAGCCCATACTGTACCTGTAGTAGTGTAGAGGGAGCTTTAACCTGTATCTACCCCGTGCTGTACCTGCCCTGAGAGTGTTTGATGGGGACTGTGTAGAGGGAGCTTTACTCTGTATCTAACCCCGTGCTGTAGCTGTAGCTGTCCTGGGAGTGCTTGATGGGGACAGTATAGAGGGAGCTTTACTCTATCTAACCCCGTGCTGTAGCTGTCCTGGGAGTGTTTGATGGGGACAGTGTAGAGGGAGCTTTACTCTGTATCTAACCCCGTGCTGTACCTGTCCTGGGAGTGTTTGATGGGGACTGTGTAGAGGGAGCTTTACTCTGTATCTAACCCAATGCTGTACCTGCCCTGAGCCTGTTTGATGGGGATAGTGGCTGCCAAAAATGAAAACAAATGCTCTTAATCCAATGCACACAAATGTTGGCAATTCACCCATACAAGCTGAAATAGTCAGCAATGTTCGAGTGTGTACCCACTGAAAAGACCGATATCACTCTCTGTCAACATGCTGCAGCAGCTTCAGAACTTCAACAATCACATCCCCCACCCTGCCAGTTCAGATTAGGGTAGGTGAATATTCCCAAACAGCTGCAGCCACATTGTCATGAGTAGCTGTGCTTTGCCCTGGGAATGGTACACTTCATTCTAGCATGTTGTCCTTGCTTGCTCTGGGAGTGCAGAGCCCAGGGAATAACCAGCTCCTAATGAAGTACAGCTTGTTCTCCCAACCCCAAGAAAACATCTTGCATTCAACACAGGGAGATGTGTTCGGTGGGTGTAGGCTAAACATCCACAGTGTTGACGACACATCAGCCACGCAAGCACCACGCCAGCAACATGTATATCCCACACCAACGACAGAAGACACAAACAAAGACCCACACTGTAACACTCTGATATATCTCACATAGCTGGCAGCCATTCAGCCCCTTAAGCCTGCTCTGCCATTCAACTGGATTAAGGACCTGCCATTTACCCATCTTGATTCCATAACCCGGAGTTTAAAGAAAATCTCAGTTTTGAAATTCAGTTGACTCCCTCCCCCTCACCCAAAAAGCTGGTGAGGCTGGTGTGGAGAGACAGTATGTTCCAGATTTTCCCTCCCCTTGGTGTGAAGAAGTGCTTCCTGACATCCCCCCCTGAATGGCCTGGCTCAAATTAAGGCTCCGCCCCCTTTTTCTGAGCACCTCGCCACCCCACTCCCCCTCACCAGAGGAAATAGTTTCTCTCCATCGACCCTACTGAATCCTTTAATTATCTTAAACACCTTGATTAGATCACCCCTTAATCTTCTAAACATGTGGGAATACAAGCCTAGTCAGTGCAACCTGTCTTTGGAATTTAATCCTTTGAGCCCATCGTGGGAGATAATTTTGTTTCTTAGTCCACCCAACAAACAGCAACAAGATGGATCATCAGTTCGCTCAGTATGATCTGGTGCTTTGGCTTATGGAGACTGGCCTGGCACAACAGGAGAACCCGACAATGCCATACAATCTGAAACCTGCGCCTGGCAGACAGTATGTATCGCTTGAAGGGCACATCTTCCCAGAATGCTGCAGTTACAGAATGACAGAATTGTTACAGTGCAGCAGGCCATTCGGCCCATGCACTGGTGCCTGCACCGACTCTCCAAATGAGCAATTCGCTTAGTCATTTGTCCACCTTCTCCCCGTAACCCTGCACATTCTTCTTTTTCAGATAACTGTCCAGTTCATTTTTGAACCTGCCTCCACCACACTCTCGGGCAGTGCATTCCAGACCCCAACCACTCGCTGCATGAAAAAGTTTTTTCTGTCTCTTTTGTCAATTATTGTCAACCAGCGCCCTCTCATTCTCAATCCTTTCACAAGTAGGAACAGTTTCTCCATATCTATTCTGTCCAGGCCCCTCATGATTTTGAACAGCCATCAAATCTCAGTCTTCTTTTCTCTAAGGAGAACAGTCCTAACTTCTCCAATCTATCCACATAACTGAAGTTTCTCATCCCTGGAACCATTCTTGTGAATCTTTTCTGCACTCTCTCTAATGCCTTCACATCCTTCCCATAGTGTGGCACCCAGAACTGTACACAATACTCCAGCTGATGCCTAACTAGTGTCTTCTGTAAATTTAACATAACATCCTTGCTCTTGTACTCTATGTCCCGATTAATAAAGCCCAGGAGATTGATTGCTTTATTAACCGCGCTCTCAACCTGTCCTGCCCCTTCAATGATTTGTGCACATATACTCCCAGGTCCCTCGACTCCTGCACCCCCTTTAGAATTGTACCCTTTGTTTTATATTGTCTCTCCATGTTCTTCCAACAAAATTAATCACTTCATATTTCTCTGCATTGAACTTCATCTGCCACCCATCTGCCCACTCCATCAACTTGTCTATGTCATTTGAAGTTCTACACTGTCCCCCTTCACAGTTTGCAATGCTTCCTAGTTTTGCATCATCCACAAACTTTGAAATTGTGTCCTGTACACCAACGTCTAGGTCATTAATATATAATCAGGAAAAGCAAGGGTCCCAACACTGATCCCTGGGGAACTCCACTACAAACCTTCCTCCAGCCTGAAAAATACCCATTAACCACTACTCTATTTCCTGTCACTCAGTCAATTCCGTATCCATATTGCTACTGCCTCTTTTATTCCATGAGCAATAACTTTGCTCGGAAGTCTGTTGTGGGATACTGTATAAAATGCCTTTTGGAAGTCGATGTACACCACATCAACAGCACTGCTCTCAACAACCCTCTGTTACCTCTTCAAAAAAACTCCAGCAAGTTAGTTAAACATGATTCTTTGAGGGATATGGACAGGATAAGTGTGATGTGAGGAAACATATTTTCACCCAGAGACCGGTTGGAGTCTGGAACAAACTACCTGAAAAGGGTGTGGAGGCAGGTTCAATTGAGGTTTTCAAAAAGGAATTGCATTGCTATCTGTAAAGAGGGGATGTACAAGTTTACGGGATTAAGGCAGAGAAATGGGACTAGGTGGATGCTCATTCAGAGAGCCAATGCAGACTCTATCGGCCAAATGGTCTCCTTCTGCATTGTAAAGATTCTGAGAGATTCTAAGAATCCATACTGGCTTTCCTTAATTCATCCACAGTTACCCATGCAACTATTCATTTTGTCCCAAATTATTGTCTCCAGATACCCGATTCTGGTCCAAGAGGTCGACACTTACCCTCCTGCACATTTCCAGTTTCCATCACTCCCCTACCGGCAGCCATCCCTGTCTAGGCGTCAAACTCTGGAATTCTCTCCCTAAACCTTTCCACCTCCTTCCCCTTGTATAGCAGACCGTTGTAACCATGGGTCAGTGGACTCTTGCTGGTTGTGGGTTCAATCCCACTTCAGAGACTTGGAAGGGAAAAAGACCTAGGCCAATGCTACCAGCGCAGTCTCAATGGAGTGCTGCACTGTCAGAGGTACAGTAAAAACAAGGCCTCACCTTCTCTCTAAAACTGTACATAAAAGATCCCAAAGATTGGAAGAAGAGCAGAGGACATTCTCCCTGGTCTCCTGGGCAATATTTATCCCTCAAAATCACAAACAGATGATGTGGTCATTATCACATGGCTATTTGTGGGACCTTGCTGTGCAAGAATTTGCTGCTGTGTTTCCTACATTACAACAGTGACTGCATTTCCAAAGTACTTCATTGGCTGTTACGTGCTTTGGGACGTCTGGAGCTGGTGGAAGCCACTCTAGAAATGTGGGTTTTCCTCTCTCTTTTAAAAAGAAACAGGAGTGTTTGGAGTGGTGTCACACTCCAGAATAACTAATTTCTCTTATTGCAATTTACCAGCTTGTAGGAAACCATCGCCCAAGGGGATAACACCCCCACTGAGAGAGGCGCGTGCGTACAAGCATGTGCGCGCATGCGTTTAACACAAACCCACGTTTCAGTTGTGAAATCGGAATGAAAAGGAGTGCTGAAACTCAGTTGGCACTGAAGCCTACGGATCAATCTCTAGTGGGCGCCAGATGCCAGAAATGGAAAATGTTATATTTTGGACGCAAATAAAGTTCAACACTTTAGGAGCACATTAACATAATAAAGGTTCTTTCGCACCACTTGAAATAATGGGACAAGTGGCTGTGAAATCCAGATCATGGATACAAGAAGGAACTTGGTTAAATCTATGAGACTGGGCTACGAGGGAAGTTGAAGGGACAGGAACAGCTGGGTAGACTGTCTATCTGTCCCTGTCTGGCGTCTCAACTCCTCAACTTCACAACTCCAAAACATCCAACACCAACCATCAAGTCCCTCCAGGCCTCTGTCATATTCCCCACTCTGCGACTCACTGGATTTATCCTCTTCACATCTGTTGCCCTCTTCCAAACTTTCCATCACCAAGAGTCCTTACAGCGCAGGAGGTGGCCGTTCAGCCCATCAAGCCCATGCTGGTTCTCTGTACACTGATCCAGTCAGTCCTAATACCCCACTCTATCCCCAAAGCCAGGCAAGCTTATTTCCCTCAAGTGCCGTCCAACTTCCTTTTGAAATCATTCATTGTCTCCACTTCCACCACCCTCGTGGGCAGCAAGTTCCAGGTCATCACCACTCACCATGTAAAAAAGTTCTTCCTCACATCCCTCTTATATCTTTTGCACCACCCCCCAATCCTTCCACCATCAGCCAATGGGAACAGCTTTTCTTTGTCTACCTTATCTAGCCCTGTCATCATCTTGTACGCCTCTTGCTCTAAGGAAAACAACCCCAGCTTCTCCAACCTAAGCGCGGAGCTAAAATCCATCACCCCTGGAACTATTCACTCCTCGCATAAACTCAATCCTGTCAGATAAGATTTTTCTCAGAAGCACTGTCCTGTATCGATAACTCTACCTCCAGTTACTCCTCCCTGTCTGTCACCTGTCCATCTCAATCACTGTGTATAGGGAGGTGGGTGCGGAGGAATTCTTAAGAGAGTGAGACTGTTGCGGTTCAGTGGGTAGCACTCTCGCCTCCCTAGTGACAGCATTTCCCCTACAGTCACCAAATACAGATAATCTGGGCCATTATCACATTACTGTTTCTGGGAGTTTGCTGTGCGCAACCTGGTTGCTGCATTTCCTACATTACAACAGTGACTATGAAACTTTGTGATGTCCTGGGGAGAAAGGTGCTAGAGAAATGCAAATTGTTTATCTCTCTCTCTCCATCTCCCTCCATGTCTGTCCATGGTGGGAATTCTACCACAAAAACAGATATTAAAACGCCCCCCTCCCCATCTCTGTAACCTCCTTCAGCCCCTACAACCCTCCCTATCTCTACAACCTCCTGCAGCTCCACAACACCCCCCATCTCTGTAACCTCCTTCAGCCCCACAACATCCCCCATCTCTGTAACCTCCTTCAGCCCCACAACCCTCTGAGATCTCTGCGTTCCTCCAATTCTGGCCTCTTGAGCATGCCCCGATTTTAATCACTCCACCATTGGCGGCTGTGCCTTCAGCTGCCCGAGGCCCCAAGCTCAGGAACCTCACCGTCTCACTTTCTCTCCTTAAGGCGCTCCCTAAAAGCGACCTTTTTGATCAAGCTTTTGGGTCACCTGTCCCTAATATCTCCTTGTGATTCAGTGTCAAATTTTGTTCTATAACGCTTCTGTGAAGAATCTAGGGATGTTTTACCACGTTAAAAGATGCCATACAAATGCAAGGTGGTCTTGTTTCTCTCACTGCTGGCAGCAGGACACCCGCACACACACTGACACCATCCCGCCAACAAAGATTCAGAAACTGTACGATTAAAACAGACATTAACATTGCCTGGCAGCTAGTGCCTGCACAGGGACATGACAACAGTCACCATGCCAACTGCCCCCCCCGCCCCCCCCCACCGACGATAACGTCTTGTCCTAACATGGCATGAATCAGGATGAGGCGGATCAGAGCACAGGGGCGGGGAAAGTTCCGAACCAGCAACAAACGGAAAGCTGCCAACGTGTTGCCAACACCATGCAGGGGAAGCTGGATGCCGGTGGGGATGGTGGTAGGGTTTTTTGGGGGGAGGGGGGGGGGGAATAGAAAAGGCAGTCAGGTAAAGCCAGCAGGGATAGTGCTGCAGTGTGCACAGAACCGCTGACACAGATCCACATCCCTCTGTTTACAACCATCCACACTAACAGCTCATCTCTCCATTTCCACCTCCCCCCCCCAATCCCAGAAAATCCACTCACCAGCCTCCACATCGGCATGTCAGACAGCAAATACTAATGCGGGGCAGCAAAGGTCCCATGAGTTCCTGAGTCAACGGCAGAGGAGATGCAGACACGAAGGAAGGAGGGAGAGGGAATGGGGGAGGCAGAGGAGAAAGAGTGTGAGTGGAGGCACAAACCGACCAGTGTCTTTCATGCCCAGGCTTCCAAGTTGAGTGAGATGCAGTGCAGGGGGGATTCGAGCGCTCTCGCTCGCTCCCTCTCAGCGCGCCTCCTGAGCTGCAGATAATGTCCCTCCCCGCAACAGGGACTGGAATCACTATCCACAAAACAGCGAAGGAGGCAGGGAGAGAGGGAGTGAAGGAAGGAAAGGAAAAAAGAAGAGAAAAGAAAAACAATGGTAGCAGGAGCCGAGAGACACCAGGCTGCAGCCAGACACAAGCAGCAGATCACAGACACGCACCATCTCAACCAACATTTCCAATCGACACACAGCAATTCCCAAACACAGTGAGACACAAGCTTGCAGACAGCGGTATGCCTCCCGGTACAAATTTCAGACAGGAATTTCCCCTTGCTCCTATCCTATTTCTCTACAATCATCCCGATTAATAGATTTACAAAAGGCTCAAAAAAAAATGTTTTACATTTTAAAACAAAATGAAGCAGGGTTTTTAATGTTTTGGGGAATGTGACAAGCTCTTTTTGGAATAGTAAAAAAAAAGGAGCCAGTCGGTGAATAAATAATTTGTAATCGATGATTCGATGCTCGGCATGTACAGCCTGGCCTTTAATATCCTTCAACTCCTTTCCGAACGAAAGAATTACAAATCAGACGGAGACACCGAAACAGACACAGAGTGAGGGAGGGGCAGAGAATGAAGGTTGGCGGGTGGGGGTGCGAGTTGCCAATAGAGGGGGAGGCGAGGCATGAGATACCAAGCCAGTGGGATGGGGGGGAGGGACCGGGAGTTGGGGGGTGGGTGGAGCCAGAGGCTGAGGGGACTGGAGGCAAGAGTGACCAAGAAGGTTGGGGTGGGGGTTGGGGACGAGGCAACATACCAACAGGTGTTGGGGGGGGGGTTGTGCGAGAGAACGAGAGGGGGGGGGGGCGAGAACAAGAGGGGGGGGGCGAGAACGAGAGGGGGCGAGAGAACGAGAAGGGGCCGAGAGAACGAGAAGGGGCCGAGAGAACGAGAAGGGGCCGAGAGAACGAGAAGGGGCCGAGAGAACGAGAGGGGGGCGAGAGAACGAGAGGGGGGCGAGAGAACGAGAGGGGGGCGAGAGAACGAGAGGGGGGCGAGAGAACGAGAGGGGGCGAGAGAACGAGAAGGGGGCGAGAGAACGAGAAGGGGGCGAGAGAACGAGAGGGGGGCGAGAGAACGAGAGGGGGGCGAGAGAACGAGAGGGGGGGCGAGAGAACGAGAAAGGGAGCGAGGAGAACGAGAGGGGGGGGGCGAGAGAAAGAGAGGGGGGGGGGCGAGAGAAAGAGAGGGGGGGGGCGAGAGAACGAGGGGGGGGGCGAGAGAACGAGAGGGGGGGGCGAGAGAACGAGAGGGGGGGCGAGAGAACGAGAGGGGGGGCGAGAGAACGAGAGGGGGGGGGCGAGGGAACGAGAGGGGAGGCAAGAGAATGGGGGGGGCGAGAGAACGAGAGGGGGGGCGAGGGAACGAGAGGGGGGGCGAGAAAACAAGAGGGGGGCAAGAAAACGAGAGGGGAGAGGAGGAGTGAGAGAACGGGGGGGGGCGAGAGAACAGGGGGCGAGAGAACAGGGGGCGAGAGAACAAGGCGGGCGAAAAAAACGAGAGGGGGGGGCGAGAGAACGAGAGGGGGGGGGCGAGAGAACGAGAGGGGGGGGCGAGAGAACGAGAGGGGGGGGCGAGAGAACGAGAGGGGGGGCGAGAGAACGAGAGGGGGGGGCGAGAGAACGAGGGGGGGCGAGAGAACGAGGGGGGGGCGAGAGAACGAGAGGGGGGGCGAGAACGAGAGGGGGGCGAGAACGAGAGGGGGGGCGAGAACGAGGGGGGGGGCGAGAGAACGAGAGGGGGGGGCGAGAGAACGAGAGGGGGGCGAGAGAACGAGAGGGGGGGCGAGAGAACGAGAGGGGGGGCGAGAGAACAAGAGGGGGGGGCGAGAGAACGAGAGGGGGGGCGAGAGAACGAGGGGGGGGCGAGAGAACGAGGGGGGGGCGAGAGAACGAGGGGGGGCGAGAGAACGAGAAGGGGGGGGCGAGAGAACGAGAAGGGGGGCGAGAGAACGAGAGGGGGGGCGAGAGAACGAGAGGGGGGGCGAGAGAACGAGAGGGGGGCAAGAGAACGAGAGGGGGGCAAGAGAACGAGAGAACGAGTGGGGGGGAGAGAGAACGAGAGGGGGGGGCCAGAGAACGAGGGGGGGGGAGAGAGAACGAGAGGGGGGCGAGAGAACGAGAGGGGGAGCGAGAGAACGAAAGGGGGTGAGAAAACGGGAGAGGGACGAGAAAACGAGAGGGGAGGGGGGAGGCTAGAGAACGAGGGTGGGAGAGAGAACGAGAGGGGGGTGAGAGAACGAGAGGGGGAGAGAGAACAAGAGGGGGAGATAGAGAACGAGTGGGGGGGCGAATGAACAAGTGGGGGGTGACGAGAGAACAAGGGGGGGGGCGAGAGAACGAGGGGGGAGAGACAACGAGAGTGGGGGGGGCGAGAGAACAGGGAGGGTGAGAGAACGAGTGGGGGGGGGGCGAGAGAACGAGTGGGGGGGCGAATGAACAAGTGGGGGGTGACGAGAGAACAAGGGGGGGCGAGAGAACGAGAGGGGGGAGAGAGAACGAGAGTGGGGGGCGACAGAACGGGGGGGCAAGAGAACGGGGGGCGAGAGAACGGGGGGCGAGAGAACGGGGGGCGAGAGAACGGGGGGGGCGAGAGAATGGGGGGGCGAGAGAACGAGGGGGGCGAGAGAACGAGAGGGGGGCAAGAGAACGAGGGGGGGGGGGCGAGAGAACGGGGGGGCGAGAGAACGGGGGGGGGCGAGAGAACGGGGGGGGGCGAGAGAACGGGGGGGGGCGAGAGAACGGGGGGGGGCGAGAGAACGGGGGGGGGCGAGAGAACAAGGCGGGCGAAAAAAACGAGAGGGGGGCGAGAGAACGAGAGGGGGGCGAGAGAACGAGGGGGGGGGGCGAGAGAACGAGTGGGGGGGCGAGAGAACGAGTGGGGGGGCGAGAGAATGAGGGGGGGGGGCGAGAGAACGAGTGGGGGGGGCGAGAGAACGAGAGGGGGGCAAGAGAACGAGAGAACGAGAGGGGGGGCGAGAGAACGAGTGGGGGGCGAGAGAACGAGAGGGGGTGAGAAAACAGGAGAGGGACGAGAAAACGAGAGGGGAGGGGGGAGGCTAGAGAACGAGGGGGGGGGCGAGAGAATGAGGGGGGCGAGAGAACGAGAGGGGAGGCCGAGAACGAGAGGGGGGCGAGAGAACGAGAGGGGAGGCCGAGAACGAGAGGGGGAGCGAGAGAACGAAAGGGGGTGAGAAAACAGGAGAGGGACGAGAAAACGAGAGGGGAGGGGGGGAGGCTAGAGAACGAGGGGGGGGGGCGAGAGAATGAGGGGGGCGAGAGAACGAGAGGGGAGGCCGAGAACGAGAGGGGGGCGAGAGAACAAGTGGGGGGGCGAATGAACAAGTGGGGGTGACGAGAGAACAAGGGGGGGGCGAGAGAACGAGAGGGGGGCGAGAGAACGAGAGGGGGGGGCGAGAGAACGAGAGGGGGGCGAGAGAACGAGAGGGGGGGCGAGAGAACGAGAGGGGGGGCGAGAGAACGAGAGGGGGGGGCGAGAGAACGAGAGGGGGGGCGAGAGAACGAGAGGGGGGGGCGAGAGAACGAGAGGCGGGGGCGAGAGAACGAGAGGGGGGGGGCGAGAGAACGAGAGGGGGGGGGGCGAGAGAACGAGAGGGGGGCGAGAGAACGAGTGGGGGGCGAGAGAACGAGAGGGGGGCGAGAGAACGAGATGGGGGCGAGAGAACGAGAGGGGGGCGAGAGAACGAGAGGGGGGGCGAGAGAACGAGAGGGGGGGCGAGAGAACGAGAGGGGGGGCGAGAGAACGAGAGGGGGGCGAGAGAACGAGAGTGGGGCGAGAGAACGAGATGGGGGGGCGAGGGAACGAGAGGGGAGGCAAGAGAATGGGGGGGGGGGCGAGAGAACGAGAGGGGGGCGAGAAAACAAGAGGGGGGCAAGAAAACGAGAGGGGAGAGGAGGAGTGAGAGAACGGGGGGGGGGGCGAGAGAACAGGGGGCGAGAGAACAAGGCGGGCGAAAAAAACGAGAGTGGGGGGCGAGAGAACGAGAGGGGGGGGCGAGAGAACGAGGGGGGGGGGCGAGAGAACGAGAGGGGGGTGCGAGAGAACGAGAGGGAGAGGTGAGAGAATGAGGGGGGGCGAGAGAACGAGAGGGGGGGGCGAGAGAACGAGAGGGGGTGAGAAAACAGGAGAGGGACGAGAAAACGAGAGGGGAGGGGGGAGGCTAGAGAACGAGGGGGGGGGGGCGAGAGAATGAGGGGGGCGAGAGAACGAGAGGGGAGGCCGAGAACGAGAGGGGGGGGCGAGAGAACGAGAGGGGAGGCCGAGAACGAGAGGGGGAGCGAGAGAACGAAAGGGGGTGAGAAAACAGGAGAGGGACGAGAAAACGAGAGGGGAGGGGGGGAGGCTAGAGAACGAGGGGGGGGGGCGAGAGAATGAGGGGGGCGAGAGAACGAGAGGGGAGGCCGAGAACGAGAGGGGGGGCGAGAGAACAAGTGGGGGGGGCGAATGAACAAGTGGGGGTGACGAGAGAACAAGGGGGGGCGAGAGAACGAGAGGGGGGCGAGAGAACGAGAGGGGGGGCGAGAGAACGAGAGGGGGGGGCGAGAGAACGAGAGGGGGGGCGAGAGAACGAGTGGGGGGGCGAGAGAACGAGTGGGGGGGCGAGAGAATGAGGGGGGGGCGAGAGAACGAGTGGGGGGGGGGCGAGAGAACGAGAGGGGGGCAAGAGAACGAGAGAACGAGAGGGGGGGCGAGAGAACGAGTGGGGGGCGAGAGAACGAGAGGGGGTGAGAAAACAGGAGAGGGACGAGAAAACGAGAGGGGAGGGGGGAGGCTAGAGAACGAGGGGGGGGGCGAGAGAATGAGGGGGGCGAGAGAACGAGAGGGGAGGCCGAGAACGAGAGGGGGGCGAGAGAACGAGAGGGGAGGCCGAGAACGAGAGGGGGAGCGAGAGAACGAAAGGGGGTGAGAAAACAGGAGAGGGACGAGAAAACGAGAGGGGAGGGGGGAGGCTAGAGAACGAGGGGGGGGGGGCGAGAGAATGAGGGGGGCGAGAGAACGAGAGGGGAGGCCGAGAACGAGAGGGGGGCGAGAGAACAAGTGGGGGGGGCGAATGAACAAGTGGGGGGTGACGAGAGAACAAGGGGGGGCGAGAGAACGAGAGGGGGGCGAGAGAACGAGAGGGGGGGGCGAGAGAACGAGAGGGGGGGCGAGAGAACGAGAGGGGGGGCGAGAGAACGAGAGGGGGGGCGAGAGAACGAGAGGGGGGGCGAGAGAACGAGAGGGGGGGGCGAGAGAACGAGAGGCGGGGCGAGAGAACGAGAGGGGGGGGCGAGAGAACGAGAGGGGGGGCGAGAGAACGAGAGGGGGGGCGAGAGAACGAGAGGGGGGCGAGAGAACGAGATGGGGGCGAGAGAACGAGATGGGGGCGAGAGAACGAGAGGGGGGCGAGAGAACGAGAGGGGGGGCGAGAGAACGAGAGGGGGGGCGAGAGAACGAGAGGGGGGCGAGAGAACGAGAGTGGGGCGAGCGAACGAGATGGGGGGGCGAGGGAACGAGAGGGGAGGCAAGAGAATGGGGGGGGGCGAGAGAACGAGAGGGGGGCGAGAAAACAAGAGGGGGGCAAGAAAACGAGAGGGGAGAGGAGGAGTGAGAGAACGGGGGGGGGGGCGAGAGAACAGGGGGCGAGAGAACAAGGCGGGCGAAAAAAACGAGAGGGGGGGGGCGAGAGAACGAGAGGGGGGGCGAGAGAACGAGGGGGGGGGCGAGAGAACGAGGGGGGGGGTGCGAGAGAACGAGAGGGAGAGGTGAGAGAATGAGGGGGGGCGAGAGAACGAGAGGGGGGGGGGCGAGAGAACGAGAGGGGGTGAGAAAACAGGAGAGGGACGAGAAAACGAGAGGGGAGGGGGGAGGCTAGAGAACGAGGGGGGGGGCGAGAGAATGAGGGGGGCGAGAGAACGAGAGGGGAGGCCGAGAACGAGAGGGGGGCGAGAGAACGAGAGGGGAGGCCGAGAACGAGAGGGGGGAGCGAGAGAACGAAAGGGGGTGAGAAAACAGGAGAGGGACGAGAAAACGAGAGGGGAGGGGGGAGGCTAGAGAACGAGGGGGGGGGGGCGAGAGAATGAGGGGGGCGAGAGAACGAGAGGGGAGGCCGAGAACGAGAGGGGGGCGAGAGAACAAGTGGGGGGGCGAATGAACAAGTGGGGGTGACGAGAGAACAAGGGGGGGGCGAGAGAACGAGAGGGGGGCGAGAGAACGAGAGGGGGGGGGCGAGAGAACGAGAGGGGGGGCGAGAGAGAACGAGAGGGGGGGGCGAGAGAACGAGAGGGGGGGGCGAGAGAACGAGAGGGGGGGGCGAGAGAACGAGAGGGGGGGGGCGAGAGAACGAGAGGCGGGGCGAGAGAACGAGAGGGGGGGGCGAGAGAACGAGAGGGGGGGCGAGAGAACGAGAGGGGGGGCGAGAGAACGAGAGGGGGGCGAGAGAACGAGAGGGGGGCGAGAGAACGAGATGGGGGCGAGAGAACGAGAGGGGGGCGAGAGAACGAGAGGGGGGGCGAGAGAACGAGAGGGGGGGCGAGAGAACGAGAGGGGGGCGAGAGAACGAGAGTGGGGCGAGAGAACGAGATGGGGGGGGCGAGGGAACGAGAGGGGAGGCAAGAGAATGGGGGGGGCGAGAGAACGAGAGGGGGGCGAGAAAACAAGAGGGGGGCAAGAAAACGAGAGGGGAGAGGAGGAGTGAGAGAACGGGGGGGGGGCGAGAGAACAGGGGGCGAGAGAACAAGGCGGGCGAAAAAAACGAGAGGGGGGGGCGAGAGAACGAGAGGGGGGGGCGAGAGAACGAGGGGGGGGGGCGAGAGAACGAGGGGGGGGGTGCGAGAGAACGAGAGGGAGAGGTGAGAGAATGAGGGGGGGCGAGAGAACGAGAGGGGGGGGCGAGAGAACGAGAGGGGGTGAGAAAACAGGAGAGGGACGAGAAAACGAGAGGGGAGGGGGGAGGCTAGAGAACGAGGGGGGGGGCGAGAGAATGAGGGGGGCGAGAGAACGAGAGGGGAGGCCGAGAACGAGAGGGGGGCGAGAGAACGAGAGGGGAGGCCGAGAACGAGAGGGGGAGCGAGAGAACGAAAGGGGGTGAGAAAACAGGAGAGGGACGAGAAAACGAGAGGGGAGGGGGGAGGCGAGAGAATGAGGGGGGCGAGAGAACGAGAGGGGAGGCCGAGAACGAGAGGGGGGCGAGAGAACAAGTGGGGGGGCGAATGAACAAGTGGGGGTGACGAGAGAACAAGGGGGGGCGAGAGAACGAGAGGGGGGCGAGAGAACGAGAGGGGGGGCGAGAGAACGAGAGGGGGGGGCGAGAGAACGAGAGGGGGGGCGAGAGAACGAGAGGGGGGGGCGAGAGAACGAGAGGGGGGCGAGAGAACGAGAGGGGGGCGAGAGAACGAGAGGGGGGCGAGAGAACGAGAGGGGGGCGAGAGAACGAGAGGGGGGCGAGAGAACGAGAGGGGGGCGAGAGAACGAGAGGGGGGCGAGAGAACGAGAGGGGGGCGAGAGAACGAGAGGGGGGGCGAGAGAACGAGAGGGGGGGCGAGAGAACGAGAGGGGGGGCGAGAGAACGAGAGGGGGGGCGAGAGAACGAGAGGGGGGGCGAGAGAACGAGAGGGGGGCGAGAGAACGAGAGTGGGGCGAGAGAACGAGATGGGGGGGCGAGGGAACGAGAGGGGAGGCAAGAGAATGGGGGGGGCGAGAGAACGAGAGGGGGGCGAGAAAACAAGAGGGGGGCAAGAAAACGAGAGGGGAGAGGAGGAGTGAGAGAACGGGGGGGGGCGAGAGAACAGGGGGCGAGAGAACAAGGCGGGCGAAAAAAACGAGAGGGGGGGGGCGAGAGAACGAGAGGGGGGGCGAGAGAACGAGGGGGGGGGCGAGAGAACGAGAGGGGGGGGGCGAGAGAACGAGAGGGAGAGGTGAGAGAATGAGGGGGGGCGAGAGAACGAGAGGGGGGGGGCGAGAGAACGAGAGGGGGGGCGAGAGAACGAGAGGGGAGGGGGGAGGCTAGAGAACGAGAGGGGGGGGCGAGAGAACGAGAGGGGGGGGCGAGAGAACGAGGGGGGGCGAGAGAACGAGAGGGGGGGGGCGAGAGAACGAGGGGGGGGGCGAGAGAACGAGAGGGGGGGCGAGAGAACGAGAGGGGGGGCGAGAGAACGAGAGGGGGGGCGAGAGAACGAGAGTGGGGGGTGAGAGAACGAGAGGGGGGCAAGAGAACGAGAGGGGGGCAAGAGAACGAGAGAACGAGCGGGGGGGTGAGAGAACGAGAGAACGAGGGGGGGGGGCGAGAGAACGAGAGTGGGGGGGCGAGAGAACGAGAGGGGGGTGAGAGAACGAGAGGGGGGCGAGAGAACGAGAGGGGGGCGAGAGAACGAGAGGGGGGGGGCGAGAGAACGAGGGGGGGGCGAGAGAACGAGAGGGGGGGCGAGAGAACGAGAGGGGGGCGAGAGAACGAGAGGGGGGGCGAGAGAACGAGAGGGGGGGGCGAGAGAACGAGAGGGGGGCGAGAGAACGAGGGGGGGGGGCGAGAGAACGAGGGGGGGGGGCGAGAGAACGAGAGGGGGGGGGCGAAAGAACGAGAGGGGGGGCGAGAGAACGAGAGAGGGGGGCAAGAGAACGAGAGGGGGGCAAGAGAACGAGAGGGGGGCAAGAGAACGAGAGAACGAGCGGGGGGGTGAGAGAACGAGAGTGGGGGGCGAGAGAACGAGAGGGGGGCGAGAGAACGAGAGTGGGGGGCGAGAGAACGAGAGTGGGGGGGCGAGAGAACGAGACGGGGGGGGCGAGAGAACGAGAGGGGGGGGGCGAGAGAACGAGAGGGGGGGGGCGAGAGAACGAGAGGGAGGGGGCCAGAGAACGAGAGGGAGGGGGCGAGAGAACGAGACGGGGGGCGAGAGAACGAGAGGGGGGCGAGAGAACGAGTGGGGGGGGCGAGAGAACGAGGGGGGGGCCAGAGAACGAGAGGGGGGCCAGAGAACGAGAGGGGGGCCAGAGAACGAGGGGGGGGGGCGAGAGAATGAGGGGGGGGCGAGAGAACGAGAGGGGGGGGCCAGAGAACGAGAGGGGGGGCCAGAGAACGAGAGGGGGGCAAGAGAACGAGAGAACGAGCGGGGGGGTGAGAGAACGAGAGAACGAGGGGGGGGGGGCGAGAGAACGAGAGTGGGGGGGCGAGAGAACGAGAGGGGGGTGAGAGAACGAGAGGGGGGGGCGAGAGAACGAGAGGGGGGGCGAGAGAACGAGAGGGGGGGCGAGAGAACGAGAGGGGGGGCGAGAGAACGAGAGGGGGGGGCGAGAGAACGAGAGGGGGGGGCGAGAGAACGAGAGGGGGGGGGCGAAAGAACGAGAGGGGGGGCGAGAGAACGAGAGAGGGGGGCAAGAGAACGAGAGGGGGGCAAGAGAACGAGAGGGGGGCAAGAGAACGAGAGAACGAGCGGGGGGGGTGAGAGAACGAGAGTGGGGGGCGAGAGAACGAGAGGGGGGCGAGAGAACGAGAGTGGGGGGGCGAGAGAACGAGAGTGGGGGGCGAGAGAACGAGAGGGGGGGGCGAGAGAACGAGAGGGGGGGGCGAGAGAACGAGAGGGGGGGGCGAGAGAACGAGAGGGAGGGGGCCAGAGAACGAGAGGGAGGGGGCGAGAGAACGAGAGGGGGGGCGAGAGAACGAGAGGGGGGCGAGAGAACGAGTGGGGGGGGCGAGAGAACGAGGGGGGGGCCAGAGAACGAGAGGGGGGCCAGAGAACGAGAGGGGGGCCAGAGAACGAGGGGGGGGGGCGAGAGAATGAGGGGGGGGCGAGAGAACGAGAGGGGGGGGCCAGAGAACGAGAGGGGGGGGCCAGAGAACGAGAGGGGGGGCCAGAGAACGAGAGGGGGGGCCAGAGAACGAGGGGGGGGAGAGAGAACGAGAGGGGGAGCGAGAGAACGAGAGGGGGGAGCGAGGAGAACGAGAGGGGGGGCCAGAGAACGAGGGGGGGGAGAGAGAACGAGGGGGGGGGAGCGAGAGAACGAGAGGGGGGCCAGAGAATGAGAGTGGGGGGCCAGAGAACGAGGGGGGGGAGAGAGAACGAGAGGGGGGGCCAGAGAACGAGGGGGGGGAGAGAGAACGAGAGGGGGGCGAGAGAACGAGAGGGGGAGCGAGAGAACGAAAGGGGGTGAGAAAACGGGAGAGGGACGAGAGAACAAGAGGGGAGGGGGGAGGCTAGAGAACGAGGGGGGGGAGAGAGAACGAGAGGGGGGTGAGAGAACGAGAGAGGGGGGCGAGAGAACGAGAGGGGGGGGGCGAGAGAACGAGAGGGGGGGGGCGAGAGAACGAGAGGGGGGGGGGCGAGAGAACGAGGGGGGGGGGCGAGAGAACGAGAGGGGGGGCGAGAGAACGAGGGGGGGGCGAGAGAACGAGAGGGGGGGGCGAGAGAACGAGAGGGGGGGGCAAGAGAACGAGAGGGGGGCCAGAGAACGAGAGGGGGGTGGGGGCCAGAGAACGAGGGGGGGGAGAGAGAACGAGAGGGGGAGATAGAGAACGAGTGGGGGGGCGAATGAACAAGTGGGGGGTGACGAGAGAACAAGGGGGGGGGGCGAGAGAACGAGAGGGGGGAGAGACAACGAGAGTGGGGGGACGAGAGAACGGGGGGGGGTGAGAGAACGAGAGGGGGGCGAGAGAACGAGAGGGGGGCGAGAGAACGAGAGGGGGAGATAGAGAACGAGTGGGGGGGCGAGAGAACGAGTGGGGGGGCGAATGAACAAGTGGGGGTGACGAGAGAACAAGGGGGGGGGCACGAGAGAACGAGAGGGGGGAGAGAGAACGAGAGTGGGGGGCGAGAGAACGGGGGGCAAGAGAATGGGGGGGGCGAGAGAACGGGGGGGGCGAGAGAACAAGGCGGGCAAAAAAAACGAGAGGGGGGCGAGAGAACGAGAGGGGGGCGAGAGAACGAGTGGGGGGGCGAGAGAACGAGTGGGGGGGCGAGAGAACGAGTGGGGGGGCGAGAGAACGAGTGGGGGGGCGAGAGAACGAGTGGGGGGGCGAGAGAACGAGTGGGGGGGGCGAGAGAACGAGAGGGGGCAAGAGAACGAGAGGGGGCAAGAGAACGAGGGGGGGGCAAGAGAACGAGGGGGGGCGAGAGAACGAGTGGGGGGGGCGAGAGAACAAGTGGGGGGGGGCGAGAGAACGAGAGGGGGGCAAGAGAACGAGAGAACGAGTGGGGGGCGAGAGAACGAGTGGGGGGCGAGAGAACGAGTGGGGGGCGAGAGAACGAGTGGGGGGCGAGAGAACGAGGGGGGGGGCGAGAGAACGAGGGGGGGGGCGAGAGAACGAGGGGGGGGGCGAGAGAACGAGGGGGGGGGGCGAGAGAACGAGGGGGGGGCGAGAGAACGAGGGGGGTGCGAGAGAACGAGGGGGGGGGGGGCGAGAGAACGAGGGGGGTGGGCGAGAGAACGAGAGGGGGGGGCCAGAGAACGAGAGGGGGGGCCAGAGAACGAGAGGGGGGGCCAGAGAACGAGAGGGGGGGCCAGAGAACGAGAGGGGGGGCCAGAGAACGAGAGGGGGGGCCAGAGAACGAGAGGGGGGGCCAGAGAACGAGAGGGGGGGCCAGAGAACGAGAGGGGGGGCCAGAGAACGAGAGGGGGGGCCAGAGAACGAGAGGGGGGGCCAGAGAACGAGAGGGGGGGCCAGAGAACGAGAGGGGGGGGCCAGAGAACGAGGGGGGGGGCGAGAGAACGAGTGGGGGGCGAGAGAACGAGAGGGGGGCGAGAGAACGAGGGGGGGGAGAGAACGAGAGGGGGGCGAGAGAACGAGAGGGGGAGCGAGAGAACGAAAGGGGGTGAGAAAACAGGAGAGGGACGAGAAAACGAGAGGGGAGGGGGGAGGCTAGAGAATGAGGGGGCGAGAGAACGAGAGGGGAGGCCGAGAACGAGAGGGGGGGCGAGAGAACGAGTGGGGGGGGGGCGAATGAACAAGTGGGGGTGACGAGAGAACAAGGGGGGGGCGAGAGAACGAGAGGGGGGCGAGAGAACGGGGAGGCTGAGAGAACGAGAGGGGGGGCGAGAGAACGAGGGGAGGGCGAGAGAACGGGGGGGTGAGAGAACGAGGGGGGGGGCGAGAGAACGGGGGGGGCGAGAGAATGGGGGGGCGAGAGAACGGGGGGGGCGAGAGAACGGGGGGGGCGAGAGAACGGGGGGGGGCGAGAGAACGGGGGGGTGAGAGAACGAGAGGGGGGCGAGAGAACGAGGGGAGGGCGAGAGAACGGGGGGGTGAGAGAACGAGGGGGGGGGGGCGAGAGAACGGGGGGGCGAGAGAACGGGGGGGGCGAGAGAACGGGGGGGGCGAGAGAACGGGGGGGGGTGAGAGAACGAGAGGGGGGCGAGAGAACGAGGGGAGGGCGATTGAACGGGGGGGTGAGAGAACGAGAGGGGGGGGGCGAGAGAACGGGGGGGGTGAGAGAACGAGAGGGGGGAGAGAGAACAAGGGGGGGGGCGAGAGAAGGGGGGGGGGGCGAGAGAACGGGGGGGGGGGCGAGAGAACGAGAGGGGGGCGAGAGAACGAGAGGGGGGCGAGAGAACGAGAGGGGGGCGAGAGAACGAGAGGGGGGCGAGAGAACGAGAGGGGGGCGAGAGAACGAGAGGGGGGCGAGAGAACGAGAGGGGGGGAGAGAGAACGAGAGGGGGGGAGAGAGAACGAGAGGGGGGGGAGAGAGAACGAGAGGGGGGGGCGAGAGAACGAGAGGGGGGGCGAGAGAACGAGAGGGGGGGCGAGAGAACGAGGGGGGGGGCGAGAGAACGAGGGGGGAGGTGAGAGAACGAGAGGGGGGGGCGAGAGAACGAGAGGGGGGGCGAGAGAACGAGAGGGGGGGGCGAGAGAACGAGAGGGGGGGCGAGTGAACGAGAGGGGGGGCGAGAGAACGAGAGGGGTGGCGAGAGAACGAGAGGGGGGGCGAGAGAACGAGAGGGGGGCGAGAGAACGAGAGGGGGGTGCGAGAGAATGGGGGGGCGAGAGAACGAGAGGGAGAGGTGAGAGAATGAGAGGGGGGCAAGAGAACAAGAGGGGGGGCGAGAACGAGAAGGGGGCGAGAGAACGAGAGAACGAGTGGGGGGGCGAGAGAACGAGAGGGGGGCAAGAGAACGAGAGAACGAGCGGGGGGGGCGAGAGAACGAGAGAACGAGCGGGGGGGCGAGAGAATGGGGGGGTCGAGAGAACAAGGGGGGCGAAAAAACGAGGGGGGGGTGAGAGAACGCGAGGAGGGGGAGCGAGAGAACGAGAGGGGGCAAGAGAACGAGAGAGAGGGCAAGAGAACGAGGGGGGGCAAGAGAACGAGGGGGGGGCAAGAGAATGAGAGGGGGGGCCAAAGAACGAGAGAACGAGTGGGGGGGGGCAAGAGAACGAGAGAACGAGTGGGGGGCGAGAGAACAAGGGGGGGCGAGAGAATGAGGGGGGAGAGGGGGAGCAAGAAAACGAGTGGGGGGGCGAGTGAACGAGAGGGGGGAGAGAACGAGAGGGGGGAGAAAACGAGAGGGGCGTGCAAGAGAACGAGGGGGGGGGGGATGAGAGAACGAGAGGGGGGGGAGAGGGGGAGAGAGAGAATGAGTGGGGGAGGTGAGTGAACGAGGGGGGCGAGAGAATGAGGGTGGTGAGAGAACGAGATGGGGGTGAGAGAACGAGATGGGGGTGAGAGAATGAGATGGGGGTGAGAGAACGAAAGGGGGAGAAAACAAGAGGGGGGGGCAAGAAAACAAGAGGGGGGCGAGAGAACGAGAGAACGGGGGGATGAGAGAATGAGAAAACGAGGGGGGGGCGAGAGAACGAGAGGGGGGCGAGAGAATGAGGGTGGTGAGAGAACGAGATGGGGGCGAGAGAACGAGATGGGGGTGAGAGAACGAAAGGGGGAGAGAACAAGAGGGGGGGCAAGAGAACAAGAGGGGGGCAAGAGAACGAGAGAACGCGGGGTCGAGAGAATGAGAAAACGAGGGGGGGGCGAGAGAATGAGGGTGGTGAGAGAATGAGATGGGGGCGAGAGAACGAAAGGGGGCGAGAACGAGGGGGGGCGAGAGAACAAGAGAACGGGGGGGGGGCGAGAGAATGAGAAAACGAGGGGGGGGGCGAGAGAACGAGAGGGGGGCAAGAGAACGAGAGGTGGGGGTCGAGAGAATGGGGGGTTGCAAGAGAACAAGGAGAGTCAAGAGAAAGCGGGGGCCAAAGTGACCAGGGTGGGGGTGGGGGGTTGCAGGCAGACGGTGACCAAGTCAGGGGGTTTGGGGATGACGAGAGTGACCGAGAGGGGGTGGGGGAGGGGGCAGGATGAAAGGGGTACATGGGGTACAGGAACATCGGACTTAGGTGCAGGAATCAGCCTTTCAGTCTCTTGATTCTGCTCTACCATTCAATAATTTCATAATTGATCTGTTTGTGGTTTCAGCTTCACCTTCCTGTCTGCTCCCATTACTCTCAACTCCCTTGTCTACCAAACATCTGTCTAACCCAGCCTGGAATAAATTTAAAGACCCAGCCTCCACTGCTCTATGGGCACAAGAATTCCAAAGACTAATGACCCTCAAGAGAAAAAATTCTCGTCCTCTCCATGTTAAATAGTAGACTCCTTATTTTTAAACTGTGTCCCCTGGTTCTAGTCTCCCCACAAGTGGAAACATTGTCCTAGTATAATCCAATCAAATCCCCTCAGGATCTTCTGTGTTTCAACAAGATCACCTCACATTCTTCTGAACCCCAATGGGTATAGGCTCAACCTTTCTTCATAAGATAAGCCCCTCATCCCAGGAATGAGTCCAGTGAACCTTCTCTGAACTGGTTCTAACACAAATAAAGAGATCAAGACTGCACACAATACTCCAGATGTGGTCTCACTAAGTCCCTGCACAGCTGACAGTAAAACATCCCTACTTTTATATTTCATTCCACTTGCAATAAACACCAATATTCCATTTGCCTTCCTAATCACTAGCTGTACTTCCATACTAACTTTCTGTGATTCATGTACCAGGACACCCAGATCTCTCCATACCACCGAGTTCTGCAATCTCTCTCCATTTAAATAATATACTGCTTTGCTATTCTTGCTAGCAAAGTGGGCAAGTTCACATTTTCCCACATTATATTTGAGGGGGTGGGGTGGGGGGTGGTGCAGAGGCAGGACCGAGTCAGAGTAAGTAGAATCAGAGAATGGAGAGGGGGTGGGGAAAGGGGAGAACAGAGAAAGATAGAGAAACAGAGAGCCCGCGTTGGTGTTGGGGGAGTGTTGTTTTATGTTGGTTTGTCTTGCTTTGGAATGAATACTGAGGCTTTGGTGTGTTCAGACAACAACTAGTTTATTTTATACACTGGACTTTGTACAGATATCCATGACTAGGCGTTACACTGCTGAAACCATGAGCATTCTCCCTCGCCTAGTCATGTGCTCTTACATATGGGAGAAGTAAGCCATTCAGCCCTCGAGCCTTTCAAATTCCACATTCCCATCAACCTCCGATAACCTTAGATTCTTGTTCGGCAAGGGAATCTACCTACCTCTGCCTTAAAAATATTCAATGACCCCGTCTCCAGGTGCAGAGAGTTCCAAAGTCGCACAACCCGCAGAAAGAATTTCTCTTCATCTCTGTCCTAAAAGGGCAACCTCTAATTTTAAAACAGTGCCCCCCAAGTTCTGGACTCACGCAGCACAGCAAACATCCTTTCTACATCCTTGTCAATACCATTTAGGTTCTTACATACTTCAATCAAGTCACCCCTCACTCTTCTAAGCTCCAGCGGAAACAAGCCCAGTCTGTCTAACCTTTCCTCAAGACAATCCACTCATTCCAGGTATTAATCTAGTAAACCTCCTTTGAACTGCCTCCAATGCATTTCACATCCTTCCTTAAATAAGGAGACCAAAACTGCACACAGTATTCGAGATGTGGTCTCACCAATGCTGTGTATAACTGAAGCATAACATCCTTACTTTTACGTTCAATTCCTCTTGAAATGAAGGATAGCATTCCATCATCCTTCTTAATTACTTGCTGTATCTGCATACTAACTTTTTGTGACTCGTGCACGAGAACACCTAGCTGCCTCTGCACCTTGGAATTCTGCAGCCGCTCTCTGTTTAGGTAATACTCTTTTTTATTCTTCCTGCTAAAGTGATCAACTTCACATTTTTCCACATTATACTCACATTTTGCCCACTCACTCAACCTATTTATATCAGTCTGCAACCTCATGTCCTCTTTACTTTCTTGACTATCTTTGTGTCTTCTGCAAATTTAGCTACTGTGCCTTCACTCCCCTCATCTAAGTCACTGATATAAATTTTAAAAAGTTGAGGCCCCAGTACCTGTGGGACTCCACTCTTCACATCCTGCCAAGCAGAATACTACCCATTTACGCATATCCTGTTTTCTGCCAGCCAGTCTCCTATCTATGCTATGTTTGCCCCGACACCATGAGCTTTTATTTTACGCAATAACCTTTGATTCTAGAAACAATTATTCAGAATAGAATTAGTAGTCACGTGGAAAAATATGGTAAGGAAGAGCCAGCATGGACTTCTAAAGGTGAAATCATGTTTAGTTAACTTGGAGTTTTTTGAAGAGGTAACAGGAATGGTCGACGAGGGTAATGCTGTTGATGTGATCTACATAGACTTTCAAAAGGCATTTAATATAGTGCCACACAACAGACTTGAGAAAAGCTTTTGCTCAAGAAACAAAAGAGACAGTAGCAACTTGGGTACAAAATTGGCAGAAAAATAAGCAGGGAGTAATGGTCAATGGATATTTTTCAGGCTGGAGGAAGGTTTGTAGTGCAGTTCCCCAGGGGTCAGTATATGGACCCTTGCTTTTCCTGATACATATATTAATGAACTAGATCTTGGTGTGCAGGGGACAACTTTCAAAGTTTGCGGATAACATAAAGCTTGGGAGTGTTGTGAACTGCGAGGAGGACAGTGTAGAACTTCAAAAAGGACATAGGCAAGTTGGAGGAGTGGGCTGAAGGGTGGCAAATGAAGTTCAATGCAGAGAAATGTGAGGTGATGCATTTTGGTAGGAAGAACATGGACAGACAATATAAAAATAAGGGGTGAAATTTTGAAGTGGGTGCAGGAGCATAAAGACCTGCGCATCTATGTACATAGATCATTGAAAATAGCAGGACATGTGGAGAGAGCAGTTAATAAAGCATGTAGTATCCTGGGCTTCGTTAATAGTGGCAGAGAGTACAAGAGCAGGGAGGTAATGCTGAATTTGTATAAAGCACTCATTAGACCTCAGCTGCAGTATTGTGTACAGTTCTGGGCGCCACACAATATAGGAAGGATGTGAACACTTTGGAGGGTGCAGAAGAGTTTTACAAGAATGGTTCCAGGGATGAGAAACTTCATTTACGAAGACAGATTGGAGAGGTTGGGACTGTTCTCCTTGAACAGAAGGCAGCTAAGAGCAGATTTAATGGAGATGTTCAAAATCGTGAGGGGGCTGGACAGAGTAGATAGGGATCTGTTCCCGCTCATAAAAGGATCAAGAACGAGAGGGCGCAGATTTAAAGTAATTTGCAAAAGAAGCAAATGTGATGCAAGAAAAATCTTTTTCACATAACGAGAGGTTCGGGTCTGGAATGCACTGCCTGGAAGTATGGTGGAAGCAGGCTCAATCGAGGCAGTCAAGAGGGCATCAGATGATTATTTGAATGGAAACAATGTGCAGGGGCACGGGGAAAAGGCAGGGCAATAGCACTAGGTCATAATGTTCATTGGAGAGCTGGTGCAGACACGATGGACTGAATGGCCTCCTTCTGTGCTGTTAAAATTCTGTGATTTTGTGATGTGGCACCTTATCAAATGCCTTCTGGAAATCCAAGTACAGCACATCTACAGGCTCCCCTTTATCCACAGCCCATGTTACTCCTTCAAAGAACTCCAATGAATTGGTTAAACATGATTTTCTTTCCACAAAACCACGTTGACTCTTCCTGATTATCTTGAGTTTTTCTAAGTACCTAGCTATAACCTTCATAATAATCGATTCTAACACCTTCCCCATGATAGACGTCAGGCTAATTGGCCTATAGTTTCCTGTTTTCTGGCTCCCTTCGTTCTTGAATAGAGGGGTTATATTTGCTATTTTCTAACCTGATAGAACTTTTGCAAACTCTAGGGAACTTTGGAAAATTAACACCAACACATCTACTACCTCATCAGCCACCTCTTTCAAGACCCTAGGGTGAAGTCCATCAGGACCCAGAGACTTGTCAGCCCGCAGCTCCATCAGTTTGCTCAGTACTGATTCCCTAGTGATTGAAATTTCACCAAGTTCCCCTCTCCCTTCCACTTCCTGATTTACAACCATTACTGGAATGTTTTTGCCCCTTCTATATTGAAGACAAGCAAAATATTTGATAATTTCATCCACCATTTCCTTATTATTTACTATTGTGAGGTCATGTACTTTGGTAGGAAGAATAGAGGCATAGACTATTTTCTAAATAGGGAGAGAATTCAGAAACCTGGAGTGCAAAGGGACTTGGGAGTCCTAGTCCAGGATTCTCTTAAGGTTAACTTGCAGGTTGAGTCTGTAGTTAGGAAGACAAATGCAATGTTGGCATTTATTTCGAGAGGACTAGAATATAAAAGCAGGGATGTGCTGCTGAGGCTTTATAAGGCTCTGGTCTGACCACAGTTAGAATATTGTGAGCAATTTTGGGCCCCGTATCTCAGGAAGGATGTGCTGGCCCTGGAGGGGTCCAGAGGAGGTTCACAAGAACGATCCCAGGAATGAAAGGCTTAACATATGAGGAACGTTTGAGGACTCTGGGTCTATACTCGATGAAGGGGGGATCTGACTGAAACTTACAGAATACTGAAAGGCCTGGATAGAGTGGACGTGGGGAAGATGTTTCCATTAGTAGGAGAGACTAGGACCCGAGGGCACAGCCTCAGAGTAAAGGGAAGACCTTTTAGAACAGAGATGAGGAGAAACTTCTTTAGCCAGAGAATGGTGAATCTATGGAATTCATTGCCACAGAAGGCTGTGGAGGCCAGGTCATTGAGTGTATTTAAGACCGAGATAGATAGGTTCTTGACTGGTAAGGGAATCAAAGGTTACGGGGAGAAGGCGGGAGAATGGGTTGAGAAACTTATCAGCCATGATTGAAGGGTGGAGCAGACTCAGTGGGCTGAATGGCCTAATTTCTGCTCCTTTGTCTTATGGTCTTATTAACTCCCCACTGTCACTCTCTCTTTTCCTTTTTAAATGCTTCAAGAAACTCTTGCTATCCACCATGGAAATAGTGAATGTGTTGGTTGTTATCTTCCAAAATTCTGTAGATTCTGGAACAGTCCCAGCGGATTGGGGAGTGACAAATGTAACCCCATAAATTTGAAAAAGGAGGGAATGAGAAAACAGGGAATTACAGGCCAGTTAGCCTATCAGTATTAGGGAAAATGCTAAAGTCTATTATAAAAAATGTGATAACAGGACACTTAGAAAACATTAACAGGATTAAACAAAGTCAAAAACAAAACAAAACTGCGGATGCTGGAAATCCAAAACAAAAACAGAATTACCTGGAAAAACTCAGCAGGTCTGGCAGCATCGGCGGAGAAGAAAAGAGTTGACGTTTCGAGTCCTCATGACTCTTCGACAGAACTTGATCAAGTTCTGTCGAAGGGTCATGAGGACTCGAAACGTCAACTCTTTTCTTCTCCGCCGATGCTGCCAGACCTGCTGAGTTTTTCCAGGTAATTCTGTTTTTGTTTTAAACAAAGTCAACATGGCTTTATGAAAGGGAAATCATGTCTGACAAACCTACTGGAGGTTTTTGAGGGCGTAACTAGCAGAATAGGTAAGGGAGAATCAATCGATGTGGTTGGTGTATGTGGATTTTCAGAAAGCTTTTGATAAAGTCCCACATAAGCGGTTAGTGTGTCAAATTAAAGCACATGGGATTGGGGTAATATATTGGCATGGATTGAGAACTGGTTAGCAGACAGGAAACAGTTTAGAAATAAATGGGTCTTTTTCAGAGAGAGGCAGTGATTGGTGGAGCACCACAAGGAACAGTGCTTGAGCCCCAGCTATTCACAACATTTATTAATGATTTGGATGAGGGAACCAAATGTAATATTTCCAAATTTGCTGACAACACGAATCTTGGTGGGAACGTGAGTGGTGAGGAGGATGTTGAAAGGCTTCAAGGGGATTTAGACAAGTTGAGTGAGTGGGCAAATACATGGCAGATGCAGTATAAAGTGGATAAGTGTGAAGTTATCCACTTTGGTAAGAAAAACAGAATGGCAGAGTATTATTTAAATAGTGATAGATTGGGAGATGCTGATATTCAAAGGGGCCTGGGTGTCCTTGTACACCAATCACTGAAAGCAAGCATGCAGGTGCAGCAAGGTAAATGGTATGTTGGCCTTCATTGCAAGAGGACTTGAGTACAGGAGCAAGGATGTCTTACTGCATTTTTACAGAGCCTTGGTGAGACTACACCTGGAGTATTGTGTACAGTTTGGTCTCCTTATTTGAATGGAACAGACTTGATGGCCGAAGGGCCTTTTTCTATGCTGTAGACCTCTATGGCTCTATGACTTGCCATAAAGAGATGCAGCGAAGGTTCACCAGACTAATTCCTGGGATGACAGGATTGTCGAGGGAGGAGAGATTAGGTTGACCAAGTCTGTATTCATTGGAGTTTAGAAGAATGAGAGGGGATCTCATTGAAACATATAAAATTCTAACAGGGATGACAGACTGGACGCGTGAATGATATTTCCTCTGGCTGGGGGGTCTAAAACAAGAAGTTCACAGTCTCAGGATATAGGGTAGACTATTTAGGACTGAGAGGAGGAGAAACTTCTTCATTTAGAGGGTGATGAACCTGTGGAATTCTCTACCACAGAGGACTTTGGAGGCCAAGTCGCTGAATATATGTAAGAAGGAAATAGATAAATTTCTAGACTCTAAAGGTGTCAAGGGGTATGGGGAGAGCGCAGGAGTATGTTGTTGAGATAGAGGATCAGCCACGATCACATTGAATGGTGGAGCAGGCTCGGAAGGCTGACTGACCAACTCCCGCTCCTATTTTTTCTAGCTGGCTTCCTCTCTGATTTCTTCCTCCTGGTTAACCTTTTAGTCATTCTCTGCCATTCTTTATATTCTGAGATATCATCTGTCCTGCCACTCATCTTTGCACAGTTATATGCTTTCCCCTTAAGTTTGATGCTTTCCCCAACTTCTTTAGTTAACCACGGATGGTAGGTCTTCCCTTTAGAATTTTCCTTTATAGTAGGAACATACTTATTCTGAGTATTCGGAAATATCCCTTTAAATATCTACCACTGCTTCTCCATTGATCTATCCCCTAGCCTAGTTTCCCAGTTCACTTCAACTAGCTTAGCTTTCATGCCTGCATAATTGTCCTTATTTAAATTTAAAATACTAGTCTTAGACCCACTCTTCTCCCTTTTGAACTGGATGTAAAATTCAATCATATTGCGATCTCTGCTATCTAGGAGTGCCTTCACTCTGAGATAATTAATTAATCCTGTCTTGTTACACAATACCAAGTTCTAATATAACCAGCTCTCTGGTTGGTTCCAGAACTTGCTGCTGTAAGAAACTATCTCGAAAGCATTCTATGAACTCATCCAGGCTACTACTGCCAATCTGATTTTTCCAGTTTATAACTAAAATCACCCATGGTTATTGCTATCCCTTTATCACAAGCATCCAATATTTCTTCTTGTATACTTTGTCCTACATTGTGGTTACTGTTAGGAGACCTGTAGACCACTCTCACTAGTGACTTCTTTACCCCACTATTCCTTATCTCCAACCAAACTGATTCTACATCTAAATCTCCTGAACCAAGGTCATCTCTAACTATTGCATCAATGCCATCCTTAATTAACAAAGCTACCCCTCCACCTTTACCTAGCTTCCTATTCTTCTTGAAAGTCATATACCCCTGAATATTCAGGACCCAATCTTTATCATCCTGCAGCCACATCTCTGGAATGGCTATCAGATCACACTTATTTATTTCAATGTGCGCTATTAATTCAATTACTTTGTTATGAATGGTACACACAGCTACAAAGCCTTTAGTTTTGTCTTTTTATCTTTGTGACATCTAGTCTTGACAATTGGTGTATTCTTAGATTTTATCTCTCTGCCCCTTCCTGCTATTCTATTACCCTCATTTCCCATATGACTATTATGGTCTCCTACCCTAAATCTACCCCTTGATTGGCCACATCTACCCAAGCTTGATCCTTCACCCGGCTTTGTTTAGTTTAAAGCCCTCTCTACTTCCCTAATTATGCGATTCGCAAGAACACACATCCAGCACGGTTTAGGTATAGACTGTCCCAATGATATAGCCCCCACTTTCCCCAGTACTGGTGCCAGTGCCCCATGAACCAGAACACACTTCTCCCACACCGGTCTTTGAGCCATGCATTTGTCTCTTTAATCTTATTTATCCTATGCCAATTTGCACATGGCTCAGGTAATAATCCAGAGATTATTACCTTTGAGGTTCTGCTTCACAATTTGGTGCTTAGCTTCTCATACTGACAGCGATGGCTACATCATCATTAGGGGAGGTGTTATTTACATAGTCCCAGAATGAACCCTTATGAGTATTCAATCACACTCCTGACTTGTGTCTTGTAGATGGTAGACAGGCTTTGGGTGTCAGGAGGTGGGTTACTTGCAGCAGGATTCCTAGCCTCTGACCTGCTCTTGTAGCCACAGTATTTATATAGCTAGTCCAGTTCAGTTTCTGGTCAATGGTAACCCCCAGGATGTTGATAATGGGGGATCAGCAATGGTAATGCCATTGAATGTCAAGGGGAGACAGTTAGATTCTCTCTTGTTAGAGATGGTAATTGTTTGGCACTTGAAGGACGCGAATGTTACTTGCCACTTGTCAGCCCAAGCCTGGATATTATCCAGGTCTTGCTGCATTTGGACATGGACTGCTTTAGTGTTGGAGGAGTCATGAATGGTGCTGAACATTGTGCAATCATCAGTGAACATCCCCACTTCTGAACTTGTGATGGAAGGAAGGTCATTGATGAAGCAGCTGAAGATGGTTGGGCTGAGGTCACTACCCTGAGGAATTCCTGCAGTGATGTCCTGGAGCTGAGATGACTGACCTCCAACAACCACAACTATCTTCCTTTGTGCTAGGTATGGCTCGAACCAGTGGAGAGCTTCCCCCTGATTCCCATTGACTCCAGTTTTGCAAGGGTTCCTTGATGCAGCCTTGATGTCAAGGGCAGTCACTCTCCCCTCACCTCTGGAGTTCAAGCTCTTTGGTCCATGTTTGAACCAAGACTGAAATGAGGTGATTCTGACATCACAGATTCAATCTGTCATGAAGTTTCACAACCATCCCTGATCATGTTCCTGTCAGACTTGAAAGATCAGTCATCTCTCTGAACTCCTTTTACTTGACTTGGATGGTCTTCACTGAGAGTTTCCCAGTCATGAGAAAGAATTTGTTCGGTAGACTGACCACCCTTGCTTTATTATGGTTCTTTATTAATTTCTGACCTAACATCAGGTTCTTCCAAATGTATGACATCTTCTTTGATGAACAGAAATGTGATTCCTCCAGTTTTTACATACGGTACATTCTGAAGTATGTACTAATTTCTGATTGTCATCTCGCTGGACTATTACTCCTCCTTTCCCCAGTCCAATTTCTGGATTTGAACTTGATCCATTTCTTCCCTGTTACACTTTTTTTAATCACATCTCTCTATTTAATTTTACAGGTTTATCCCTATCTTTGTATTTCGCATGCTCCATATCCTTGCTTCAAGTTTTCCCTCTTTTCATGCTTCGTATCTTTGTCTTTCCTTTCTTCTGGAGCTTTTGCTCCTTCTTGGACTCTCAGATAGTCCTGACTTCTAGCCCTCAGATAGTCCTGACTTCTAGCCCTGAAAGTAATTCTTTGGGGAGGATAGAAACTGCGAGGAACCCACCTGATCAATGTCTTGGTTTCCCTCAGAATTCAGCAGGCCTTTAACAATGAGGTCACTTTCTTCCCAGGTAGAAAAGTCAGACAATGTGGGGCTTGGCTCCATGTCTAGTTTTTGACTACTTTGACTGCTAGCATCCTCGATGATCGCTTTTGATGGTTGGATGGGTGTAGGTGTACTTTCTAGAAGGTCACCACTGTTGCATGAATGTGGTAATCGAACAGAGTATTCCTGGCATCTGATTTTCATCTTCCATTTTTGAAGCAATACTGCAGAATGAAGTGTGATCACTCACATTTTCCTGCTTCTTCTAGTCTACTTTTTTTATTGCGCATTTGTTCCGAGCGAGTAGACTTTCCCCCTCCTGGAACATCCTCCTGCAAAACAGCTGGGCCATCAACCTCTGTGAAGAGTGTCAAAAAGTCAGCACTGAAGTCACAATCAAAATCATTTCAGTTGGATAATTTCAAGGATTCATTTCTGAAGTCACCCTTGGATCCTTGTTGCCTGACTTCAACTTTTTTTGATACAATTGATGCCTATACAATCTCTTCTACTTAAAGGAGAGAATTCCTGATTCTGTGCAACTTCCTGTCATAAAATCCATTGATCCCGGTGTCCCTGGGTGTCCAATTTGCAGTCCGTGGAGATTGTAACATTTAAAAAGGTACAAGATGTTCCTGCCTAGTACCAATGGTGAGACCCTCTGGAAGTGTTTTGATAGGACCCCAGATCAGTTCAAGGGTCAGTGAACAACTCTTCTAGAGGCAGTTTTGGGAAGTCAGCCTGCAAGTGTCACAGAGACAGGGTAAGGTCCCAGTTAAGTTAAAAAGTTAGAGAAAGGGCTTGCAGGGAGCAGATTTTAAGTAAAGAGGGCTGCTGGGGCAAAAGTACCCCCTTGGAGCAATAGTGTTCTGTTTGGCATGGCCATAGATTTGAAAGTGTGCTTGCAAGCTAGTGTTTGAGAGTACTCGGGAATCCAGGGAGAAGGAATCTCAGAAGGTGAGACTGAAGCCCTGTGAAGTGGGCCATCCAAGTGGGAGTGACTTTTGGAGAAAATTCGAAAGAGAAATCTTCGAAGGTGAAGCTTGGAATCCCGGGGTGAGAGAGTTTGAATGAGATTGTTTGATTTGGTGTTTACTGACATCTGGGTGGGTTCCTGAGAAATCCATGGACACTATCTTGGATGCATCTGTCATTTACTCTAGTGTCGTGTGTTCGACCACAGTTTGCCTGTTGAATCACATGTACCTCATCCTTACCTGACTGTTAGTGTATAAAATAGATAATGTAAATTGTTTTATCTTTCTGAGCTAGTAAAGTTTATTTTTGTTTGTTCAAAACCTGTGGAATCGGGTGACTTTTTTTTCCCCAAACGCAGGTGTCTTGAATCTCAACCTTTACCTAACTTAAACAAAACATACTGGTCCCTAACTGGATCTCCCCCCACATCCAGGGGTCTGGCCAAGGATCATAACGTAAACATGTTTCCTTTATCTTTTTAAAATATTTTTTTCCCTTGTACTAGAGCACTGTCTGTAACTTTCATGTGACTTTTAGTTCAATCCCTCCTGGGGGCCGTACAGCTAGGTTTCCATTGGCTGCAGGCAATGCATTGGTAACCATGGTTCGCTGAATGACAAAACCATCACACACACTCCAGGATCGAATGTAAAGTTGGCAATATCTGTAGACATATATATCTGCATTCCAGAATGCATGATTGAGGTCACTGATCTCACCCAGGAAATATTTTTATTCCTCTACTGGGGAAAATTCAACTTTATTAATAATCTTATGCATGAGGACTTTTTCTTTGAAACCTGTGAAGTTAGAGGTGTTGACTTTGACACATTTTCCTGAAATGTCCAATTCTTCTGCAGAACTGTCCACGCCTGTGGGTCTATTTGGAGCAACAGAGCTAGCCGGGTTTTATGGAGTCTTGCAGTTTCTCTCCAAATTTGTACCTTCTTTCCGGATGCTTGTTTTATACTCCTGGGCTTAAGGAATTGTATGGTCACTGGAGGTTTCCTGAAGCAAGGTTTTTCTACGCCTCTCCGTATTTGCGCTGTTCTGTTTACGGACCACTGTTTGTCTCACCATCTGTATTCCTTGTTCTAAGGTGAGGTCTTCCTTAGATTGCAATAAGACTGATAGGAAACCATCAGTAACACCGACTAGAGTGTGGACTTGTATTAATTCTGTTTTTGGATCTCCATACTCACATCCTTAAACCAGCCTGTAAATAAAAGCATCTACTGGTTCACCTGGTTTCTGGAGCCTTTTCTTCAATTTGGCCCTTTGCAGAATCTTTTTGCTGCTCCTGTTAAAATGTAGTTATTGATGGCTTTCAATACTTCTTCAAATTTATCTGAGGTCTCATTGGTGCCCTGTCTTGCAATATCATCTGCTGTTGTTCCTTTGAAGTAATGCAATGTATTGACTTGTTCAGCTTCAGACTTACTGTCCAATCCTGAAACAATTCGGAACCTCAAGAATCATCTTCTCCAAAGTGTCCAGCTTTGAGTTTGTTTTCATTTCCACGTGTCTAAACCTCTCAGATACCATCAAATTAGGAACCACCCAAGCTTTTAGGTGGTTTAGCCAAAGTTTTAAATTTCCCTTCCAGTATTTGAAGCTTTCCCGCACCGAGAGCCACTGTGGTCACCATCTCTCCCCGGAGGATTTCTGTTAGTCTTGGTATTTATTTCTCAAACACTAGAAGGCTGTTTAAAAACTGCTTTGCTTTAAGCTATTTTGATAATCTCGTCACTCTTTCCCCTGAAGCATCGGGTACTTGCAGCCGCTTTTTTTCCTCTTTTGTGCTGACTCGCGGCCGCCATGTATAATAGTGTCGAGCTCAGACCCGGACCTCAGGGTTTACCATAACCCGCCCTTATCAAGGATCTGGTTTTCCCAGAGCTGCCTGCACAGTGCGCTGTTAAAATCAATTTTTGCCCTTTTTAACGGTTGCTCACCAGTTCCACAATCTTTGCTTGGTTCTCCAACTCAAAGCCTACAATTGCTGGATCGGGGTTTTCTTCATAGGCCACCGTGTGCTGTGGTGCCACCCTGAACAACCTTGAAAGTTGTTTTTCTAACTCTTCCTGCCTCCCCCTTGTCTATGGAGTAGATTTGGTGTTCTTCATCTGTGCCTCAGAGTTCCGCAGTTTTGGCACCACTTTTATAAGTCAGACATTAAATTTTCAGCCTTTCGGGGTCCATCACCACTGCCACCATGTTGTATGTGAGTTAGTCTAGCTTCAGAATAATTACTGGGACGTTGGTATGTTCAAACACCAGTTGTTTTTTTTAAAATACAACTGAGCTATGTACAACTACATAAGACTAGGTGTTACACTGCTGAAGCCATGAACCCTCTTCTCTCCTAGTCATGCGTTCTCTGACATCACCATTATGGGAGATGCAATTTACACAGCCCCACACATTAACCCTTACAAACGTTAATACTATGGGGAAAGAGCGTTCGTCTCCAGCTTCGAGTCATTGTCACTGCAATTCATGTAACAAACCTGATTTTGAAACAGTCCTCTCAATCACAACAGAAACTCTGCCCCACTGACCTTCAATATAGCGCAAGTCTCTCACTGTCCTGGCCTGCCCAGTATTCAATCTCAAAATTGTTACAATACAGAAGGGGGCCAAATCTGCCCATCGTGTCAGCACTGGCTCTCCAAATGAGCAATTCACCTAGTGCCATTCCCACCTTCACCCCATAACCCTGCATATTCTTCCTTTTCAGAAAAGAGTCCATTTACCTTTTGAATGTTTCAGTTGACCCTGCCTCCACCATGCGCTCAGGCAGTGCATTCCAGACCCTAACCACTCGCTATGTAAAAAGCCTTTTCCTCATTGCCTCTTTTATTGATCACCTTAAATCTGTGCCCTCTCGTTCTCGATCTTTCTTCCAATGGGAACAGTTTCTTCCTATCTACTCTGTCCAGACCCCTCATGACTTTGATCTATCAAATCTCCTCTCAGCCTTCTCTTCTCCAAGGAAAACAGTCCCAGCTTCTCCAATCTATCCACGGAACTGAAGGTCTTCATCCCTGGAACCAATCTCATGGATCTTTTCTGCACTCTCTCCAACGCTTTCACATCCTTCCTAAAGCATGGCACCCAGAACTGGATGCAATACTCCAGCTGAGGCCAAATTAGTATCATTTACAAGTTCAACATAACCTCCTTGCTCTTGTACTCTATGCCCATATAAAAGCCCAGGAGACTATGCTTTATTAACTGCTCTCTCCACCTGTCCTGCCACCTTCAATTATCTATGCACACCCAGGTCCCTCTGCTCCTGCACTACATTTAGAATTGTACCCTTTATTTTATATAGTCTCTCATGTTCTTCCTACCAAAACGAATCACTTCACATTTCTCTTCGTCTACCACCTACCCACCCATTCCACCAACTTGCCCATGTCCTTCCGAAGTTCTCCACTATCCTCCTCACAATTCACAATGCTTCGGAGTTTTGTACCGTCCACAAACTTTGAAATTGTGCCCTGTACACCAAGGTCGAGGTCAGAAAGAGTAAGGGTCCCAACACTGACCCCTGGGGAACTCCACTACAAACCTTCCTCCAGTCTGAAAGGCAACTGTTAACCACTACTCTCCACTTTCTGTCACTCAGCCAATTCTGTATCCATGTTGCTACTGCCCCTTTTATTCCATGAACTATAACATTTCTCACAAGTCTGTTGTGTGGCACTGTATCAAACGTCTTTTGGAAGTCCATATCAACAGCATTGCCCTCATCAACCCTCTGTTACCTTTTCAAAATACTCCAGAAAGTTAGTTAAACATGATAGATAAAAGCAAAATATTGCAGATGCTGGACATCTGGAATAAACCAGAAAATGCTGGAAAAGCTCAGGAGGTCTGGCATCTGTGGAGAGAGAAACAGAGTTAACGTTTCAAGTCTGTAGGACTCTTCCTCAGAGCTCTGATACATCCTTCAGTATCCTTGGATGCATCTGATCCGGTCCCAGTGCCTTATCAACTTTAAGTATAGACAGTCTATCCAATAGTACATCCTTATCAATTTTAAACCCTTCTAGTGTTTGAATTACCTTCCTCTTTTACCATGGATTGGGTAGCATCTTCTTCCTCAGTAAAGACAGGTGCAAAGTATTGTTTTAATGCCTCAGCTGTGCCCCCTGTCTCCATGTGTAAATTCCCTTTTTAGTCCCTAATCAGCCCTATTCACCTTTTTACTATTTATATGCCTATAGTATACTTTATGATTCCCTTTTCTGTTAGCTGCCAGTCTCTTTTCATATTCCCTCTTTGCTTCTCTTATTTGCTTTTTCACCTCCCCTCTGAACCTTCTATATTCAGCCTGGTCTCAATTGTATTTTCTACCTGACACCTGTCATAAGCACACTTTTTCTTCTTTATCTTAACTTCTATCTCCTTTGTCATCCAGGGAGCTCTGGATTTGTTTGTCCTATCTTTCCCTTTCAAGGAAATTTACCTTGACTGTGCCTGAATTATCTATTCTTTGAAGGTAGCCCATTGCTCAGTTACCGTTTTACCTGCCAATCTTTGGTTCCTGTCTATCCAGCCCAGCTCCGTTCTTGCCCAATTACAGTTGGCTTTGCCCCAGTTAAATTATCCTTACTCTGGATTGTGCTTTGTCCTTTTCCATTGTCAGCCTAAAGTGCACAATACAATGATTGCTGCCCTCTAAATGTTCGCCCACTGACACTTGGCCCACCTCATTCCCAAGGACCAGATCTAGCAGTTGGACTGTACACATACTGCTGTAGAAAATTCTTCTGAACACACTCTAGGAACTCTTGCCCATCTCTGTCCTTTATACTACTAATATAGACTGGGATAGTAAAGTCCCTCAATATAACCACTCTATAATTCTTGCACCTCTCTAATTTCCTTTCAAATCTTTTCCTCTACATCCTTCTCACTAGTTGGCAGTCTATAGACTACACCGAACAATGTAATTGTACACTTTTTGTTCCTTAGCTCTAGCCAAATTGGTTGTGTCCTCTGGGACATCCTCTTTCTCCAGCACTGCAGTGCTCTCCTTAACAAATGCTACCACCCCTCCCCCGTTTTTTCTTTCCTAACTTTCCTGAACACCTTGTATCGTTAAATATTTAACACCCAGCCCTGCCTTTCCTTGAGCCAGGTCTCTGTTATCGCCACAACATCATATTTGCACATGGCAATCAACACCCAATCTTATTTACCACATTTCGTGCATTCACAAACATGATTTAGACTCAATTACTTTCTCCTTTACTCTGAACCCACCTACATTTCCTACCCTAGTGCTATCTGTCTCTCCCAGTATCCCGTACACCTTGGTATCCCTCTCGAATATTATCTCCTGGTTACCACACCCCTGCCAAGTTAGTTTAAACCCTCCCCAATAGCAATAGCAAGGGACTCCGTCCCGCTCTGTTCAGGTGCAATCTGTCCAGCTTGTATAGGTGCCGCCTCGCCCACAGCTGGCCCCAATGTCCCAAGAATCCAAAGCTCTCCCTCCTGCACCATCTTTCCAGCCAAGCATTCATCTACTTCACCAGCCTATACTCCCTTGCATGTGGCACTGAGAGTAATCGGAGATTAAATTATCTGGAATTTACATTCCCTGACTGCCATGGTGTGATTGGTACTCACTTGTCCAGACCATTAACCCAAGCCTCAGCATTACTAATCCAACTATAACTGCTATGCCACCAGAGCTTTAACAGTGCTGTCCTGATCTCTGTGCTAGGTAATCCATGGTACCCAGCACTCAGTATAATGCCCAACACTCAGTACAATAGAATTGCCTGGAAAAACTCAGCAGGTCTGGCAGCATCGGCGGAGAAGAAAAGAGTTGACGTTTCGAGTCCTCATGACCCTTCGACAGAACTTGATTGAGTCCAAGAAAGAGTTGAAATATAAGCTGGTTTAAGGTGTGTGTGTGAGGCGGAGAGATAGGGAGAGAGAGAGGTGGTTGTGTAGACAAACAAGCAGTGATAGAAGCAGATCATCAAAAGATGTCAGCGACAATGGTACAAAAGAACACATAGGTGTTAAAGTTAAAGTTGGTGATATTATCTAGACGAATGTGCTAATTAAGAATGGATGGTAGGGCACTCAAGGTACAGCTCTAGTGGGGGTGGGGGGAGCATAAAAGATTTTAAAATATTTAAAAATAATGGAAATAGGTGGGAAAAGAAAAATCTATATAATTTATAGGGAAAAAAAGGGAAAAAGGGGGAAACAAAAAGGGGGTGGGGATGGGGGAGGGAGCTCACGACCTAAAGTTGTTGAACTCAATATTCAGACCGGAAGGCTGTAAGGTGCCTAGTCGGAAGATGAGGTGTTGTTCCTCCAGTTTGCGTTGGGCTTCACTGGAACAATGCAGCAAGCCAAGGACAGACATGTGGGCAAGAGAGCAGGGTGGAGTGTTAAAATGGCAAGCAACAGGGAGGTTTGGATCATTCTTGCGGACAGACCGCAGGTGTTCTGCAAAGCGGTCGCCCAGTTTACGTCTGGTCTCTCCAATGTAGAGGAGACCACATTGGGAGCAACGAATGCAGTAGACTAAGTTGGGGGAAATGCAAGTGAAATGCTGCTTCACTTGAAAGGAGTGTTTGGGCCCTTGGACGGTGAGGAGAGAGGAAGTGAAGGGGCAGGTGTTACATCTTTTGCGTGGGCATGGGGTGGTGCCATAGGAGGGGGTTGAGGAGTAGGGGGTGATGGAGGAGTGGACCAGGGTGTCCTGGAGGGAGCGATCCCTACGGAATGCCGATAAGGGGGGTGAAGGGAAGATGTGTTTGGTGGTGGCATCATGCTGGAGTTGGCGGAAATGGCGGAGGATGATCCTTTGAATGCGGAGGCTGGTGGGGTGATAAGTGAGGACAAGGGGGACCCTATCATGTTTCTGGGAGGGAGGAGGAGGCGTGAGGGCGGATGCGCGGGAGATGGGCCGGACACGGTTGAGGGCCCTGTCAACGACCGTCCCGCGCATCCGCCCTCACGCCTCCTCCTCCCTCCCAGAAACATGATAGGGTCCCCCTTGTCCTCACTTATCACCCCACCAGCCTCCGCATTCAAAGGATCATCCTCCGCCATTTCCGCCAACTCCAGCATGATGCCACCACCAAACACATCTTCCCTTCACCCCCCTTATCGGCATTCCGTAAGGATCGCTCCCTCCGGGACACCCTGGTCCACTCCTCCATCACCCCCTACTCCTCAACCCCTTCCTATGGCACCACCCCATGCCCACGCAAAAGATGTAACACCTGCCCCTTCACTTCCTCTCTCCTCACCGTCCAAGGGCCCAAACATTCCTTTCATGTGAAGCAGCATTTCACTTGCATTTCCCCCAACTTTGTCTACTGCATTCGTTGCTCCCAATGTGGTCTCCTCTACACTGGAGAGACCAAACGTAAACTGGGCGACCGCTTTGCAGAACACCTGCGGTCTGTCCGCAAGAATGATCCAAACCTCCCTGTCGCTTGCCATTTTAACACTCCACCCTGCTCTCTTGCCCACATGTCTGTCCTTGGCTTGCTGCATTGTTCCAGTGAAGCCCAACGCAAACTGGAGGAACAACACCTCATCTTCCGACTAGGCACCTTACAGCCTTCCGGTCTGAATATTGAGTTCAACAACTTTAGGTCGTGAGCTCCCTCCCCCATCCCCACCCCCTTTCTGTTTCCCCCTTTTTCCCTATAAATTATATAGATTTTTCTTTTCCCACCTATTTCCATTATTTTTAAATATTTTAAAATTTTTTATGCTCCCCCCACCCCCACTAGAGCTGTACCTTGAGTGCCCTACCATCCATTCTTAATTAGCACATTCGTTTAGATAATATCACCAACTTTAACTTTAACACCTATGTGTTCTTTTGTACCATTGTCGCTGACATCTTTTGATGATCTGCTTCTATCACTGCTTGTTTGTCTACACAACCACCTCTCTCTCTCTCCCTATCTCTCCGCCCCACACACACACCTTAAACCAGCTTATATTTCAACTCTTTCTTGGACTCGAAATCAAGTTCTGTCGAAGGGTCATGAGGACTCGAAATGTCAACTCTTTTCTTCTCCGCCGATGCTGCCAGACCTGCTGAGTTTTTCCAGGTAATTCTGTTTTTGTTTTGGATTTCCAGCATCCGCAGTTTTGTTTTGTTTTTAACTCAGTATAATACCCTGCTCACACTCACTGCGTAGACAGGCAACATGAGAGGCCACTCTGGTCAACAGCCCCTCCCCACTCTGCCAAACTATACCCCAGCCTGGGACCCTACTGACCCAATAGAAAGATACTGGCTCAGTTAACAAAGCTGCGGGAATGATTAATTAATTTCATCAAAGGTGACATATGAAGAGACCACAAACATCTTGTAAAATGAGTGTCGAAACAGGTACAACAGCACACAGATCTGGAGTTCCAGATACAGCAGAAGGAAAAAGCAAGGAATCCCTTGAGGGAATACATGTGAAAAACAGAAAATAGTCAATTGGTAATATGGAGCTTACTGAGAAGAAAGATATGCTGGCAAAAAGCAAGATGAAAAGAGTGGACAAAATGTCTATTAGAAGCAGATTGAGCTTGTAACGGACTCTGGTTAGACTACACTTGGAGTGACTGTGAATAGTTCCAGTCTCCATATTGTAAGGAGAATATAGTGGCACTGGAGAAGGTGCAACATTTCACATGGTTGACATCAGAACTGTGAATTTAAAACTAATCCAGGCTGAATAGGCTGGGGGGGGAGCTCTTTTCTCTAGATGTGAGAAGGCTGAGGGGTGACCTGATAGAGGTCTTTAAATTTCTGAAGGGGATTCAATAGAGTAGATTTTGGGAAGATATTTCCACTTGTGGTGGAGACCAGAACTCGGGACGATCAATATAAGGCATTCACTGATAAATCCAATCGGAAATTGAGGAGAAACTTCCTTGGGGAACTTGCGGAAGAACATGGAACTCGCTCCCACAGGGCACTGCTGGTGGGGAGGGGGTGGGCGGGAGTGGAGGGGGCGCCGCACTGTCGGAGGGTCAGTACTGAGGGGGGCTGCATTGTGGGAGGTACCTGCCCTATCAAGCCCTAAGAATTTTATGTTTCAGTAAGATCACTCCTCGTCTTAACTCTAAACACTGCAACAAACACATAGAAACTAAGAGCAGGAGTAGGCCATTCAGCCCTTCAAGCCTGCTCCGCCATTCATTATGATCATGGCTGATCATCCAACTCAATAGCCTGCTCCCACTTTCTCCCCATACTCTTTGATCCCTTTCGCCCCAAGAGCTATACCTAACTCCTTCTTGAAAGCATACAATGTTTTGGTCTCAGCTACTTTCTGTGGTAACAAATTCCACAGGCTCACCACTCTCTGGGTGAAGAAATTCCTCATCTTAGTCCTAAATGGTCTACCCCATATCCTCAGACCATGACCCCTGGTTCTGGACTCACCCACCATCCTTCCTGCATCTATCCTATCTAGTCCTGTTAGAATTTTATAGGTTTCTATGAGATCACCCCTCATTCTTCTGAACTCCAGCCAATATAATCTCAATCTCTCCTCATACGTCAGTCCCACCATCCCAGGAGTCAGTCGGGTAAACCTTCACTGCACTCCCTCTATAGCAAGCACATCCTTCCTCAGATAAGGAGACCAAAACTGAACACAATATTCCAGGTGTGGTCTCACCAAGGCCCTGTACAATTGAAGCAAGACATCCCTGTTCCTGTACTCGAATCCTCTGGCTATGAAGGCCAACATACCATTTGCCTTCTTTACCGCCTGCTCCACCTGCATCCTTACCTTCAGTGACTAGTGTACAAGGACACCCAGGTCTCATTGCACATTCCCCTCTCAATTTACAGCCATTCAGATAATAATCTGCCTTCCTGTTTTTGCTACCAAAATGGATAACTTCACATTTGTCCACATTATACTGCATCTGCCATGCATTTGCCCACTTACTCAGCTTGTCCAAATCACACTGAAGCATCTCTGCATCCTCCTCCCAGCTCACCCTCCCACCCAAGCTTTGTGTCATCTGCAAATCTGGAGATATTACATTTAATTCCCTCATCTAAATCATTAATAAATATTGTGAATAACTGGGGTCCCAGCACCGATTCCGGTCCCGGGGATTTATTGGCCTTCAATCCCATCAATTTCTCCAACACCATTTCCCTACTAATACTGATTTCTTTCAGTTCCTCCCTCTGTCTAAACACTGTGTTCCCCAACATTTCTGGTATGTTATTAGTGTCCTCCTTTGTGAAGACAGAACCAAAGTATGTATTTAGTTGAAAGATAAAAGCAAAAAACTGCAGATGCTGGAAATCCAAAACAAAAACAAAAATACCTGGAAAAACTCAGCAGGTCTGGCAGTATCTGCGGAGAGGGACACAGTTAACGTTTCGAGCCCGTTGAAGGGTCATTCGAACTCGAAGCGTTAACTGTGTGACTCTCCGCAGATGCTGCCAGACCTGCTGAGTTCTTCCAGGTATTTTTGTTTTTGTTATGTATTTAGTTGGACAGCCATTTCTTTGTTCCCCATTATAAATTACCCTGTTTCTGATTGTAAGGGATCTACATTTGTCTTCACCAATCTTTTTCTCTTCACATACCTATAGAAACTTTTACATACTTTTTATGTTCCATGCAAGCTTACTCTCGTACTCTATTTTCCCCTTCTTAATCAATCCCTTACCCAAAGTCCTCCTTTGCTGAATTCTGAACTGCTCCCAGTCCTCAGGTCTGTTGTTATTTCTGGTCAATTTGTATGCCGCTTCCTTGCATCTAATACTATCTCTAATTTCCCTTGTAAGCCATGGTTTAGCCACCTTTCCTGTTTTACTTTTGCGCCAGACAGGAATATACAATTGTTGCAGTTCACTCATGCGCTCTTTGAATGTTTACCATTGCCCATCCACCATCATCCCTTTAAGTAATGTTTCCCAATCCATCGTAGCCAACTCACGCCTCATGCCATCGTAGTTTCCTTTATTAAGATTCAGGACCCAAGTCTCAGAATCAACTACGTCACTCTCCATCTTGATGAAGAATTCTATCATATTATGGTCGCTCATTCCCAAGGGGCCTCGCACAACTAGATTGCCAATTATTCCTTTGTAATTACACAATACCCAGTCGAGGATGGCCTGTTCTCTTGTTGGTTCCTCAATGTGTTGGTCCAGAAAAACATCCCGTATACACTCCAGGAATTCCTCCTCTACGGTGTTGTTACTAATTTGATTTGCCCAATCTATATGCAGATTAAAGACACCCATAATTACAGATGTTTCTTTATTACATGCATCTCTAATTTCCTGTTTAATGCCATTCCCAACATCACCACTACAGCTTGGGGGTCTCTATACAACACCCACTAACGCTTTTGCCCCTTAGTGTTTCTCAGCTCTACCCATACAGATTCCACATCATCGGAGCTAATATCTTTCCCCACTATTGCATTAATTTCCTCTTTAACCAGTAATGCAACTTCACCCCCTTTTCCTTTTTGTCTGTCCTTCCTAAATACTGAATACCCCTGGATGTTCAGTTCCCATCCCTGGTCACCCTGCAGCCATGTCTCCGTAATCCTGACTATATCATACCTGTTTACATCTATTTGCATGGTTAATTCATCCACTTTATTGCAAATGCTCCTCGCATTAAGGCACAAAGCCTTAAGGATTGTCTTTTTAACATTACTTGTCCCTTTCCCACTATTTTTCACAGAGGCCCTGTTTGATTCTTGCCCTTGATTTCTCTATCACTTTTCTTATTCCGCTTTCTGTCTTTTGTTCTTGTCTTTGATTCCCCTTCCTCTGACCCCTTGCATAGGTTCCCATCCCCCTGCCATTTTCGTTTAAACCCTTTCCAACCACTCTAGCAAATGTTCCCCCTAGGACATCAGTCTCAGTCCTGCCTAGGCATAACCTGTCCAGTTGGTACTCGTCCCACCTCCCCCAGAACCGGTCCCAATGTCCCAGGAATCTGAAACCCTCCCCTTCACACCATCTCCTCAGCCAAATATTCATCCGATATATCCTGCTATTTCTACTCTGACTGGCATGTGGCACTGGTAGTAACCCTGAGATCACTACCTTTGAGGTCCTACTTTTCAACTTACTTCCTAACTCCCTATATTCTGCTTTGAGGACCTCATCCCTTTTTTTTAATCTATGTCGTTTGTACCAATGTGTACCATGACCACTGGCTGTTCACCCTCCCCCTTCAGAATGTCCTCTAGCCGCTCTGAGACATCCTTGACCCGAGCACCAAGTAAGCAACATACCATCCTGGAGTCTCGATTACAGCCACAGAAATGCCTATCTCTTCCCCTTACAACTGAATCGCTTATAACTCTTGCATTCCTACACTTTTTACTCCTCCCCTGTGCAGCAGAGCCAACCGCGGTGCAACGAATTCGGCTGTTACTGCTTTCTCCCGAGGCCATTCCCCCCAACAGTATCCAAAGTGGTACATCTGTTTTGCAGGGGAATAGCCACAGGAGATTCCTGCACTATTTGCCTAGTCCTCTTGCTTTGCCTGGTGGTCACCCATTCACCTCCTCAAATAATAAGAACTTGCATTTCTGTAGCACCTGTCACCACCTCAGGATGTCCCAAAAGTCCTTTCTGGCAAGGCAAGTGTAGTCACTGCTGTTGTGGGATTTTGCTGTGCATCATTTGGCTGCTGTTTCCTACAGCAGTGACTACACTTCACAAGTATTACATTGGCTGTAGAATGCTTTAGAAAGTGTCCAGTTTATGAAAGGGATTAAGAAAAATGAAAGGTTTTTAACAGGTCTCCTAATAATCATGATAACACCAGCCACCCCCAACCCCTTCAAATTAAACATCTGCCCCACACGCTACAATGCACACACACTCCTGGTACAGGAGGGCATCTCTCTATGGAGCCCACACAGATGGCCGACTGGAGATACACCCGTGGCTTGTCCACACAAACAGCCCATCTGGACATCTGTGGAGGTCTAAACTGGCACTGCCAAAAAGGGAAGTAGGGTACAAAATGTCTCTCAGAAACCTCAAACCACGTAAATGCTTCCTCTTTACAAAAAACGGGAAGCCAGGGGATGCAAGAATATTGAGGGAATCTTGAGCAAGACTCAAACCATTTCTCAATAATGACGTGGGACTTCCTGTAAACTCCAAGCCCAGGGCAGAACAGATTTTGAATAACTCAGGTCCCAACCTTGAATAGGAAGAGGGAGAGGTCATTCAGCCCCTCCAATCTGCTCTGCCATTCAGTTAGATCAATGGCTGATGTGTCTCTTAACTCCATCTAGACTGCATGTTCATGGGAGGGAGGGGGGAGAAAAGAGTTCCAGATTTCCACTCCTTTGTGTGAAGAAGTGCTTCCTGACATTACCCCCAAATGGCCTGGCTCAAATTTGGAGCTTACTGGGTCAGAACCTGTTCATCTCTGCAGAACCAATGACCTCTCCAAGGAGCTCTGGGAGAAGAGGTAGAGAGAAAAAAAAAGATCGGGATCCCACTGTTGGTCACAGTCAACCTGACTGAACAACAATTTCAATTGGTAAAGCACTATTCATATGGTAAACATCCCAAGCTTCTCAGAATCATAAGCAGATAAAAATCAACATCGGGCAAATGAAGGAACAGTTACAGACAAGTGAGGTCAGTTTTAAGGAGAGTCTGAAATGAGGAGAGAGAGGAGCGTAGACAGTAGTTCATTCCCGCTATCGAATGTGAACTCCAGTCATGCCATTGCTAAAACCACGATAACATCCAACTTGTGCCCTTTCTTGGAGAAACCCTGCCCTGTAGGATGATGCAGGGTTCACCATCACATCATGGAATCAAGCAGGCATCAGGGTTTCCAATTCTCCCCATCATCTCACAGATCGACTGCGCAGTCCCCTCAGGAACTGTGGAGGGCCAGCACCGAGGGAGCGCCACACTGCCTTTCAGATGCGATGTTAAATCAATGTCTGGTTTCAGTGGCTCCCATAGTCTCTAGTTCAAAGAAGAGCAGGGCCAGTGGAGGAGTGATATTCATCCCCAATCGATATCACTGAAGGGGCAGATAATCTGAGCCACTGCCACATTCCTGTTTGTGGGATCTTGCTGTGCACAAATTGGCCGCTATGTTTCTGTTGGATCTAGTGCCCTTGGTTTGTTGGGGCTAAAGGATCCGGGTTGCACGTTTGTTTCGGGGTGACTGAGTGGGCACAGAGACAGAGAACATCAGTAGATCACTGTTAGAATAAACGCATGCTGTTTACTTAAAATTAAATTCAGCTGCTACACTTCTGTGCAAAGCTCTGTCTTCACTCTTCGGTGTCTAACTCAAGACTCTCTCACAGAGGTAACACGTGCTACTCTGTTGTTGGCTATTAAGATCATGTGATGTTGCATTACAACATTTGTCTTAAAGGTTATTTACACAGATCAATTATTACAAAGTCAGTCTCTCTGGGGGTTTCCTTATGCATATTGAAAGTCTCAGCTCTATAGCTTCTGAAGTTTGATTTAGAACCTCCTTTACTGGAGCATCTGGCTCTTCAGTAGGTACCTGCAAATCTGTTTCTTTAACTCTTTCATAAGAACATAAGAAACAGGAGCAGGAGTAGGCCATTCATCCCCTCAAGCCTGCCCTGCTATTCAATAAGATCATGGCTGATCAGCCCCAGGCCTCAACTCCTCTTTTGCACCAGCTCCTCATAGCCCTCAACTCCCCAATATTTCAAAACTCTATCTACCTCCTCTTTAAATACTTACAGTATCTAGCCTCCACAACTCTCTGGGGTAGAGAATTCCAGACATTCACTACCCTGAGAAGAAATTCCTTCACATCTCAGTTTTATATCAGAGTGTCCCCTTATTCTGTAACTATGTCCCCTAGTTCGAGAAGCCCCCACTCGAAACATCTTCTCAAAATCTACCCTGTCAAACCCCCTCAGAACCTTGTACGTTTCAATAAGATCATCCCTCATTCTTCTAAACTCTAATCAATAAAGGTCTAACCTGTTTAGCCGCTCTTGATGATAAGTCAACCCCTTCATCCCAGGAATCAGCCTCGTGAATCTCTTTTGAACTGCCTCCAATGCCAGTATAACCTTTCTTAAATAAGGCAACCAAAACCGTACACAGTGCTTCAGGTGTGGCCTCACCAACACCCTGTACGTTTGTAATAAGACTTCCCTATTTTTAAATTCAAAACCCCTAGCAATACAGGCCAAAATTCCATTTGCCTTCTTAATTACTTGCTGCACTTGCATGCTAACTTTTTGTGTTTCATGCACAAGAACACCCAGATCCCTCTGTGCTGCACTTTTCTTGGAGTCTCTCTCCATTTAAATAATAGTCTGCCGTTTGATTCGTCCTACCAAAGTGCGTGACCTCACATTAAACTCCATCTGCCACGTTTTTACCCACTCACTCAACCTGTCTATATCCCCTTGCAGATTCCTTATGTCCTTATCACAACATGCCCTCCCACCTATTTTTGTATCATCAGCAAATTTGGTTACATTACACTCTACCCCTTCTTACAAGTCATTAATATAGATAGTAAACAATCGAGGCCCTAGGACTGATCCTTATGGCACTCCATTAGTTATTTCCAACGGAAAAAGACCCATTAATCCCAACTCTCCGTCTTCTGTGTGTTAACCAATCCTCAATCCATGCCAATACATTACCCGCAATACCGTGAGCTCCTATCAATACAATAACCTTTTATATGGCACTTATCGAATGCCTTCTGGAAATCCAAATGCACTACGTCTACTGGTTCCCCTTTATCGACTCTGCTTGTTATATCCTCAAAGAACTCTGGCAAATTTGTCAAGCATGATTTCCCTTTCGCAAAACCATATTGATTCTTGTTTGATTTTCTAAATATCCTGCTATTTCTTCCTTAAAATTTTAAATTTGCTTTCCTAAAGTATATTAGTGAACCAGATGGGTTTATGGTTCATTAGACTTTTAATTCCAGATTTTTATTAAATTCAAATTCCACCATCTGCCGTGGCAGGATTCGTACCCAGGTCCCCAGAGCATTACTGTGGGTCTCTGGATTACCAGTCCAGCGACAATAGCACTACGTCATCACCTCCTCAATGTCTATAGTGTCCACCGTGAAAACTGATGCAAAATATCGGTTTAAATTATCTGCCATTTCCCTGCTCCCTGTATTCAATTCTCCAGTTGCATCCTCCAAGGGTCCCATGCTCACTTTCATTTTATATACCCGAGAAGCTCTTGCTGTTTTCATATTTCTTGCCAATTTAATTTCATAATCAATTTTCTCCCTCTTTATTAGCTTTTTAGTCATCCGCTGCTGGTTCCCAAAAATTTCCCAATCCTCTGGCCTACCACTAGTTTTCGCCACTTGGTATGCCTTAGTTTTTGATTGGATGACTGCCTTTGTTAACCACGGGTGGTTCATCCTTCTCATCAAGTCCTTCTTTTTCAGGTACAGTTGGCCCTTCAAGCACATTAATACTAGTTTGAGTTCTTTCAACAGGAGATGTTGATTCCGTCTCGAACACTGGCGGAATCACTTCTGGAGATTTGGTTTCTCCTCTTCTTAACATGATCCACGTCTCCTTATTTCTTGATCTTTGACTTTCATGTGGTAGGAAAGAGGTCCTGTTACTGCGCTTATTTCGGCGAACAACCATGCTGGTCCTTCTCTAAAATTTTTCATAAATACCTTTCCTACATTAAATGTTCTGTCCTGACTGTGACAGTCATGTCTGATTTTCTGACTTACCTGACTTCTTTCCACCTTCTCTCCCAAGTTTGGCATAATTATGCTCAGTCTCAATTGGAGATGGTGTTTCATCAACAATTCCACAGGTGTGACACCTGTTGTTGTATGAGGAGTGCTTCTATAATGGAAAAGGAAACATGCTAATTTTTGCTATAGAATCTCCAGACAATTTCTTCATAAAAGATTTGAACATTTGAACTGCTCTCTGGGAGAGTCCATTTGAAGAAGGGTGGTATGGTGACATTTTCATATGAGTAATACCATTGATGCTCGGTTAAATTCAGCACTCGTGAACACTGTTCCATTGTCTGAAATGAGCACTTCAGGTAGTCCGCTGATAGTGAAACTTTGTCATAGCTTGTTTATTGTCGCAGAAGATGTAGGTGACCTCACTTCATATATGTCCATCCATTTTGAATAAGTGTCTATGATAAGTAGAAACGTTGTTCCCACAAAAGATCCCACACGGTCGACGTCTACTCGTACCCATGGCCACCCACTCCCAGGGGTGTAACGGAGCTGTTGCAGGTAATTTTTGAACTTGTTGACACAACGTACAACTTCTCACTAAGGTTTCCATTCCTCCATCCATTCCCGGCCACCACATATAGGTACGCGCTATTGCCTTCATTTTGGAAATTCCAGGATGCGCGCTGTGAAGCTCAGATAACAAAGGCTTTCATCTTTTTGGAGGAACAATCATTCATGCTCCCCACAATAAGATATTTTTCAGGCTGGTTAACTCGTATCTTCTCTGGAATTACCGTTTCATTTAATCAGATTCTTGTTTTTGTGACCAATCATGAATAACTTGACCTTGCACTTTGGATAAGACTGGGTCTTGATTTGTCCAATCTTTAATTTGTCTAACACATATCGATGATGAATCCAGTAAGTTCAATAATAAAATGAATTCTTGAGGAATTGGAACATCCTCATCTATTACTTACATGGGCAAACGACTGAGTACGTTTGCATTTGCAATTTGACTTCCGGGTCTACGAATGAAAACATACTCATAGGCTGCCAAGATCAATGCCCATCTTTATACTCTTGCTGAGGCTATAGTGGGTGTAGCCTTGTCTTCGCTGAATAACCCTAATAATGGCTTGTGGTCCAATATGATCATAAAATAATGATAGTGTACATATTGGTGAAACTTCTTAACACCGAAAATGATTGACAGGCCATCTTTTTCTATTTGAGAGTACCCTTTTTCTGCTCCATTAAGTGTTCTTGATAAATATCCTATAGGTCATTCTGATCCATCATCCACTCGATGGAAAAGCACTGCTCCCATTCCATAGCATGATGTGTCAAGTTAATTTCAACTCTTTTTTTGGGTCAAAATGTACTAGAAGGGTAAATGATTGTAACAACTGTTTCATTTTTGTGAAAGCTTCTTCCTGTGATGTTTGCCAAGACCAACGCTGGTTTTTCTTGAGCAAGTAATACAGGGGTGCCAGTTCTGTCGACAAATTAGCCATAATAATTGGTCGTTCCCAAGAATGATTTCAGTTCAGTTGTATTCTTTGGCGCTGGGGCTTCTCTAATGGCTTTCACTTTTTCAACTGGATGTAGGCCTTGTGAATCTACCTTGTGACCGAGGTTAAGTTACTTCTTTCGCCTGGAATGTGTACTTTTTTTTTCAACCTCACTCCAATCTGTGAAAAACATTTCAAAACTTCTTCCAAGTTCATCAAATGTTCCTCTTCAGTGAGTCCAGTCACGAGAACATCATCCAAATAAAGTATAACGTGGGGCAATCCCTGTAGTAATATAGAATTACTTTGGAATATGGCACAAGCAGAAGATATGCCAAATGGTAAACAGGCACATCGGTACAACGCTTGTGCATTTATGACAACAAAATTCCAGGAGGCCTTCTCTAATTACTACTGTCAATAAGCATGACTCATATCTAACTTCATGTAGGCAGTTCCACCTGCCAGTTTAGTGTATAAGTCTTCAATTTTAGGTATGGGTGTATACCCAATTTTGTCATTTATAGTCCCCACATATTCAAATGCTTCGGTCAAGTTTGAGAACAGGTACAATTGGTGCTGCCCACTCTGAAAATTGTACTGGTTGTATCACTCCCAATTTTTTTTAACCTGTCCAGTTCAGCGTCTATCTTTGCCTGCATTGCATAAGGTACCGGTCTTGCCTTCATGAATCTTGGTGTTGCCTCTGGATCTACATGAATTTTTGCTTGTAGCTCCTCAATTTTTCCAAGTTCATCCTTGTAAACTGAGGCATATTTTTGTAGTAGCTCTGATAGCCCATTAATTCTCGGCCGGAAGATTTCAGTCCATTCCAATTTAATTTCTTTCAGCCAGTTTCATCCGAGGAGACCAAGTCCCTCGCCTGCTGCTACCATTAAGGGTAATTTCACTGTTTGACCTCCGTAGTGTACTGTGACTTTACATATGCCCTTGACTTGTATGTCTTCTCCCATTAAAGTTTTCAATTAAGCAGCAGTTTCTTCCAAATTTAGTTTACGTTCCCACTGATTCAGGTATTTTAAAGTATGCTTAGCTATGACCGTAGCGGCTGCTCCAGTATCCACCTCCATTCTGATAGGCTTCTCATTCACTCTCATGGTTACACAGATAGGCTCTGTTCTCCCTACCTTTAAATTATATAACAAATAGATATCAGGATCTATTACTTCAGCCTTTTCGATGCTGCTCATCTCATTGGGTTTTTGCTTTTGCCTAAAAGTCTGCCTGATTCTATCTTTAAAATGTCTCATGAGGTGCCCATTTCGATCGCAGAAGAAATGTTCAACCTTTTTAAACTGTGATTCATTACAAGGTTGTCTGCTTCCACCTCTGTTACTATCATGCCATGTTTTTGCTGCTAAGTTCTCTCTTTTTATTTGTCTGCCAGCGGTGGCTATTTCCCGCTCTGAGTAAAGCTTTGCACTTTCGCGCTCTCTTTGGTTGAAGCTCCCCACCCAACGTGGAGGGCGATGCATTTTGCATTCCTCGTATGGCGTCTGAGTCTTGCACTGCACCTTACATTGCCAGAGCGATTTCCAATGCCTTTTGAAAACCTAAATTTGTTTCAGACAGCAATCTCGTCTAAATTGCATCTTCATTTACACAGCATACCAAATGATCTCGAAGCATATCATTGGTAGATGTACCAAACTCGCAATACTCAGTTAATTGTTTCAGGCTTGTCACATAACAAGCAACTGTCTCCCCCATGGCTCTATTCCTTGAGTTAAATTTGAGCCATTGCATCGTCACCGACGGCTTGGGCTGGTAATGATTCTTCACGAGGTTCACCAAGTCATCAAAAGTTTGAGTCTGGGGCACTGGGTGCCAACAAATTTCAAATTAATCCATATGTCTTACTCCCACATGTGTACAGAAGGATTGCAGGCTTCTTCCCCTCCCCCACAATGTTGTTTGGCTGGCACATAGTGAGACCAATCAATCAAGGTTGGATCAAAAAGCACCACTCTTCCAAACTGCGGCATGCTCTTGAGGGGATTGCTTCGACGATTAAGGAAATTTTCTTTTACTTATAACTACCATGCGAGGTACAGCCCAATATCAGTTCTTCTGATTTCCTTCATTCTCCCTCGCTTTTTAACGTTTTTTTTAATGTGCCTTTTAGTGCTTTTACTCTCGTTGCCAGTTTGTTGGATTCAGTGCCCTTGGTTCATTGGGGCTAAAGGATCCGGGTTACATGTTTGTTCCGGGGTGACCGAGGTGGTACAGGCACACAAAACCTCAGGAGATCGTTGTTAGAATAAACACATGCTGTTTATTTACAAACTAAACTCAGCAGTTACACTCAACTCGAAACTCTGTCTTCACACTTCAGTGTCTAACTCAAGACTCTCTCACAGAGGTAGCCTGCGCTGTTATTGGGTATTAAGATCATGTGATCTTACATTACAACATTTGCCTTAAAGGCATATTACATATCAGATTACTACAGTTTCCTACAATCCAAACAATGCCTCACTGAAGTGTCCTGAGCTGGTGAAAGGTGCTATCCAAATGCAATTACTTTTCTTTCCCCTTTCTCTGGAAAAAAGGTTGAGGGGGTGACCTGATAGAGGTCTTTAGAATTCAGAATGGGTTTTGATAGGGTAGACGTAGAGAAGATATTTCCACTTGTGGGGGAGTCCAGAACTCAGGGCCATCAATATAAGGCAGTCACTAATAAATCCAATGGGGAATTCAGGAGAAACTCCTTTACCCAGAGAGTGGACAGAATGGAACTTGCTCCCACAAGGAGTGGTTGAGGTAAATAATATCGGTACATTTAAGGGGAAGCTGGATAAACACATGAGGGTGAAAGGAATAGAAGGATACGCTGATAGGGGGAGATGAGGAGGGGGTGGGAAGAGGCTCGTGTGGTGCAGAATCACCAGCATGGAGCAGATGGGCCAAATGGTCTGTTTTTGTGCTGGCAATTTTAAGCAAATTTCACTTGCACTAAAATAAAAACCTGAAAGGGGCAGGTGGGGGGAGGATGGGTGGGGGAGAGGAAGGGCTTGGGGGGGTGGGGGGGGGGGGGTCTCACTAACCAAGTTGGAGACAGCCTGATGAGCAACTTTACCCTGTGGCTTGGAGAACTATTTAGAAACATATCCCTGTGGACTTTCCAGCTGGACAGTCCCTGGACATCCAGCAGGCCCAAGGAGCAAGTATGGGAGTGATACTCAGTCCAGGATGCTGATCACTTCAGTTTCAGTGTTGATCAGTGAATGAATTTATTGAGATATTGGGGCTGGTGCACTCAAGTGATGTAAAACCACACGATCAGCTCAGCACACCCACAGGCAGCTGCTTACTGACACACTTCAACAGTCACATAGTGAGTGATCCTTACCCTGCTGAATAAACAGTGACTCTGTACAGTTCCACAGTGAGTGATCCTTACCCTGAATTAGCAGTGACTGTACAGTGACACAGTGAGTGATCCTCACCCTGCTGAATAAAGAGTGACTCTGTACAGTTACACAGTGAGTGATCCTCGCCCTGCTGAATAAACAGTGAATCTGTACAGTTACACAGTGAGTGATCCTCACCCTGCTGAATAAACAGTGAATCTGTACAGTTAGAGTGTGTGACCCTCACCCTGCTGAATAAACATTGGCTCTGTACAATTACACAGTAATTCTCACCCTGCTAAATAAACATTGGCTCTGTACAGTTACACAGTGAGTGATCCTCACCCTGCTAAATAAACATTGGCTCTGTACAGTTACAGTGAGTGATCCTCACCCTGCAGAATAAACAGTGACTCTGTACAGTTACACAGCGAGTGATCTTTACCCTGAATAAGCAGTGACTCTGTACAGTTACAGTGTGACCCTCACTCTTCTGAATAAACAGTGACTCTGTACAGTTACACAGTGAGTGATCCTTACCCTGAATAAAGTGAAGCCCAACGCAAACTGGAGGAACAACACCTCATCTTCCGACTAGGCACCTTACCGCCTTCCGGACTGAATATTGAATTCAACAACTTTAGGTCGTGAGCTCCCTCCCCCATCCCCACCCCCTTTCTGTTTCCCCCTTCCTTTTTTTTCAATAAATTATAAAGATTTTCCTTTTCCCACCTATTTCCATTATAATATAAAAAAACACCCCCACTAGAGCTATACCTTGAGTGCCCTATCATCCATTCTTAATTAGCACATTCGTTTAGATAATATCACCAACTTTAACACCTATGTGTTCTATTGTACTATTGTCATTGACATCTTTTGATGATCTGCTTCTATCACTGCTTGTTTGTCCATACAACCACACCTCTCTCTCTCTCTCTATCTCTCCGCCCCCCCACACACACACCTTAAACCAGCTTATATTTCAACTCTTTCTTGGACTCGAACTCAAGTTCTGTCGAAGGGTCATGAGGACTCGAAACGTCAACTCTTTTCTTCTCCGCTGATGCTGCCAGACCTGCTGAGTTTTTCCAGGTAATTCTGTTTTTGTAGTGGCTCTGTACAGTTACACAGTGGGTGATCCTTACCCTGCTGACTAAACAGTGAATCTGTACAGTTACACAGTGAGTGATCCTCACCCTGCTGAATAAACAGTGAATCTGTACAGTTACACAGTGAGTGATCCTCACCCTGCTGAATAAACAGTGAATCTGTACAGTTACACAGTAAGTGATCCTCACCCTGCTGAATAAACAGTGAATCTGTACAGTTACACAGTGAGTGATCCTCGCCCTGCTGAATAAACAGTGAATCTGTACAGTTACACAGTGAGTGATCTTCACCCTGCTGAATAAACAGTGAATCTGTATGGTTACACAGGAACGGCCTCAGGAATTGAAATGTCAGATGGGTTCACCTCTGATTTGAAAAGGCACTGACCATCAAATGGTGAGCCAGAGGGAAAGGGTGGGTGGGGAATACTGGAAGGTTTAGGTAGTATGGCACCAGGGATCCCTTAACCTGCTTTCCCTCTGGCCCAGGCCATTGTATAATGGCTGTCAGGTAAATCCATAACCAGAAGCAATTGCAAAATAAGCATGCAAGTCTCACCAAAGCTGCTCCTGCCCAGGCTAAGGGCAACTTCCATAGCGAGTCAGGAACTGGCAGGATTTTGGCGGTGGCATATTAAACACTCTTAGGTCAACATCCTGGCCTAGGGTCTCCTCAAATTCTGTAGCTTGTTATAACTTTAGTGGGACCTGCCAAACACACACAGACACACGAAAGGGCAGAAAGATAATCTCCCACAGGGGAACAAACAGTCTCTTTTGACAACACTTGTGTAAAACACACAGGATGTGCTTTGAAGCTAATTGCAGGCTAGGGCACTTCCGCCACAAAAGAGGGAACAATTCTTTGTTAGAATGACTGCCCGTTAATGGATAGCCTGTCACTTCCTGTGATTCACCCTCCCCCCACAGCCAACCGACCACACTACCCCACCCCTCGTGAGTGACTGAAAGAGAGAGAGAGAGACACCCATGTTCGAGTACACTGAACAGATCAAACATCCACAAACCTTGTATCGTTCCCAACCCTCAACCATGCCTGATCAAAAACTTTAAAAATCAGCAATTTCCCCAAGAATGTGGGAGCAACATAAAGTTAAACTGGCCTCAGTGCCGCTGGATTTGGCAGGCTGTGGAAAGGGACAGGGTAGGGAGTGATAGTGGGGGGAGACTTTGCCCCTTATCTCACTGATGCAACCACTCTCTACCCCGCCAATGGCAGTTGAGAACACGCTCCAATGTGATGCCCTTAGGCCAAGTCAACCCACCCGCACCAATGCACGGCCACTCAGGCAAGGTACCAAAGAAGCATCTGTAGAACCCTGTTAGTCACTACATAAGCTTCAGCTCATCCAAAACTATGCTGCCCGTGTCCTAACTCACATCAGTCCTCACTGCGCTCACTGACCTACACTTCCCCATGTAAACAAGGGCTCTCTCTTAAAATTTTTGTCCTGTTATCAATTCAGTCCTTGGACAAGGTCAGTGGGGCTTTGGGGTTAAGGGGTGAGGGCTTTGAGGGGGCAAGGGGTGAACTCTGAGTCAAAGATTGTTAAACTGCCCATCCCCCACCCTGAGGGTTGACATCATCATGTAGCCCAGGGCATCTGCAACAGTCAGGATAGTGTTGCGTCGAGTGGGTAGTGATGCAGTCAATGACACACAGACACTCACCACCCACCCTCACACGTGACCTGTCATGTGCCATGTCGAGCTTTTTATGGGTTGTGTAGGGGAGGAGGGCACGAGATGCAATTAGACACAAAGTGCAGATGGTGTGCGTGTGTTTAAATACTGCAAATTCAGTCAATGTCTCCAGGCTTCAATTGTGGTCTGCGGTGGGAGCCACCAGTACGGTTTAATTGTTGCTTATCCCAGGCTGCTGTGGCACAATGCAGCGGTGACATTTAACAGGAGACTCCGGCTGCCAGACTTTCAACGTTCAGATTTCTCACTGCACAGTGTGAAGAGCTCAACGACGAACGCTGCAGACCCTCAACTAGCCATCCTCTGAAATGGGCATTGAAAACAGAATCACAGTATCTTTACAGTGCAGAAGGAGACCATTTGGCCCATTGACTCTGCACTGGCTTTCTGAAAGAGCATTCTACCTAGTCCCACTCCCCTGCCTTATCCCCGTAACCTTGTACATTCTCTCTTTTCAGGTAGAGATCCAATTCCCTTTTGAATACCTCGATCGACCCTGCCTCCACCACAAGATGTATGAGCAGAAGTAGGACATTCGGCCCATCGAGTATGCTCCAGCATTCAATGAGACCATGGTTGATCTAATAATCCTGAACTCCACTTTCCTGCCTTTTCCCCATAACCCTCGATTCCCTTACTGATTAAAAATCTGTCTATCTCAGCCTTGAATATACTGAAAGACCCAGCCTCTACAGTAAAGAATTCCACAGATTGACTACCCTCAGAGAAAAAATTCCTCCTCATCTCTGTCTTAAGCGGGCAACTCCTTACTCAGATTATGCCCTCTGGTCTTAGACTTTCACAGAATCACAGTGCAGAAGAGGCCCTTTGGCCCATTGAGTCTGCACCGACATGTGAAACACCTGACCTACCTACCTAATCCCATTTACCAGCACTTGGCCCATAGCCTTGAACGTTATGACGTGCCAATTGCTCATCCAGGTACTTTTTAAACGGGTGTGAGGCAACCCGTCTCCACCACCCTCCCAGGCAGTGCATTCCCCACGAGGGGAAACAAGGTCTCAGCATCTACCCTGTCAAGCCCCCTAAGAATCTTACATGCTTCAATAAGGTCGCCTCTCCTTTTTCTAAACTCCAATGAATACAGGCCCCCACGCAATCTCGCCTCGTAAGAAAATCCTTCCATACCCGGAATCAACCTAGTGACCTTCTCTGGACTGCCTCCAATGCCAGTATATCTTCCCTTAGATAAGGGGACCAAAACAGTTCCCAATATTCTAGGTGTGGTTTTAGTTTGTGTGTGTAGTTTTAGCATGACTTCCCTATTTTTATACTCCATTCCATTTGCCTTCCCCATTACCTGTAGAACTTGTAAGCTTTTTGGGATTCATGCACAAGGACCCCCAAATACCTCTGTGCTGCAGCTTTCTGCAGTCTTTCTCCATTTAAATAATATTCAGCTGCTCTATTCTTCCTGCTAAAGTTCATAACCTCACATTTTCCACATTATATTCCATCTGTCAAGTTTTTGCCCACTCACTTAACCTGTCTACATCCCTCTGTAGACTCCTTGCGTCATCCTCACCACTCACCTTCCCACCAATTTTTGGGTCATCCCTAAATATGGCGACAGTATTCACTTCCCTCATCTAAGTCATTAATATATATTGTAAATAACTGAGGCTCCAGCACTGATCCCTGTGGCACTGCACTAATTACAGGTTGCCATCCCAAAAATACCCCCCTCATCCCAACTCTATGTCTTCCATTGGTTAGTCAATCCTCTAGCCATACTAATATACTACCCCCAACATCATGGGCCCGTATCTTTTTAGGTAGCCATATGAGCGGTACCTTATCGAACACCTTCTGGAAATCCAAATATATTACATATACTGGTTCTCCTTTATCCATCTTGCTTGTTGCCTCCTCAAAAGAATTCTAATGAATTTGTTAGGCATGATTTCCCCTTCATGAAGCCATGTTGATTCTGCTTGATTACATTATTTATTTCTAAATGCTTTATTACATTCTTTATAATAGATTGCAACATTTTCCCAATGACAGACATTAAGCTAACTGGCCTATAGTTACCTGTTTTTTGTCTCCTTCTCCAATTCTCTGGGAATTTTCCAGAATCTAAGGATTCTTGGAAGATTACTATCACTGCATTCACTACCCTGTAGCTACTTCCTTTAATATTCTAGGATGCAACCCATCAGGTCCCGGGGATCTATAGGCCTTTAGCCCCATTGGTTTCCCCAGTACTTTTTCTCTAGTGATAGTTATTGTATTTATTTCCTCCCGCCCCCACCTTTTGTCCCCTGACCCTTTCAGGAAGTTTGTTCCAGACTCCAAGCACCCTCTGGATGAAAACTTTTTCCTCACATCACTTTTACTCCTTTTACCAATTACTCTGAATCTGTGCCTTCAATTCTTGATATTCTCTTGAGTGGGAACAGTTTTTCACTATTTACCCTGTCCATACCCTTCAGGATTTTGAATACCTCTATCAAGTCTCCTCTCAGCCTTCTTTTCTCCAAAGCAAACAGTCCCAATCTCTCCAATCTATCCTCATAGCTACAGTTCTTCATCCTGGGAATCATTCTTGAGAATCTTCTCTGTACTCTCTCCAATGTCTTCACATCCTTCCTCAAGTATCGCACCCAGAGCTGGATGCTGTACTCCAGATGAGGCCTAACTGATGTCCTATACATGTTCAACATGACACACTTACTTAATGTCCCTATTAATAAAGCCTAAGATACTAAATGCTTTATTACCTGCTCTCTCAACATGCCCTGCCATCTTCAATGACTTATGTACGTATACACTGAGATCCTTCAGTTCCTGCACCTTCTTTAGCAGCTCTCCCTTTATTTTACTCTGTTTCACCATATCTTTCCTGCCAAAATGAAATCACCTCACACTTCTCTGCATTAAACATCATCTGCCACCTGTCTGCCCAATCCACCAACATGTCTATGTCCTTCTGAAGTTCAAGAATATCCTCATCACAGTTGACAATGCTTCCAATCTTCACATCATCTGCAAATTTTGAAATCATGTCCTGAACACCACAGTCTAGGTCATTAATATACATCAGGAAGAGCAAGGGTCCCAACACTGACCCCTGGGGAACTCCACTACAAACCTTCCTCCAATCTGAAAAACAACCATTTATCACTACTCTGTTTCCTGTCACTCAGCCAATTTCTTATCCAAGTGCTAACTTTCCCTTTTATTCCATGACCTACAATTTTGCTCACAAGTCTGTTGTGTGGTACTGTATCAAATGCCTTTTGATATGAGTAAACACATTGGTAATCAGGCTTGCAAAACTGTTGGCATGTAGACCCACTGAGCAGCTGTCTGATACATGTTGAAGCCAGTGCAATAACGAATAACAGACCTCAAGAGGGGATGGGGACAGAAAGATCACGGATTCTGCACAAGAAGTTACTATAAAGCATCTGTGTCACTTCTCACAAAAAAAGTGCCCACACACACTGACCCTGGGCCCACTGACCAGCCCAAACCCCTCGGAAAAGGCAGAACCATAGACTGATTGCAGCTCAGCAGACCATTTGGCCCATCCTTATCTGCTGGACTTCCAAAGCAGCATTTTGGAAAGTGCCACTGCTTGGGGTTTCTTTATCAGACAGCAGGGGCTCACTGAGACTATGTTGCCTCGAGTCAGAACCTTGTGGGTTTGAGTTCCAGCTCCGAGACATGAGCCCACAATCCAGGCCGGTACTCGCAATGCAGCGCTGAGGGAGAGCCAGACTGGGCAATGGGAGGGCCCAGGGGGGTGCCAGCACTGCTGGAGGAGACCAGCGCTGAGGGTGGGTTGGTGCCAGCGCTGGGTGGGGGGAGGGCCACGTTGCCAGGGTGGGGGGGGCACCAACACCGCCAGTGGGGACCAACGCTGAGGGTGTGGCGGTGCCGGTGCTGGCCCGGTTGGGGGGGGCGGGGGGGGGGGGGGGGGGGGGGGGAGAAAGCGAGGAAGAAGAGGGCGGACACCAGCACTGCCGGTTGGGACCAGCGCTGAGAATGGCGTGGTGCCAGTGCTGCTGGGTGGGGGGAGGTGAACGCTGTCTGGGGGAAGAGGGGGCACCAGCACTGCCGGTGGGGACTAGCGCTGAGGGTGGGGTGGGTGCCAGTGCTGCCCGGGGGTGGGGCCAACCTGTCAGAGAGTTGTCATTTTCCAGAAATGAAACAAAGATCCTGTCTGCCCCATTCAGGTGGATGTAAATGGTCCCACAGCCAACGGTGAAAGAAGAAGAGAAGGCCAGAGTTCCTCTCTGGTGTCCAGAGGCCAAAATATATCCCTCCAGCAACATCGCTAACTAGTCATTACCACATTGTTGTTTACGGGATCTTGCTGTGCACAAACTGACCTCGTTGTTGTTCCACAACAGTGACTACACTTCCAAAAGAACAGTACTTGATTTCCAAAAAGGCATTTTGGGAAAGACACGATATAAAAGCAAGTCATTTTTAAAAACATGGATTCAGCCGCAGCTGCAGAGTTGTGTCCAATTCTGTGCCCCACACTTTAAGAAGGGTGTCAAGGCCTGGGAGAGGATGTGGAGGAAATTTACCCAGAATGGGACCAGGGATGAGGGGCTTCAGTTAATGTGGCGAGAGACTGGAGAAGCTGGGATTGTTCTCCTTGGAGCAGAGAAGGTTAAGGGGGAAGATTTAATCAAGGCGTTCAAAATTATGAGGGGGTTGAACGCAAGTAAGAGAAAATGTTTCCAGTGGCAGGAGGGTCGGTAACCAGAGGGACACAGATTGAAGAGAATCAGCAAAAGAACCAGAGGGGGAGATGAGAATTTTTTTTCCCACAGCGAGTTGTTGTAATCTGAAGGGCGCTGCCTGAAAAGCCAGTGGAAACAGATTCAATAGGAACTTTCAAAAGGGAATTGGATAAATACTTGAAGGGGAAAAGTTTGCAGGGCTATGGGGTAAAGAGCGGGGAGAGTGGGACTAATCGGATAGGTTTTTCAAAGAGCCGGCACAGATACGATTGGCTGATTGGCCTCCTTCTCAACTCGTCCATTTAGAAGGCCACAGGGAGTGAATGAAACGGTTTGTGAGAAGTAAGGGGGGGTGGAATTATTTTTACTCTAAGTCATAAAAAGCAAAGCTGCCCTTCCCCCCAGTCAGAAGTACACTGGGGTCCTGCAGGTCCCACTCTCAAACCACACCCCCTCCACAATTAAAAATATCCTAAGCTCACATTCGAGCCGGGCTGCATGTGTTAGAGACAGGGAGCAGGCACCTCGGCCTACACACCTTGGTCTCACAGCACCGCTCTGTAGGCCCCTGATTCACAGCAATGTGTTTTCAGTATGACTAACCAAATTTTCAGAATGCGTCACTACTTCCTCCCCCGCCACCTCTGCCCTGTTGGTTCATAGCTGCCCAGAGTGAACAGGCCTCAGGCCCCAGAGTTGGTCACGTGCCTCATTTCGGCGAAGTGGTATCAGAGAGCACCCCCGTACACCCCAACATCCCAGCTCCTCAGCTGGTGCCCATGAGGACCTTCAACTTGCGAAACCCTCAGCAAGCGTACAGAGGTAAGATAATGCTTCCTAATAAATAGTTTGTACTCGATAAGATCACAATCCAGGCAGCAACGCTGTACTCACCCTGAGATACCAAGCTCCTGGGTCCATCCGCAATTCATCCCTCCTCTCCTGGGCAGCGTGTCCATCTGCACCAAAAGAAAAATGGCCGGGAGGTCATTAATGCCTCATCTGAACCAGGACCTTTGGCAATTTCGGGTTAGCGATCAGGACAGGGTGCGTCATCAACACGGCCGGCAATTATTACCCATATCACCTCGTTACCCCAAGGAGGTACAAGGCCGACTGGTCAGCAGTTTTGATTCTGACCAAGTGGCTTCAGTGTCCTCAAAAGGACAGTTCAGAGACCACACTGGCACGGGAATGGACTCCCGTATAGGCCATGATCCGGCAAGGATGGCAAATTTCCATTCCAAAAAAAAAAAGGGACATTAGTGATACATTCAGGCGTTTAACTGCAATGCAACAACTGAGCATCATCTAGCACAGGGCGCCATTTGGCCCAGTGTGCCATGCTCTTTGAAGGGGCTATCCAATTAGCCCCACTCCCGTCCCATTCTTTCTGCCATTGCCCTGAAACATTAGCCCTTGCGTTCCTGTCCACCTGCCTGTTACAAGCTTCTAAAATGTCCAAATTCTATCAGCCTCATCACTTCCACTGTAATCAGAGCTGTCATTTTCACTTTCTTTTAAAACGCGAATTCAACTTCACAAACTGCCAATGATAAAATTAAAATTTGGACTCTCTGGATTACCAGTCCACCCACCAACAGAATTCCAACACCGCAGTTCATTTGACTGACAAAGATATCTTATTTATCTCAAAGCAAAAGTTTGTATGAAAGGCCGAGAAGGTATTAGCAATGGAGAGAAGCGGAGGTGACAAGTCAGCATGCAGTGAGGCATTTTGATTGGTCACTCCCTGCAAGCAAGAGTAAGGGAGGGCACTTTGTGATTTCAAATCCATTCATGACCTTGCCCGCCCCCTTCCCTCTCTCAATAACCACCTCCAGTCCCTACAACCTTCCCTCGTTCCATAACCTCCTCCAACTCTACAACCCTCCCAATCACTACCCTTCTTTGGAATTCCCTCCCTAAACCTCTCCACCTCCAGCTTCTACAACAACTTATATTTATATAACAGACTTTAGCATAAAGGAATGCCCCAAGGTGTTTCACAGGAGCATTAGAAAAGAACATTTGACATCAAGCCACAAAATAGGGACCAGGCGGTCAAAAGGTTGCTCAAAGAGGTCTTTGGAGCATCTTAGAGAGGTGGAGAGAGATAAGGAAGGAATTCCAGAGCTCAGGGCCCCAGGCAGCTGAAGGCAAGGCTGCCAAATGGTGGAGCGATGGAAATTGGGGGATGCAAAGAGGCAGAGATCTTGGAGGGATGTGGCTCTGGAGGAGGTTAGATAGAAAGGGAGGAGGCGAGAGCATGGAAAGATTTGAAAACAAGGATGAGAATTTTCAAATCAAGATGTTGCTTCACTGGGAGCCAGTCTGGGACAACGAGCACAGGGGGTGATAGGGGAACAGACTGGGTGTGAGTTAGGACACGGGCAGCAGAGTTTTGGTTGAGCTCAACATTACAGAGGGCAGAATGTAGGAGAGCAGCTAGGAGCGCGTTAGAAAGACAGGCTCTCTTGCCTAGGAGAGAAGGATGAGGGGTTGTTGGAACCTGGCCACTACTTTGGTTGAACTAATCAATCTGGGTTGTACGCTTGTTTCGGGATGACCGAGTTGGTACCATAGACAGTACAGATCAGCAGACAGTTCTTATGTAAAACACATTCTATTTATTTACAAAGGAACTCAGCAGCTACACTCGTGTGCTTACAACTCAAATCCTGTCTCTACATGACAGAGTCTTACTCAATTTGGACTACTACTAAGGTAGCCTGTGCTACTCTGCTATTGGATAAGAAGATCATGTGATCTTCGATTATAACATTCTTAAAGCTACATTGCACATCAGATTACCACATCCCTCCGCCTTTACTCAAATACATTTACAGTTACATTTACAATTTTTCTCAAAATATCAAACTATTTACGCAGATCAGTCATTTACAAATTTTCCTTGTGTGTAGAATGTCTCAGCTCTCCAACTTCAGATATTTTGTCAGAAATCTCCTTTTCTGGTGTTGTCCCAACATCAGGTTCTTTGGTGGGCACCTGCAAATCTGTTTCCTCAACTCTTGTAGATACAGCTGATCCTTCAGACACATCTGTACTCAGTTGAGTTCTTTCAACAGGAGGTGTTAACACAGTCATGAACACTGGAGGAATCATTTCCTGATACTTTGTTTCTCTCCTTATATGATCTATATGTCTCCATAAGATTCGGTCTTCTACTTTCACACGGTAAGAAAAAGGTCCAGTGACTGCACTTATTTCACCTGATAAATTTTGGAGAAGGACCAAAATGGTTTTCACGTAAACCATCTCTCCTTCTGTCATGACTATGCCAATCATGTCCAATTTTCTGACTTCCCTGACTCCTTTCCACCTTTCCCCCTAAATTTGACGTTACTAAGCTCAATCTCGTTCTGAGATGGCGTTTCATCAAAAAATCCACAAGTGAGACACCTGTTGTCGTGTGTGAGGGGTGGTTTTGTAATGGAAAAGAAAATGTGGTTGCTATGGAGTCTCCAGTTAATTTCTTCATATCATTTTTGAAAGTTTGAACCGCTTGCTCGGCCAGTCCATTCGAAGAAGGGTGGTACGGTGAAGTTTTTATATGAGTGACATTGTTAAGGCTGATAAACTGTCAAAACCCTGCTGTCAAAAACTACATGCAACTTTTCACTAAGCTCTCTATTTCTCCATCCAGTCCAGGCCACCAGAGTGTGCAACGGTCTTCATTCGGGAAATACCTAGATGTGCACAATATAGCTCAGTTAACAACAGCTTTTGACCTTAGGGAGGGACAAACACTCGAGCTACCCACAATAAGATACCATCCTGGCTGGTTATCTCATATCTGTTATGAAAATGCAATTTCATTTCGTCAGATTCCTGTTCTTATGAAGAACCTGTTCTCATACTTTGGTTAAGACTGGGTCCCGACTTGCCCAATCTCTGATCTGCCTAGCACACACTGGGGACAAATCTAAGAAGTTCAATAATAAAACAAGTTCTTGGTGAACTGGAACATCCTCATCGTTTTCTGTCAAAGGCAAATGACTTAAGTGCATCAACATTTGCAATTTGATTTCCAGGCCTGTGGATGAAAGTATACTCAAACTCTGCCAGAACTAATGCCCATCTCTGTATTCTTGCTGAGGCTATGGGTGGTATAGCCTTGTCCTCGCTGAACAATCCTAGCAAAGGCTTGTGGTCCGAAACAATAGTAAAATGACGACTGTGTGTGTACATACTGGTGAAATTTCTTGACACCAAAGATGATAGAAAAAGCAGCTTGTCAATCTGAGTATCCCTTTACCACTGTGTTGAGCATTCTTGATACATATCCAATAGATCACTCTGAGCCATTGTCCATTCAATGGGAGAGCACTGCTCCCACTCCATAGGGAGGTGCGTCACATGTCAGAACTAACTCTTTTCTTTGGTCAAAATGGACTAATAGGGCGAATGGGTGTAACAGTTGTTTCACCTTTGAAAACTTCTCTCTGTGGTGTTTGCCAAGACCAACATTGGCTTTTCTTGAATAGGTATTACAGGGGTGCCAGTTCTGTCGACAAATTAGGCATGAAGCGCCCATAGTAATTGATCATCCCCAAGAATGAATTGAGCTCAGAGATGTTCCTTGGTGCTGGTGGCTCTCACTTTTCTTCAACTGGGTGGAGGCCCTGTGAATCTACCCAGTGACCTAAATAAATTACCTCTTTCACTTGGAATGTGTACTTTTTTTTTTTAAATGCACTCCCACCTGTGAAAAACGTTTCAAAACTTCTTCCAAGTTTGCCAAATGCTCCTTTTCATTTAGATGATGTTCTAGTGACAGGGCTCAATAAACTACAACGTGAGGCAATCCCTGCAGTAAATTTTCCATTGTTGCCTGAATATGGCACATGCGCAGGATACAGCAAAAGGCAACTGGGTATATTGGTACAACCCTATGCATGTATTAATTGTAGCAAATTTCTGAGAGGCTTTCTCTAACTTCAATTGTTGATTAGCATGGCTCATATTGAACTTCGTGTAGGCGGTTCCACCTGCCAGCTGAGCAGACAGGTCTGCTTCATTGACTACAGTCAATTTGTAGTCTCCACAAATTCGAACACTTTGATCAGGCTTAGGTACAGGGACTGTTGGTGCTGCCCATTCTGAGAACTGCACAGGTTGTAACACTCCCAGTTTCACTAATCTATCCATTTCAGCATCTACCTTTTTCTGCATTGCATCAGGTACTGGTCTTGCTTTCATAAATCGGGGGTAGTCTGGATCCACATGAATTTTTGCTTGTAGCCCTTGGATCTTCCTGAGTTCATCTTGGAAAACTGAGGCGTATTTTTGTAGGAGCTCAGGTAGCCCACTGGCTCTCATCTGGAAGATTTCAGTCCAATCCAATTTAATTTCTTTCAGCCAGTTTCGTCCAAGGAGATTTGGCCCCTCACCTGCTACCACCATCAAGGATAATTTTATTGATTGGCTTCCGTAATGTACAGTAACCCTGCTTATGCCTTTGATTTTGATGTCTTCTCCCAGGTAAGTTTTCAATTTGGCATCTGCTTGTTCCAAATTTAATTTACATTCCCCATAATTCAGGTATTTAAAAGTATGCTAAACAAAAACAAAAATACCTGGAAAAACTCAGCAGGTCTGGCAGCATCTGCGGAGAGGAGCACAGTTAACGTTTCAAGTCCGAATGACCCTTCAACAGAACTAAGTACAAATAGAAAAGAGGTGAAATATAAGCCTCTTTTAGCATATAGGTATATCACCTCTTTTCTATTTTTACTTAGTTCTGTTGAAGGGTCATCCGGACTTGAAACGTTAACTGTGCTCCTCTCCGCAGATGCTGCCAGACCTGCTGAGTTTTTCCATTTGTTTTTGTTTTGGATTTCCAGCATTCGCAGTTTTTTGCTTTTAAAAGTATGCTCACCTATTACCGTAGTGGAAGCCCCTGTATCTACCTCCATTCTGATAGGTCTATCATTCACCCTCACTGTTACATAAATTGTATAATCTAAAAGGTAGGAAGAACAGAACCAATGAATAAGTATCAGAATCTGTTGCTTCAGGCTCTTCTATGTTATGAATCTTGCGGGGTTTTTTCTTACGATTGAAAATCTGCCTGATTCTATCCTTACAATGTCTCATGAGGTGTCCATTTCAATGACAGTAAAAACATTTGATTTTTCAAACTTCCATTCATGCTTCCAGCTCATTGCCATTATTCCATGTCACTACTATGTCACTTATTTTTATTTGTCTGCAAGCTGTGGCTGCTTCTCTCAGAGCTGTACGTTTTTGTACCCTTTCTGGCTGGAGCTCCCTGCCCAACGTGGAGGACAACTATTTTGCGCTCCCATATGGCTTTCGAGTCCCTCACTGCACCTTCCACAGCCAGTGCTATTTCCTGCACCTTCTGAAAATCCAACTTTGTTTTCAGGCAGTATCTTCATTTATACCACGTGCCAAATGATCTCTAAGCATTTCATTTATAGATGTACCAAATTCACAATATTCTGTTAACTGTTTCAGACTTGTCACATAACAAGCGACTGTCTCCCTTGGGGCTCTAGTTCTTGAGTTAAATTTGAACTGTTGCATCGTTACAGAGGACTTGGGCAGGTAATGATTCTTCACAAAGTTCACTGAATCATCAAAACTTTTCAAATCCGGGGCACTGGTGCCTTCAAACTTCGAATCAATCCATAGGTCTTACTCCTACACATAGATAAGACAATCGCTTGCCTCTTCTCCTTCCCCGTAATGCCATTAACTTGGAAAAAGAGGCATTCAACATAATGAGACCATTCATCCACTTTTGGGTCGAAAGGAACAACTCTTCCAAACTGCGGCATGCTTCAAGGATACTGCTTCGACGATTAGGATGGAAATTCTACTTATAATTACCACGTGAGGTACAGCCCAATTTCGGTTCACTTGATTTCCTTCCTTGCTTTTTCCTCATCGCCAGTTTGTTGGATCCTGGTCACTAGTTTAGCTGGACTGATGGATCCGGGTTGCACACTTGTTTCGGGATGACCGAGTTGGTACCACAGATAGAGATCAGTAGACGATTCTTATGCAGAATACATTCTTTTTATTTACAAAGGAACTCAGCAGCTACACTTGTGTGTTTACAACTCAAAACCTGTCTCTATATTACAGACTTCAACTCTAGTGCTTACTGCTGACTACTAGGGTAGCCCACGCTACTCTGCTATTGAATACTAAGGTCAGGTGATCGTCCATTATAACATTCTTCTTAAAGGTATATTACACATCAGATTACCACAGGGGTGACCGGAGAGGAATCCGTAGCTTGCAGGTGATAAATTTTGTTCGGTAATAGTTCACATGAAGCACGTTGGGAATGTCTTCCTGTGGTAAAGATGGTAGATAAATGGGAGTCATTGTAAGGAGGCTTCACAGATTCTGAAAGAGTTTGACAGGGTGGACGCTAAGAGATTGTTTCCCCCCCACCAGCTGGGAAATTTAGAACATGAGGGCACAGTCTCAGGGTAAGTGGCCAATCATTTAGGACTGAGTTGAGGAGAAACTTCTTCGCTCAAGAGAGTTGTGAATCTTTGGAATTCTCTACCCCAAAGGGTTGTGGATGCTCCATCGTTGAATCCATTTAAGGCTGGGATAAACAGATTTTTGGTCTCAAGAAATTAAGGGATATGGGGAGTGGGTGGGAAAGTGGAGGTGAAGCCCAAGGTCAGCCATGGTGGTACTGAATGGCAGAGCAGGGTCAACGGGCCGAACGGTCTGTTCTTGTTTTGTGTTCTTGTGTTTACAGCTTGGGGGAATTCCTGAATAACAGGGGCAGCACAGGAGCCACAGAGTCCGTGCGTCAATTTGAATGCAAGGAGGGAGGAGTGGTGAGACAGTGTTGGGGAAAGTGACGGGAGAGTTTCTAGCTATGACACAGAGTCATGGAGAAGTGAAAACTGGGCTGGATAACAGAATCTTGATACTGTGCAAATCTTTACTTAAACTCTCCCCTCATTCAAACTTTCTCATCTCAACCTCAGACACTAACAGTGTGGTCACAAGTGGGCTCATGATCTTGAATCCTCAGTTGTAATCCCTCAGCCTCAACTCAACTTTAAAATTCTCATCCTCACCTTCAAATCCCTCCATGGCCTCGCACCCGTCCCCCCTCCCTCTCATCTCCTTTAGCCCCACAGCCCTCCCAGATCTCTGTTCTCTAATCCTGGGCTCTTGCACACCCGCTCCACCCCCGATTTCCATCGCTCCACCACTGGCAGCTGTGCCTTCAGCTGCCTGGGCCCTAAGATCTGGAATTCCCTCCCTCAACCTCTCCGTCTCTCTCTCTCCTTAAAACCTTCTCCTTTGAACAAGCCTTTGATCCCCTATCTCTAATGTGGTCTGCTCCATGTCATTAAATGAGTTTTGATGATAGTTCCTGTGACATACAGTGGGAGCTCCAGGATGTTGATAGAGGGATTCAGCGATGATAATGCCATTGAATATCAAGGGGTGATGGTTATATTCTCTCGTGGGGGATGGTCATTGCTTGGCACTTGTATGGTGCGAATGTTACTTGCCACTTGTCAGCCCAAGCCTGGATATTGTCCAGGTCTTGCTGCATTTGGACATGGACTACTTTAGCATCTGAGTCGCCGTGAATGATGCTGAACATTGTGCAATCATCAGCGAACATCCCAACTTCTAACCTTATGATGGAAGGTCATTGATGAAGCAGCTGAAGACACTACCCTGAGGAACTCCTGCAGTGATGTCCTGGAGCTGAGATGACTGACCTCCAATAACCACAACTATCTTCCTTTGTGCTAGGTATGACTCCAACCAGCAGAGAGTTTCTCCCTGATTCCCACTGACTCCAGTTTTGCTTGGGCTCCTTGATGCTACACGGTCAAATGGTGCCTTGATGTTGAGGGCATTCACTATCACCTCACCTCTGGTGTTCAGCTCTTTTGTCCATGTTTGAATCAAGTCTGTAAGAGGTCAGGAGCTGAGTGACCCTGGCAGAACCCAAACTGAGTGTCAGTGAGCAGTTTATTGCGAAGCAAGTGCCACTTGATAGCACTGTTGTTAACCCCTTCCATTACTTTACTGATGATCGAAAGTAGGTTGGTGGGGCAGTAATTAGCTGGGTTGGATTTGCCTTGCTTTTTATGTATAGTACATGCCTGGGCAATTTTCCACATTGCCGGGTAGATGCCAGTGTTGTAGCTGTACCGGAACAGCTTGGCTAGGGGCATGGAAAGATCTGAAGCACAAGTCTTTAATACTATTGCTGGAATATTGTCAGGGCCCATAGCCCATAGAAGAATACAATTCTGTTGTTGCTGATGGCCCACAGCACCTCGTGGATGCCCAGTTTTGAATTGCTAGATCTGTTCAAAATCTATCCCATTTAGCATGGTGGTAGTTCCACACAACACGATGGAGGGTATTCTCAATGTGAAAACAGGACTTTGTCTCCACAAAGACTGTGCGGTGGTCACTCCTACCAATAGTCACGGACAGATGCATCTGCAGCAAACAGGTTGGTGAGGATGAGGTCAAGTATGTTTTTCCCTCATCACCTGCCGCAGACCCAGCCTAACAGCTATGTCATTCAGGACTCGGCTAGCTCAGTCAGTAATGATGCTCCTGAGCCATTCTTGGTGATGAGCATTGAAGTCCCCCACCTAGAGTACATTCTGCGCCCTTGCCACCCTCAGTCCTTCCTCCAAGTGGTGTTCAACATGGAGGAGTACTGATTCATCAACTGAGGGAGGGCAGTACATAGTAATCATCAGGGGGTTCCTTTGCCCATGTTTGGCCTAATGCCATGAGACGTCATGGGGTCTAGAGTCGATGTTGAAGACTCCCAGAGCAACTCCCTCCCGACTGTATACCACTGTGCCGCCCGCTCTGCTGGGCCTGCCCTGCCAGTGGGACAGGACATACCCAGGGATGGTGATGGTGGTGTCTGGGACATTATCTGTAAGGTATGATTCTGTGAGGATGACTATGTCAGGCTGTTGCTTGACCAGCCGGTGAGACAGCTCTCCCAATTTTGGCACTAGCCTCCAGATATTAGTAAGGAGGACTTAGTAGGGTTGACAAGGCTGAGTTTGCCATTGTCATTTCCAGTGCTGGTTCGAAGTCGAGTGGTCCGGCTGGTTTTATTTGACTTTTCTGTAGCTGTTTTAGATACAACTGAGTGGCTTGCTTGGCCATTTCAAGGGGCAGTTAAGAGTTAACCAAACTGCTATGGGTCTGGAGTCACATATAGGCCAGACCGGGTAAGGATGGCAGATTTCCATCTCTAAAGGACATTAGTGAGGCAGATGGGTTCTTTTGACAATCGACAATGGTCATCATTACTGAGACTCGGTTTATAATTAATGGAATTTAAATTCCACCAGCTGCCGTGATGGGATTTGAACCCATGTCTTACAGCTTAAGCCTGGGCCTCTGGATTACTAGTCCAGTGTACTAGTACATTATCTCTACCCTACTCGCTCCCCAGGCATCCGGTAGCCAAATGACCATGAAGCTGAACAGGCACGCAGGGTTACCAATCTGCTAGCCCTGGCACACTCCCTGGACCTCTCCCTGGTGCCCGCTCGTCATATATGACCCTCCATGGAAAGCAGTAGTCGACCATGAGTAGCATCATAGCCGGTGTGCGCACACAGACAGTTAGAAACGGGAAGCCTAGCTGAGATGGTGAGTAAGTAACTGAGGGCGGTGCATGAGAACCAGATAACATCACGAAATAAATGACAGAAATGAAGAGTGAATGAGCTCAAGAGGTTTGCCATATCAGATTTCGGTGTGTTTGAGCTGCAGCCCTCCACTGGGAAACGGACACAATACCCACGCTCATTCGCAGCCTCAACACATAGCCCCACTGACACAAGAAATGTAAAACAGCGGGACCCCCTTCCCAACAACACAGTCCGAACCCCTCCACCCCCCAACAGTATAGTTCCACACAGACAGACGCAGCCCCCCCGCCACACACACACAGACGCACCCCCTCCCCCCCCACACACACACACACACACAGACTGACGGACCCCCTCCCCCCCCCCCACACACACAGACTGACGCACCCCCTTCCCCCCTACACAGACAGACGGACTCCCTTCCCTCCCACACACAAACACACCTACCTCAGTATCGGACAGGACATCCCACCGCCTGCTGCTCCCGGAGAGGCACTAGGGGATACAGCAATGCAGCTCCACCGTCCAGTCTGCATCCCGTCAGCAGAGTGCATGAGGAAGGACGATGACCCCCCAAAGAAGCTGCACCTTGAAACACAATAACCTGGGGGTTACTGCGGGCAGAACATTCAAGCAAAGATCTTACACAAACCGCCTCCATTCCTGGTTAGAACTCAGCTGGAAAATTGTGGATAATTCAGGGAAGATGTTAAGTCCATCGAGAGGATAGAGAGCACGTTTTACCAGGACTTTACTAGGGATGAGAGTCTCAGATAAGAGGAGGGATGGGAAAAGCTGGGATTGTTCTCCTTGGAACAGTGGAAGGTGAGGAGGTGACCTGATCAAGGTTTAAGATGAGGAGAGGTTTTGAGAGAGCGAGGGCGAAAGAGACAATTCCCTCCGGAGAGTGGGTCTACATTACACCAGAGGCTTCACTTCATTGAGTGTAAAGCACTTTGAAATGTGACCGCAAAAGGTGCTATATAAATGCAAGTTTTTCTTTCAGTAACCAGAGGTTAGAGATTTAAAATCATTGACATGAGATTTAGAGGGGAAAAGAGGGGGCACGTTTTGACACTTAGGGAGTTGTTGGGATCCGGAACATTCTCCCTGAGAAGATGGTGGAAGCTGATTCCATTGATAGTTTTCAAAGCGGACTGGGCAGTTTCCCGACGATGAGGAACTCACAGGGATATGGATAAAGCTGGCGCTGTGGGACTGAGCTCGACTGCTCCTTCTGAGAGCCGGCAGAGGGTTGATGGACCAAATAGCCTCAATCTGTGCTGGAAGATTCTATGGTCCGATGAACATTTACTTTGCACTTCAGTTCAAGCCTCAAGAAACTTGATCTCAAGACTTATCAGCACCAGCTTTGCAATAAACAGCAACTAGAAGGTGACTGTCATGACTCACGGGGGGAGGGTCCCACTCCAGGCCGACACTCCTCCCAGCATCAGTAACAGAGGGAGTGCTGCACTGTCAGAGGTGCTGTCTTTCAGACAAGAGTTAAACCACAGTCTGCCCTCTCAGGTGGCTGTAAAACAGCCCCCTTACCCAGTACTATTCCCATAGCTTTGTGCTCCTGAACTGCTAATCCAGACAACTGGGGTCAAATCCCAGCACAACAGTTAGTTTAGAATTACTTTTGAATATGAAAACCTGGAAATAAAAAAAAATATGGACACTGGTGGAAGTGAGAACATGGCTGGAGAAACCTCAACAGGGTTCCTCAGGCACATCCTCACCCAACTGGGGCCTACAGGTGACTCCAGTCCCACGCCAACATGGCCAGGCAGTCTCTCAGTTCAAGGATGCCACTAGGAAGACAATCAACCCTGGTCTTCCTGAGACACTCAAAGAATAGGATACTCCTGGGGTGTTGGCAACTTTGTTTGAGGTGTGAGAGTGGGGAAATAAAACAAATGACGAGAGGTGATCTCACTGAAACAGCGAAAAAGACTTGGAGGGTTTGACAGGGTCAATGCTGAGGAGCTGTTTGGCCCCTGGCTGGGGAATCGAAAATGAGGAGGCCGCTGTCTCAGGATAAAGGGCCAATCATTTAGCATTGAGATGAGGAGAAATTTCTTCATTCAGAGGATTGTGAATCTTTGGGAATTCTCTACTTGAGGATTGTGGATACTCGATCCTGAGATCGAGAAATGAATCGGCTCGAAGGCCCAGAGGAACCGACAAGTGGTGCCGTGGCTGCAGCTTGGCTGCCACCCTGTGGTCTCACAAAGAATGGCAAATACACCATAAGTCAAGTATCAAATATACCAGCAAGCTGCGAGGGGCAGTCAAGAGGGTGGAGGAAAATTAAGAATTTTAAAGAGAGGCAAGAAGAGGGGAAGTTCTCCTGTGTCCTGGGGCCAAAATTTATCCCTTCGCCAACATAACTGAAAACAGACTATTTGGTCATTATCACGTTTTGGTTTATGGGATCTTGCTGTGTGTATATTGGCTGCCTCATTTCCTACATTACAACAATGACTATAAATGTACTCCATTGGTTAAGAGAGACAGACTGGAAGCACCCCAGTGACCATGATCAGAACTCCAAGTAACACTCCCATGCCGCACTCACCTCACTGCCCAACTTCAGCTGATCTGCTGCAGGAACTCACCTTCATCACTTCCCTCATTCTCTAGCCACCTGTGCCCTACCTTAAACTTCAATGATGCCCCACTGCCCCCCAAGTGCCCCCACCACACTGACCAGAGTTGAAAATTGCCCCCTCTTGCTTAATTTATAGAATTCTTATTCAAGGCCTCACCCCAAACCTCCAAGCACAACAGACACACCCCTTCCCCCCCACTTCAGGAGGAGAAGACAGGGTACGATTGTGGGGTGCAACCTCATGTAAGAGCCCCAGCCCCACTTCATCCCACATGGCAGTGGAGACTCCAACAATCTCAATCCCCATCCCTGGGGCTACAAACCTCTCACCATCCCCACCATCTGCATGTTCAGGACCAAATTCTTCAACAAGGCTTTCAACTCCCCCACCCCACCTCATCCCTAATCTCCCCGGTTCCTGAAACAGTAACGCTTCCTCATCTGTGAAAGCTGAAGGATTTTTTAAAAATTCAGTGTAAACGTGGGGCTGACATTTCAAGAGGAAATTGGTCACTGAGTGATATGCCCAAGAACCACCAGGTGGCACCACATGTCACCATAGGCCGTCAATAATTAAAAATAAATCATTTCTAAACCATTCAACTGAGATTTATTCCTCCATCAGTTATTAGTATATGCAAAATAAATGACTTGTATATAAACAACGTGTAAAACATATTTGGTCATTCGGAAGTACAAAACCTGAGTATCACAGAGAGATTTTGTCAAAGCTTTTCGTCTTTCACTCATCAGGACACTCGCAAGACGAATATCTTCAATATAGTCTTTTCAACAATGCTAAAACATATGTTTGTTTAATTGACAGATTAAATATGAAATCATATCTGATATAAATATTAATCACATCTAAATAATGGACCACTTACATTTAGATAGAATTTACTTCAAATATCCAAATGCAAATTCATATAAATGAACATATGTAAATGCCATTAAATATTTACAATTATTTGCAAATATAATTAAATATTAATTTAGATAAAATAGTGTTATGTTTAGATGAGTCATTCACATTTAGATCTTATTTATAAAGCCAATTCTAAATTTCAGTTTTTGATCAAATATTGAATTTATGTAAATGTAATTTTTTATAAATATATGCAAATATAATAATTTACAGAAATGTTTGTTTAATCATGGATCAGTCTAAATGTAAATGATCCACATCTAAACAAACATTTCCATAAATTATATTCTCATTTATAAATATTTAATTACATTTACATATATTCAATATTAATTTGTTTAAAACAAATTTAAATACTATAATTTCTTCATTATATTTACACACATTCATCCTTGTATTCTCTGCAGTTGTTTTGTTATTTTGATATCTAGATTGATTTTATTGTTCTATTTAATATTCTATAGACACCTAAACATTGCTCTTTGCATATCCCCTCCTCTCCACAAACACCAACTCTCACTGGGGTACAGTTAACTATTGCTTTCTGAAATCTTGTAAACATATAAGAATAACCAACCAGCAATTCAGGGCATGGGGAGGAGGGCAGAAAAAAGACAGAAACCAGAGCCCAACTCACACAAGACTGGAAACATCCCATTAATATTGTACAGTGCACCCTGCAACATGCTGAGGTGGTCCAGGGAAGCTGAACAATGCACTCCGAGGGGACCAAGGCCCACTGTCAGACATTCCCTCCCTCCACCCTCTACTCAAATCCCATTCCTCCTCCCCCTCTGCCCTCCCCAACCCCCCACTGTCTGTGGGGCCACGGTTACAATCTTGCTGCAGATAAGAGTGACACTGATCGCTTGTTTTTTCAATTCTCACTGAGTCAGAATGGAAAATTCTAGACTAAACAAAGGCTCCTACTCACTGAGCTGACTCACTCTGACCTCCCCAGTACTTCAACTAACAACACACTGAACAATCTGAGCCACACATCCAGTATCATTTCTAGCACAGCACCCTGGGCCTCAAACAACACCCTGAGGAGTGGAGATGGGGGTTGGGGGCGGGGGGGATTGGAAAAGGAAGGGTTGGTGAGTAGTGGGGTCCCATCAAACACTGAGATAAAAACAAAAAACTGCGGATGCTGGAAATCCAAAACAAAAACAGAATTACCTGGAAAAACTCAGCAGGTCTGGCAGGACTCGAAACGTCAACTCTTTTCTTCTCCGCCGATGCTGACAGACCTGCTGAGTTTTTCCAGGTAATTTTGTTTTTGTTCCCATCAAACGCTCTCAGGACAGGTACAGCACGGGGTTAGATACAGAGTAAAGCTCCCTCTACACTGTCCCCATCAAACACTCCCAGGACACGTACACCATGGGATTAGATACAGAGTAAAGCTCCCTCTACACTGTCGCCATCAAACACTCCCAGCACAGGTACAACACAAGGTTACGTACAGAGTAAAGGCCACTCCACATGGTGCCTATATTACCTCAGCCACATCCACAGAAGTGTGATATTTTCAATTTGCCAGAGTGTGGCCTCTCTCCCTGAGAACCGGCAGTGAATGGGTCATAACTGTTCGCGTTTACTTACAACAAATCTTCATTCCAATCAACACACACACATTCTCAGTCTCTGCTTCCAAATAGTAACAAGCAGCAGCAGTAAGGATGCATGGATTAGAACCAGTGGCCTTCTCATAGATAGCTAACTCCTTCTAGATTTCCCAGTCCCCCTCACCTCCCCAAGGCACTGCCTCTCGCTGGGGAGTAGGACACGCGAGCAGGCCACCTGTGGCTCTGATCCATGGGCAGCTTAGATAGGAGGCTGTGCCAGCTGCCATAGCCGGTCTCAGACACTCACCATCTCACCTCACAGGGTGGTGCCTGGGAAAGATAGTGCAAGGGCATGGTATGGGGGATTTGGTGGGAAACAACAAGCCCAGGAGTGGAATCCTGCCCCTTGAGGCGCGTGGGAGTGCAAGCGAGCACGCACTCGAGAGAGAAAAATGGCTAGGGAAATGCACACTTTCAAAGCAATATGCCAATCAGCCCTGGCATTGCTCCTGGTTAGAGAATGTGCTGAAACATGACAGCTCCAATGTAGTGTTTACAGAAAGTGTACACCACCAGTGACAGATTACTCAGAATCACTCATTTCATACAAATCAAGTTTGTAAACTTTTTCTCCAGTTTCGCCACCCCCACTTCCTCCTCTCTCCCAGGCACTGCCCCACCCAAGTGCACATGGCCTGTTACTATCCCACCACTCTGAGCAGTGCATCACAGTTGCTGGAACAGACGTGTTTATGTGCTCTCTGCCAAGGGGATGAGATGAAAGCTGGATAGTA
>JANJGN010000033.1:19407005-19415459 GCA_026770705.1 Isurus oxyrinchus
AAGAGAGAGAGAGAGAGAGAGAGAGAGTCTGTTGGAGGGGAAGAGAGAGAGAGAGAGAGAGAGAGTCTGTTGGAGGGGAAGAGAGAGAGAGAGAGAGAGAGAGTCTGTTGGAGGGGAAGAGAGAGAGAGAGAGAGAGTCTGTTGGAGGGGAAGAGAGAGAGAGAGAGAGTCTGTTGGAGGGGAAGAGAGAGAGAGAGAGAGAGAGAGAGAGAGTCTGTTGGAGGGGAAGAGAGAGAGAGAGAGAGAAAGAGTCTGTTGGAGGGGAAGAGAGAGAGAGAGAGAGAGAGTCTGTTGGAGGGGAAGAGAGAGAGAGAGAGAGAGAGAGAGAGTCTGTTGGAGGGGAAGAGAGAGAGAGAGAGAGAGAGTCTGTTGGAGGGGAAGAGAGAGAGAGAGAGAGAGAGTCTGTTGGAGGGGAAGAGAGAGAGAGAGAGAGAGAGAGAGAGAGTCTGTTGGAGGGGAAGAGAGAGAGAGAGAGAGAGAGTCTGTTGGAGGGGAAGAGAGAGAGAGAGAGAGAGTCTGTTGGAGGGGGAGAGAGAGAGAGAGAGAGAGAGAGAGTCTGTTGGAGGGGGGGAGAGAGAGAGAGAGAGAGAGAGAGAGTCTGTTGGAGGGGGGAGAGAGAGAGAGAGAGAGAGAGAGAGTCTGTTGGAGGGGGAGAGAGAGAGAGAGAGAGAGAGTCTGTTGGAGGGGAAGAGAGAGAGAGAGAGAGAGAGAGAGAGAGAGAGAGTCTGTTGGAGGGGAAGAGAGAGAGAGAGAGAGAGAGAGAGAGAGAGAGAGTCTGTTGGAGGGGAAGGGAGAGAGAGAGAGAGAGAGAGTCTGTTGGAGGGGAAGAGAGAGAGAGAGTCTGTTGGAGGGGAAGAGAGAGAGAGAGAGAGAGAGAGAGTCTGTTGGAGGGGAAGAGAGAGAGAGAGAGAGTCTGTTGGAGGGGAGAGAGAGAGAGAGAGAGAGAGAGTCTGTTGGAGGGGAAGAGAGAGAGAGAGAGAGAGTCTGTTGGAGGGGGAGAGAGAGAGAGAGAGAGAGAGAGTCTGTTGGAGGGGGAGAGAGAGAGAGAGAGAGAGAGAGAGTGTGTTGGAGGGGGAGAGAGAGAGAGAGAGAGAGAGAGAGAGAGAGTCTGTTGGAGGGGAAGAGAGAGAGAGAGAGAGAGAGAGAGAGAGAGTCTGTTGGAGGGGAAGAGAGAGAGAGAGAGAGTCTGTTGGAGGGGAAGAGAGAGAGAGAGAGAGAGAGAGAGAGTCTGTTGGAGGGGAAGAGAGAGAGAGAGAGAGAGTCTGTTGGAGGGGAAGAGAGAGAGAGAGAGAGAGTCTGTTGGAGGGGAGAGAGAGAGAGAGAGAGAGTCTGTTGGAGGGGAAGAGAGAGAGAGAGAGAGAGAGAGAGAGTCTGTTGGAGGGAAGAGAGAGAGAGAGAGAGAGAGTCTGTTGGAGGGGAAGAGAGAGAGAGAGAGAGAGAGAGAGAGTCTGTTGGAGGGGAAGAGAGAGAGAGAGAGAGAGTCTGTTGGAGGGGAAGAGAGAGAGAGAGAGAGAGAGAGAGTCTGTTGGAGGGGAAGAGAGAGAGAGAGAGAGAGAGTCTGTTGGAGGGAAGAGAGAGAGAGAGAGAGAGAGAGAGAGGTCTGTTGGAGGGGAAGAGAGAGAGAGAGAGAGAGTCTGTTGGAGGGGAGAGAGAGAGAGAGAGAGTCTGTTGGAGGGGAAGAGAGAGAGAGAGAGAGAGTCTGTTGGAGGGGAAGAGAGAGAGAGAGAGAGAGTCTGTTGGAGGGGAAGAGAGAGAGAGAGAGAGAGTCTGTTGGAGGGGAGAGAGAGAGAGAGAGAGAGAGTCTGTTGGAGGGGAAGAGAGAGAGAGAGAGAGTCTGTCTGTTGAGGGGAGAGAGAGAGAGAGAGAGAGAGTCTGTTGGAGGGGAGAGAGAGAGAGAGAGAGAGAGAGAGAGTCTGTTGGAGGGGAAGAGAGAGAGAGAGAGAGTCTGTTGGAGGGGAGAGAGAGAGAGAGAGAGAGAGTCTGTTGGAGGGGAAGAGAGAGAGAGAGAGAGAGAGTCTGTTGGAGGGGAAGAGAGAGAGAGAGAGAGAGAGTCTGTTGGAGGGGAAGAGAGAGAGAGAGAGAGAGAGTCTGTTGGAGGGGAAGAGAGAGAGAGAGAGAGAGAGAGTCTGTTGGAGGGGAAGAGAGAGAGAGAGAGAGAGAGAGTCTGTTGGAGGGGAAGAGAGAGAGAGAGAGAGAGAGTCTGTTGGAGGGGAAGAGAGAGAGAGAGAGAGAGTCTGTTGGAGGGGAAGAGAGAGAGAGAGAGAGAGTCTGTTGGAGGGGAAGAGAGAGAGAGAGAGAGTCTGTTGGAGGGGAGAGAGAGAGAGAGAGAGAGAGTCTGTTGGAGGGGAAGAGAGAGAGAGAGAGAGAGAGTCTGTTGGAGGGGAAGAGAGAGAGAGAGAGAGAGTCTGTTGGAGGGGAAGAGAGAGAGAGAGAGTGAGAGGAGTCTGTTGGAGGGGAAGAGAGAGAGAGAGAGAGAGAGAGTCTGTTGGAGGGGAAGAGAGAGAGAGAGAGAGAGTCTGTTGGAGGGGAAGAGAGAGAGAGAGAGGAGTCTGTTGGAGGGGAAGAGAGAGAGAGAGAGAGTCTGTTGGAGGGGAAGAGAGAGAGAGAGAGAGAGAGAGTCTGTTGGAGGGGAAGAGAGAGAGAGAGAGAGTCTGTTGGAGGGGAAGAGAGAGAGAGAGAGGAGAGTCTGTTGGAGGGGAGAGAGAGAGAGAGAGAGAGAGAGAGTCTGTTGGAGGGGAAGAGAGAGAGAGAGAGAGAGAGAGTCTGTTGGAGGGGAGAGAGAGAGAGAGAGAGAGAGAGAGTCTGTTGGAGGGGGAGAGAGAGAGAGAGAGAGAGAGAGAGAGTCTGTTGGAGGGGAGAGAGAGAGAGAGAGAGAGAGAGAGAGAGAGTCTGTTGGAGGGGAAGAGAGAGAGAGAGAGAGTCTGTTGAGGGGAAGAGAGAGAGAGAGAGAGAGAGAGTCTGTTGGAGGGGAAGAGAGAGAGAGAGAGAGAGAGTCTGTTGGAGGGGAAGAGAGAGAGAGAGAGAGAGTCTGTTGGAGGGGAAGAGAGAGAGAGAGAGAGAGTCTGTTGGAGGGGAAGAGAGAGAGAGAGAGAGAGAGAGAGAGTCTGTTGGAGGGGAAGAGAGAGAGAGAGAGAGAGAGAGTCTGTTGGAGGGGAGAGAGAGAGAGAGAGAGAGAGAGAGTCTGTTGGAGGGGAAGAGAGAGAGAGAGAGAGAGAGTCTGTTGGAGGGGAAGAGAGAGAGAGAGAGAGAGAGAGAGTCTGTTGGAGGGGAAGAGAGAGAGAGAGAGAGAGAGAGTCTGTTGGAGGGGAAGAGAGAGAGAGAGAGAGAGAGAGAGAGAGTCTGTTGGAGGGGAAGAGAGAGAGAGAGAGAGAGTCTGTTGGAGGGGAGAGAGAGAGAGAGAGAGTCTGTTGGAGGGGAAGAGAGAGAGAGAGAGAGAGTCTGTTGGAGGGGAAGAGAGAGAGAGAGAGAGAGAGTCTGTTGGAGGGGAAGAGAGAGAGAGAGAGAGAGAGTCTGTTGGAGGGGGAGAGAGAGAGAGAGAGAGAGAGAGAGAGAGTCTGTTGGAGGGGAAGAGAGAGAGAGAGAGAGTCTGTTGGAGGGGGAAGAGAGAGAGAGAGAGAGAGAGTCTGTTGGAGGGGAAGAGAGAGAGAGAGAGAGAGTCTGTTGGAGGGGAAGGAGAGAGAGAGAGAGTCTGTTGGAGGGGAAGAGAGAGAGAGAGAGAGTCTGTTGGAGGGGAAGAGAGAGAGAGAGAGAGAGAGAGTCTGTTGGAGGGGAAGAGAGAGAGAGAGAGAGAGAGTCTGTTGGAGGGGAAGAGAGAGAGAGAGAGAGAGAGTCTGTTGGAGGGGAAGAGAGAGAGAGAGAGAGAGAGAGAGAGAGAGAGAGTCTGTTGGAGGGGGAAGAGAGAGAGAGAGAGAGAGAGAGAGAGTCTGTTGGAGGGGAAGAGAGAGAGAGAGAGAGAGAGAGTCTGTTGGAGGGGAAGAGAGAGAGAGAGAGAGAGAGTCTGTTGGAGGGGAAGAGAGAGAGAGAGAGAGAGTCTGTTGGAGGGGAAGAGAGAGAGAGAGAGAGAGAGTCTGTTGGAGGGGAAGAGAGAGAGAGAGAGAGTCTGTTGGAGGGGAAGAGAGAGAGAGAGAGAGAGAGAGTCTGTTGGAGGGGAAGAGAGAGAGAGAGAGAGAGAGTCTGTTGGAGGGGAAGAGAGAGAGAGAGAGAGAGTCTGTTGGAGGGGAAGAGAGAGAGAGAGAGAGTCTGTTGGAGGGGGAGAGAGAGAGAGAGAGAGAGAGAGAGAGAGAGAGAGAGAGAGAGAGAGAGTCTGTTGGAGGGGAAGAGAGAGAGAGAGAAGAGAGTCTGTTGGAGGGGAAGAGAGAGAGAGAGGGAGTCTGTTGGAGGGGAAGAGAGAGAGAGAGAGAGAGTCTGTTGGAGGGGAAGAGAGAGAGAGAGAGAGAGTCTGTTGGAGGGGAAGAGAGAGAGAGAGGGAGTCTGTTGGAGGGGAAGAGAGAGAGAGAGAGAGAGAGAGTCTGTTGGAGGGGAAGAGAGAGAGAGAGAGAGTCTGTTGGAGGGAAGAGAGAGAGAGAGAGAGAGAGAGAGAGAGAGAGAGAGTCTGTTGGAGGGGAAGAGAGAGAGAGTCTGTTGGAGGGGAAGAGAGAGAGAGAGAGTCTGTTGGAGGGGAAGAGAGAGAGAGTCTGTTGGAGGGGAAGAGAGAGAGAGAGAGAGAGAGAGTCTGTTGGAGGGGAAGAGAGAGAGAGAGAGAGCGTCTGTTGGAGGGGAAGAGAGAGAGAGAGAGAGCGTCTGTTGGAGGGGAAGAGAGAGAGAGAGAGAGAGAGCGTCTGTTGGAGGGGAAGAGAGAGAGAGAGAGAGAGCGTCTGTTGGAGGGGAAGAGAGAGAGAGAGAGAGAGAGTCTGTTGGAGGGGAAGAGAGAGAGAGAGAGAGAGTCTGTTGGAGGGGAAGAGAGAGAGAGAGAGAGAGTCTGTTGGAGGGGAAGAGAGAGAGAGAGAGAGTCTGTTGGAGGGGAAGAGAGAGAGAGAGAGTCTGTTGGAGGGGAAGAGAGAGAGAGAGAGTCTGTTGGAGGGGAAGAGAGAGAGAGAGAGAGAGTCTGTTGGAGGGGGAGAGAGAGAGAGAGAGAGAGAGAGTCTGTTGGAGGGGAAGAGAGAGAGAGAGTCTGTTGGAGGGGAAGAGAGAGAGAGAGAGAGAGAGCGTCTGTTGGAGGGGAAGAGAGAGAGAGAGAGAGAGAGCGCGTCTGTTGGAGGGGAAGAGAGAGAGAGAGAGAGAGAGAGAGAGTCTGTTGGAGGGGGAGAGAGAGAGAGAGAGAGTCTGTTGGAGGGGAAGAGAGAGAGAGAGAGAGAGAGTCTGTTGGAGGGGAAGAGAGAGAGAGAGAGAGAGTCTGTTGGAGGGGAAGAGAGAGAGAGAGAGAGAGAGAGAGAGAGTCTGTTGGAGGGGAAGAGAGAGAGAGAGAGAGAGTCTGTTGGAGGGGAAGAGAGAGAGAGAGAGAGAGTCTGTTGGAGGGGAAGAGAGAGAGAGAGAGAGAGAGAGAGTCTGTTGGAGGGGAAGAGAGAGAGAGAGAGAGAGAGAGAGAGTCTGTTGGAGGGGAAGAGAGAGAGAAAGAGAGAGAGAGTCGGTTGGAGGGGGGGGAGAGAGAGAGAGAGAGAGAGAGAGTCTGTTGGAGGGGAAGAGAGAGAGAGAGAGAGAGAGAGTGTCTGTTGGAGGGGAAGAGAGAGAGAGAGAGAGAGAGAGAGAGTCTGTTGGAGGGGGAGAGAGAGAGAGAGAGTCTGTTGGAGGGGAAGAGAGAGAGAGAGAGAGTCTGTTGGAGGGGAAGAGAGAGAGAGAGAGAGTCTGTTGGAGGGGAAGAGAGAGAGAGAGAGTCTGTTGGAGGGGAAGAGAGAGAGAGAGAGTCTGTTGGAGGGGAAGAGAGAGAGAGAGAGAGAGAGAGAGAGAGAGAGTCTGTTGGAGGGGAAGAGAGAGAGAGAGAGAGAGTCTGTTGGAGGGGAAGAGAGAGAGAGAGAGAGAGTCTGTTGGAGGGGAAGAGAGAGAGAGAGAGTCTGTTGGAGGGGAAGAGAGAGAGAGAGAGAGAGTCTGTTGGAGGGGAAGAGAGAGAGAGAGAGAGAGTCTGTTGGAGGGAAGAGAGAGAGAGAGAGAGAGAGAGAGTCTGTTGGAGGGGAAGAGAGAGAGAGAGAGAGAGAGAGAGAGAGAGAGAGAGAGAGAGTCTGTTGGAGGGGAAAAGAGAGAGAGAGAGAGTCTGTTGGAGGGGAAGAGAGAGAGAGAGTCTGTTGGAGGGGAAGAGAGAGAGAGTCTGTTGGAGGGGAAGAGAGAGAGAGAGAGAGTCTGTTGGAGGGGAAGAGAGAGAGAGAGAGAGAGTCTGTTGGAGGGGAAGAGAGAGAGAGAGAGAGAGTCTGTTGGAGGGGAAGAGAGAGAGAGAGAGAGAGTCTGTTGGAGGGGAAGAGAGAGAGAGAGAGAGAGAGAGAGTCTGTTGGAGGGGAAGAGAGAGAGAGAGAGTCTGTTGGAGGGGAAGAGAGAGAGAGAGTGTTGGAGGGGGAGAGAGAGAGAGAGAGAGAGTGTTGGAGGGGGAGAGAGAGAGAGAGAGAGAGTGTTGGAGGGGAAGAGAGAGAGAGAGAGAGAGAGTGTTGGAGGGGAAGAGAGAGAGAGAGAGAGAGAGTGTTGGAGGGGAAGAGAGAGCGAGAGAGAGAGAGTCTGTTGGAGGGGAAGAGAGAGAGAGAGAGAGAGAGAGAGTCTGTTGGAGGGGAAGAGAGAGAGAGAGAGAGAGAGAGAGTCTGTTGGAGGGGAAGAGAGAGAGAGAGAGAGAGTCTGTTGGAGGGGAAGAGAGAGAGAGAGAGAGAGAGTCTGTTGGAGGGGAAGAGAGAGAGAGAGAGAGAGAGTCTGTTGGAGGGGAAGAGAGAGAGAGAGAGAGAGAGAGTCTGTTGGAGGGGAAGAGAGAGAGAGAGAGAGAGAGAGTCTGTTGGAGGGGAAGAGAGAGAGAGAGAGAGAGAGAGTCTGTTGGAGGGGAAGAGAGAGAGAGAGAGAGAGAGTCTGTTGGAGGGGAAGAGAGAGAGAGAGAGAGAGAGTCTGTTGGAGGGGAAGAGAGAGAGAGAGAGAGAGAGAGTCTGTTGGAGGGGAAGAGAGAGAGAGAGAGAGAGAGAGTCTGTTGGAGGGGAAGAGAGAGAGAGAGAGAGAGAGAGAGTCTGTTGGAGGGGAAGAGAGAGTCTGTTGGAGGGGAAGAGAGAGTCTGTTGGAGGGGAAGAGAGAGTCTGTTGGAGGGGAAGAGAGAGTCTGTTGGAGGGGAAGAGAGAGTCTGTTGGAGGGGAAGAGAGAGTCTGTTGGAGGGGAAGAGAGAGTCTGTTGGAGGGGAAGAGAGAGTCTGTTGGAGGGGAAGAGAGAGTCTGTTGGAGGGGAAGAGAGAGTCTGTTGGAGGGGAAGAGAGAGTCTGTTGGAGGGGAAGAGAGAGTCTGTTGGAGGGGAAGAGAGAGTCTGTTGGAGGGGAAGAGAGAGTCTGTTGGAGGGGAAGAGAGAGTCTGTTGGAGGGGAAGAGAGAGTCTGTTGGAGGGGAAGAGAGAGTCTGTTGGAGGGGAAGAGAGAGTCTGTTGGAGGGGAAGAGAGAGTCTGTTGGAGGGGAAGAGAGAGTCTGTTGGAGGGGAAGAGAGAGTCTGTTGGAGGGAAGAGAGAGTCTGTTGGAGGGGAAGAGAGAGTCTGTTGGAGGGGAAGAGAGAGTCTGTTGGAGGGGAAGAGAGAGTCTGTTGGAGGGGAAGAGAGAGTCTGTTGGAGGGGAAGAGAGAGTCTGTTGGAGGGGAAGAGAGAGTCTGTTGGAGGGGAAGAGAGAGTCTGTTGGAGGGGAAGAGAGAGTCTGTTGGAGGGGAAGAGAGAGTCTGTTGGAGGGGAAGAGAGAGTCTGTTGGAGGGGAAGAGAGAGTCTGTTGGAGGGGAAGAGAGAGTCTGTTGGAGGGGAAGAGAGAGTCTGTTGGAGGGGAAGAGAGAGTCTGTTGGAGGGGAAGAGAGAGTCTGTTGGAGGGGAAGAGAGAGTCTGTTGGAGGGGATGGGGAAGAGGAGCAGCAATAGGTGTTTCCAAGTGAGCCATGTCCTACACGGAGGAGCGCACCAATCTGGTAGGGGCACCACCAGCACTCCTGTGCTCTGTGGGATCTTGCTGTGCCAGTCGAATGGCCTATTTGCCACTCACCCCCTTCACCCACATACAAAATGAAGAAACCCAGTGAAGGCAAGGGGAAGGAGGTGGTATACTTTGGGGTGGGGGTTAGGAAATGGATTTCTGCACATTGTGCCCCAGCTGGTTACTTTCCTGAGTGAAAGTATTACTTTGTTGCCACGTGGAGCACTGGCGCCCTCTACTGTCACAGACTGGGGGGGAATAATCCTCCCTCCCTCCCTCCTTAAAGCAAAAATAAACCGCGCCACTCTCAAACCACATGACGGGGGGGGGGGGGGGGGGGGAGAGAGAAGAGAGAGAAAAAAACTGCGA
>JANJGN010000033.1:19415559-19467387 GCA_026770705.1 Isurus oxyrinchus
TGTCTGTTGGAGGGGAAGAGAGAGAGAGAGAGAGAGAGTCTGTTGGAGGGGAAGAGAGAGAGAGAGAGAGAGAGAGAGTCTGTTGGAGGGGAAAGAGAGAGAGAGAGTGTCTGTTGGAGGGGAAGAGAGAGAGAGAGAGAGAGAGTCTGTTGGAGGGGAAGAGAGAGAGAGAGAGAGAGAGAGTCTGTTGGAGGGGAAGAGAGAGAGAGAGAGAGAGTCTGTTGGAGGGGAAGAGAGAGAGAGAGAGTCTGTTGGAGGGGAAGAGAGAGAGAGAGAGAGAGAGAGTCTGTTGGAGGGGAAGAGAGAGAGAGAGAGAGAGAGAGAGAGTCTGTTGGAGGGGAAGAGAGAGAGAGAGAGAGAGAGAGTCTGTTGGAGGGGAAGAGAGAGAGGAGAGAGAGAGAGAGAGAGTCTGTTGGAGGGGAAGAGAGAGAGAGAGAGAGAGAGAGTCTGTTGGAGGGGGGAGAGAGAGAGAGAGAGAGAGTCTGTTGGAGGGGAAGAGAGAGAGAGAGAGAGAGAGAGAGTCTGTTGGAGGGGAAGAGAGAGAGAGAGAGAGAGTCTGTTGGAGGGGAAGAGAGAGAGAGAGAGAGAGTCTGTTGGAGGGGAAGAGAGAGAGAGAGAGAGAGAGTCTGTTGGAGGGGAAGAGAGAGAGAGAGAGAGTCTGTTGGAGGGGAAGAGAGAGAGAGAGAGAGAGAGAGAGAGAGTCTGTTGGAGGGGAAGAGAGAGAGAGAGAGAGAGTCTGTTGGAGGGGAAGAGAGAGAGAGAGAGAGAGAGAGAGAGTCTGTTGGAGGGGAAGAGAGAGAGAGAGAGAGAGAGAGTGTCTGTTGGAGGGGAAGAGAGAGAGAGAGAGAGAGAGAGAGTCTGTTGGAGGGGAGAGAGAGAGAGAGAGAGAGAGAGAGAGAGTCTGTTGGAGGGGAAGAGAGAGAGAGAGAGTCTGTTGGAGGGGAAGAGAGAGAGAGAGAGAGAGTCTGTTGGAGGGGAAGAGAGAGAGAGGAGAGAGAGTCTGTTGGAGGGGAAGAGAGAGAGAGAGAGAGTCTGTTGGAGGGGAAGAGAGAGAGAGAGAGAGTCTGTTGGAGGGGAAGAGAGAGAGAGAGAGAGAGAGTCTGTTGGAGGGGAAGAGAGAGAGAGAGAGAGTCTGTTGGAGGGGAAGAGAGAGAGAGAGAGAGAGTCTGTTGGAGGGGAAGAGAGAGAGAGAGAGAGAGAGTCTGTTGGAGGGGAAGAGAGAGAGAGAGAGAGAGAGAGAGTCTGTTGGAGGGGAAGAGAGAGAGAGAGAGAGAGAGAGAGAGAGAGGAGAGAGAGAGAGTCTGTTGGAGGGGAAGAGAGAGAGAGAGAGAGAGAGAGTCTGTTGGAGGGGAAGAGAGAGAGAGAGAGAGAGAGTCTGTTGGAGGGGGGAAAGAGAGAGAGAGAGAGAGAGAGAGAGAGTCTGTTGGAGGGGAAGAGAGAGAGAGAGAGAGAGAGAGTCTGTTGGAGGGGAGAGAGAGAGAGAGAGTCTGTTGGAGGGGGGGAGAGAGAGAGAGAGAGGGAGAGTCTGTTGGAGGGAGGGGAGAGAGAGAGAGAGTCTGTTGGAGGGGGAAGAGAGAGAGAGAGAGAGAGAGTCTGTTGGAGGGGAAGAGAGAGAGAGAGAGAGAGTTGTTGGAGGGGAAGAGAGAGAGAGAGAGAGAGAGAGAGAGAGTCTGTTGGAGGGGAAGAGAGAGAGAGAGAGAGAGAGTCTGTTGGAGGGGAAGAGAGAGAGAGAGAGAGAGTCTGTTGGAGGGGAAGAGAGAGAGAGAGAGAGAGAGAGTCTTTTGGAGGGGAAGAGAGAGAGAGAGAGAGAGAGAGTCTGTTGGAGGGGAAGAGAGAGAGAGAGAGAGAGAGTCTGTTGGAGGGGAAGAGAGAGAGAGAGAGAGTCTGTTGGAGGGGAAGAGAGAGAGAGAGAGAGTCTGTTGGAGGGGAAGAGAGAGAGAGAGAGAGAGAGAGTCTGTTGGAGGGGAAGAGAGAGAGAGAGAGAGTCTGTTGGAGGGGAAGAGAGAGAGAGAGAGAGAGAGAGTCTGTTGGAGGGGAAGAGAGAGAGAGAGAGAGTCTGTTGGAGGGGAAGAGAGAGAGAGAGTCTGTTGGAGGGGAAGAGAGAGAGAGAGAGAGAGAGAGAGTCTGTTGGAGGGGAAGAGAGAGAGAGAGAGAGAGAGAGAGAGTCTGTTGGAGGGGGGGAGAGAGAGAGAGAGAGAGAGTCTGTTGGAGGGGAAGAGAGAGAGAGAGAGAGTCTGTTGGAGGGGAAGAGAGAGAGAGAGAGAGAGTCTGTTGGAGGGGGGGAGAGAGAGAGAGAGAGAGAGAGAGAGAGTCTGTTGGAGGGGAAGAGAGAGTCTGTTGGAGGGGAAGAGAGAGAGAGAGAGAGAGAGAGAGAGTCTGTTGGAGGGGGGGAGAGAGAGAGAGAGAGAGTCTGTTGGAGGGGAAGAGAGAGAGAGAGAGAGTCTGTTGGAGGGGAAGAGAGAGAGAGAGAGAGAGAGTCTGTTGGAGGGGGGGAGAGAGAGAGAGAGAGAGAGAGAGAGAGTCTGTTGGAGGGGAAGAGAGAGTCTGTTGGAGGGGAACAGAGAGTCTGTTGGAGGGGAACAGAGAGTCTGTTGGAGGGGAACAGAGAGTCTGTTGGAGGGGAACAGAGAGTCTGTTGGAGGGGAACAGAGAGTCTGTTGGAGGGGAACAGAGAGTCTGTTGGAGGGGAACAGAGAGTCTGTTGGAGGGGAACAGAGAGTCTGTTGGAGGGGAAACAGAGAGTCTGTTGGAGGGGAACAGAGAGTCTGTTGGAGGGGAACAGAGAGTCTGTTGGAGGGGAACAGAGAGTCTGTTGGAGGGGAACAGAGAGTCTGTTGGAGGGGAACAGAGAGTCTGTTGGAGGGGAACAGAGAGTCCTGTTGGAGGGGAACAGAGAGTCTGTTGGAGGGGAACAGAGAGTCTGTTGGAGGGGAACAGAGAGTCTGTTTGGAGGGGAACAGAGAGTCTGTTGGAGGGGAACAGAGAGTCTGTTGGAGGGGAACAGAGAGTCTGTTGGAGGGGAACAGAGAGTCTGTTGGAGGGGAACAGAGAGTCTGTTGGAGGGGAACAGAGAGTCTGTTGGAGGGGAACAGAGAGTCTGTTGGAGGGGAACAGAGAGTCTGTTGGAGGGGAACAGAGAGTCTGTTGGAGGGGAACAGAGAGTCTGTTGGAGGGGAACAGAGAGTCTGTTGGAGGGGAACAGAGAGTCTGTTGGAGGGGAACAGAGAGTCTGTTGGAGGGGAACAGAGAGTCTGTTGGAGGGGAACAGAGAGTCTGTTGGAGGGGAACAGAGAGTCTGTTGGAGGGGAACAGAGAGTCTGTTGGAGGGGAACAGAGAGTCTGTTGGAGGGGAACAGAGAGTCTGTTGGAGGGGAACAGAGAGTCTGTTGGAGGGGAACAGAGAGTCTGTTGGAGGGGAACAGAGAGTCTGTTGGAGGGGAACAGAGAGTCTGTTGGAGGGGAACAGAGAGTCTGTTGGAGGGGAACAGAGAGTCTGTTGGAGGGGAACAGAGAGTCTGTTGGAGGGGAACAGAGAGTCTGTTGGAGGGGAACAGAGAGTCTGTTGGAGGGGAACAGAGAGTCTGTTGGAGGGGAACAGAGAGTCTGTTGGAGGGGAACAGAGAGTCTGTTGGAGGGGAACAGAGAGTCTGTTGGAGGGGAACAGAGAGTCTGTTGGAGGGGAACAGAGAGTCTGTTGGAGGGGAACAGAGAGTCTGTTGGAGGGGAACAGAGAGTCTGTTGGAGGGGAACAGAGAGTCTGTTGGAGGGGAACAGAGAGTCTGTTGGAGGGGAACAGAGAGTCTGTTGGAGGGGAACAGAGAGTCTGTTGGAGGGGAACAGAGAGTCTGTTGGAGGGGAACAGAGAGTCTGTTGGAGGGGAACAGAGAGTCTGTTGGAGGGGAACAGAGAGTCTGTTGGAGGGGAACAGAGAGTCTGTTGGAGGGGAACAGAGAGTCTGTTGGAGGGGAACAGAGAGTCTGTTGGAGGGGAACAGAGAGTCTGTTGGAGGGGAACAGAGAGTCTGTTGGAGGGGAACAGAGAGTCTGTTGGAGGGGGAACAGAGAGTCTGTTGGAGGGGAACAGAGAGTCTGTTGGAGGGGAACAGAGAGTCTGTTGGGAGGGGGAACAGAGAGTCTGTTGGAGGGGAACAGAGAGTCTGTTGGAGGGGAACAGAGAGTCTGTTGGAGGGGAACAGAGAGTCTGTTGGAGGGGAACAGAGAGTCTGTTGGAGGGGAACAGAGAGTCTGTTGGAGGGGAACAGAGAGTCTGTTGGAGGGGAACAGAGAGTCTGTTGGAGGGGAACAGAGAGTCTGTTGGAGGGGGAACAGAGAGTCTGTTGGAGGGGAACAGAGAGTCTGTTGGAGGGGAACAGAGAGTCTGTTGGAGGGGAACAGAGAGTCTGTTGGAGGGGAACAGAGAGTCTGTTGGAGGGGAACAGAGAGTCTGTTGGAGGGGAACAGAGAGTCTGTTGGAGGGGAACAGAGAGTCTGTTGGAGGGGAACAGAGAGTCTGTTGGAGGGGAACAGAGAGTCTGTTGGGAGGGGAACAGAGAGTCTGTTGGAGGGGAACAGAGAGTCTGTTGGAGGGGGAACAGAGAGTCTGTTGGAGGGGAACAGAGAGTCTGTTGGAGGGGAACAGAGAGTCTGTTGGAGGGGATGGGGAAGAGGAGCAGCAATAGGTGTTTCCAAGTGAGCCATGTCCTACACGGAGGAGCGCACCAATCTGGTAGGGGCACCACCAGCACTCCTGTGCTCTGTGGGATCTTGCTGTGCCAGTCGAATGGCCTATTTGCCACTCACCCCTTCACCCACATACAAAATGAAGAAACCCAGTGAAGGCAAGGGGAAGGAGGTGGTATACTTTGGGGTGGGGGTTAGGAAATGGATTTCTGCACATTGTGCCCCAGCTGGTTACTTTCCTGAGTGAAAGTATTACTTTGTTGCCACGTGGAGCACTGGCGCCCTCTACTGTCACAGACTGGGGGGGAATAATCCTCCCTCCCTCCCTCCTTAAAGCAAAAATAAACCGCGCCACTCTCAAACCACATGACGGGGGGGGGGGGGGGGGGGAAGAGAGAAGAGAGAGAAAAAAACTGCGACACTCCTGCAGGCCTAAGCCAATTTTTTATGGGGGTTATTTTTTCGGGGGGGGGGGGGGGGGGGGGGTCCTACACAGAAGAAGATAGTTTTTGAACCTTAAAATGCAACAATTAAAAATGTATCTAAGACACAGACGGATACATTTGGATGCGACACTAACAAAATGCAACAGATACATTTCGGAAATTGCAACAACCTTGGACACAATGTTATATCTCTGAAAGTTAACATCAAATAATCTTTCTCTCCATTTCCTTACCTGCTTTGCAACATTTCACGCCGCTGATTGCGTGGCTGCAGATCTCCGCACATCTCAAAAACTGTTTTTACCCCCAACCCCGTAAAAAAAATGCTCCATCGATCAGCATCCCTGAGACCGGGTGCCACCCCCTCCTCCTGCCCCAATCCCCTAAGCAATGCTAAACCAAGAAGTCCAGCTGAAACAGGTTGGGAAGGTCGACCTCAAACCCTGCTCGGAAGAGGCTCCAGCATTTTCTGCGCCTTAAAAAGTTTAACAAATTCCAATTGCGCAGTTTCAGACTCAGACAGACACACACACTCTCTCTCTCTCTGTGACTCTCTAATAAACAGCCCCTCCTCCCTTCCCAATGCTGCAGTCGCTTCTAGTCTCAGCAACAAGCTCCTGGCTGGAGATTTAAAGCGATACCGTCCTTCAGGGGTTTTTCTTTATTGTCTTCACATTAAAACTGATGAAGAGAGAAATCTGCATCCCACACACATTTTTTAAAATACAAATCACCAGTTACTTGGTTATTACAATGATAGGTTACATTAGATTCTGCTCGAACTCCATGGGCCAAGAGGATGCTGCTATTCTCGATGAGCTTAGATAGTGTTTGTCGATGTATAAAGTATCAGAAAAAGTCCAAGGGGCAAAACCACAAAGGTACTCACTCCAGAAAGGTCACAACCCATTTTCCTGCAATCCTCATAAACAATTTATGTTTTATTTCTCCTCAGGATGTGGGTTTCCCTAGCTGGGCCAACACTTATTGCCCATCCCTAATTTCCCTTGAGAAGGTGGGGGTGAGCTGCCTTCTTGAACCGCTGCAGTCCATGTGGTGTAGGTACACCCACTGTGTTGTTAGGGAGGGAGTTCCAGGGATTTTGACCCAGCGACACTTAAGGAACAGTGATATATTTCCAAGTCAGGATGGTGAGTGGCTTGGAGGGGAACTTCCAGGTGGTGGTGTTCCCATGTGTCTACTGCCCTTGTCCTTCTAGATGCTAGTGGTCGTGGGTTTGGAAGGTGCTAAGGAGCCATGGTGAATTTCTGCAGTAGATGGTATACACTGTGCATCGGTGGTGGAGGGAGGTGAATATTTGTGGATGTGGAGCTAATCAAGCTTTGTCCTGGATGGTGTCGAGGTTCTTGATTGGTGATGGAGCTGCACTCATCCAGACAAGTGGAGCGTATTCCATCACACTCCTAACTTGTGCCATGTAGATGGTGGACAGGCTTTGGGGAGTTAGAAGGTGAGTTACTTGTCGCAGCATTCCTCATCCCTGACCTGCTCTTGTAGCTACAGTATTTATATGGCTAGTCCAGTTCAGTTTCTGGTCAATGGTAACCCCCAGGATGTTGATAGTGAGGGATTCAGTGACAGTAATCCCATGGAATGTCAAAGGACAATGGTTGGATTCTCTCTTTTGGAGATGATCATTGCCTGACACTTGTGTGGCGTGAATGTTACTTGCCACTTGTCAGCCCAAGCTTGGATATTGTCCAGGTCTTGCTGCATTTGGACCTGGACTACTTCAGTATCTGAGGAGTCACGAATGGTGCTGAACATTGTGCAATCATCAGCGAACATCCCCACTTCTTACCTTATGATGGAAGGAAGGTCATTGACGAAGCAGCTGAAGATGGTTGGGCCCAGGACACTACCCTTAAGAACTCCAGCAGTGATGTCCTGGACCTGAGATGACTGACCTCCAACAACCACAAACCATCTTCCTTTGTGCTAGGTATGACTCCAACCAGCAGAGAGTTTTCCTCTGGATCCCCATTGACTCCAGTTTTGCTTGGGCTCCTTGATGCCACACTCAGTCAAAAGCTGCCTTGATGTCAAAGGCAGTCACTCTCACTTCACCTCTGGAGTTCGGCTCCTTTGTCCATATTTGAACCAAGGCTGTAATGAGGTCAGCTGTTGAGTAGCCCTGATGGAACCCATACTAGGCGTCAGTGAGCAGGTTAGTAGGGAGAACTCTTGCAGGACCAATTGGACTGGGTATTCCATTATCATTTCCAGTGCCCGGGTTGGTGCTGAGTGTGTTATGTCCATTTTTATTCTTCTTTGACTTTTCTATAGCACTTCGATACAACTGAATGGCTTGCTAGGCCATTTCAGAGGCAATTAAGAGTCAACTACATTGCTGTGGCTCTGGAGTCACACGTAGGCCAGACTGGGTAAGACGCCAGATTTCTTTCCCTAAAGGACATTAGTGAACCAGATGGGTTTTTACAACAATTGAAGATAGTTTCATGGTCACCCTTACTGAGTCTTATGTTTAATTCCAGATTAATTTAAGCAACTAAATTTAAATTCTCTCTCCAGCTGCCATGGTGAGATTTGGACTCAGCACTCACAATGATTACTCATACTGAAAAATAATCATGCTAGAAGTGTACCCACATGCAGAAATTGGGAGTGGCTGTTGGAGTGATGAGTGGAAATTAGTGAGGGGGTATTAGAATGGGAGGGGATATTAGAATGGGGAGGGGATATTAGATTAATGAGGGGCTGTTTTCAGCATCAGATTGTTGAATGAGTGAGGGTCAAGTGAGTGGGAATTGAGCGAACATGGATCATATGAATGAGGATCGAGTAAGCACTGAGTGAGGATCGAGTGAGTGAGGAGACATGTGCAACTGGACCAGACCCCGGGAATGCCCTGGATAAGACAGGAGGAGCTGACAACTGGGGATTTAGCCCCAGCTCCAAGACAGATCAGACACAGAGCTGGAAATTACTGAAGTTCCAAGTGGGAAATAGTAGTATACAACAGTGTCTACAGAGAGAGAAAGAGAGAAGGGGATAGAGCTGGGAAATTCCTTAATATACAAGATTAAAACATTGTGACACATACAAACTCGAGAAGTTCAAACAACAAGAATATTTTAAAAATAACAACCACCTGAAAAGTTCATCAATTAGACCTCAGCTGGAAAACTGTGTCTGATTCTGGGGCCCACACTTTAGGAAGGATGTCAAGGTCTGGGAGAAGGTGTGGAGGAGATTTCCCAGAATGGGACCAGGGATGAGGGACTTCAGTTAATGTGGAGAGAGACTGGAGAGGCTGGGATTGTTCTCCTTGGAGCAGAGAAGATTAAGAGGGAGATTTAATCAAGGTGTTCAAAATCATGATGGGTTTGGATACAGTAAATAAGGAGAAACTGTTTCCAGTGGCAGGAGGGTCACTAACCAGAGGGACACAGATTGAAGAAAATCGGCAAAAGAACCAGAGGGGGAGATGAGGAGAATTTTTTTTTTTTACACAGCAAGTTGTTGTGATCTGGAAGGCGCTGCCTGAAAGGGCGGTGGAAGCAGATTCAACAGGAACTTTCAAAAGGGAATTGGAGAAATACTGAAAAATTTGCGGGGCTATGGGGAAAGAGGAGTGAGGGAGGGGGAGGGGGACTAATTAGATAGCTCTTTCAAAAAGCTGGCACAGGCATGAAGGGCTGAATAGCCTCCTTTCTGTGCTTTATTAATTTATGATTTATATGCAAAAAATTAATGATAAATTATTTAATTTCACCAGATTCAGAATCTAATGTTCCGTTTCCTCTAACCCCCTACCCAACCCCACCCCCGCTTCCCAAACTCAATCCTGGAACTGGGATCCTGTCAGGGAATTGTTATGGACTCTGTGTTCTGAAGGGTGAGTGGGGGGTCAGCACACACAGAGGTGGAGGTGGGAGGAGGGGGAGACCCAGCTGCAAATCTAATCACCTCCCTACCCCAGGACAATTCAGCAGCCAGCACCCCGCTCCTCCCCCAACACAACACAACACCTAGCCACCATCGCCACCACCCCCCTCCCTCACAGTGGGGGGAGGGGGGGGCGGTGTCAGGCAGGGTGTGTAACAGTGAGATATCTGGGCTCTCTGGGACGTCACGTGGACGAGTTCGGGATCACCTCGTTTAACTGGTTGGCATTAGCAGGCAGCTTTAAAATAATGAGCAGGGTCTCAGGGTAACCTGGGATGTGGCTGTGCCCTCAGAGGCCCCATGGAAACCATCCCCTCCCCAAAGCCAGATGTTTAAGCCCTGGTCAATGGCTATTGGGGAATGGTGGACGCCCTTTGACCTACAACCCCAGAGGGAGCCACTGCTTTCAGGGAGGGAGAGTGGTGGGGGTGGGGTGGGGGCGAGGAAAGTTCCAGATTGAAGGAAATCACCAAAGTGAGTGTCTCACCACCACTCACTCCTCAAAAAGAGAGAATAAAATAAATTGGCATGCCACACCCCACTCGGCTACCTGCTTACGCTTTCAGGACAGTCATGAGGCCATTTATTCGAGTCCCGCTCTAGGTCTTCAGCACTGAAGTACCAAGGGAGTGCTGCACTGTGGGAGGATGTGTTAAACCCTGTCTGCCCCTCTGAGTGTGGATGAGAAAGATCCCGCAGCCACTATTGTGAAGGAGGGTGGGGGCCACTGGCAGGGGGGAGTTCTCCTTGGTGTCCTGGGCCCAATATTTATCCCTCAACTAATATCACTAAAAAACAGATCATCTGACAATTATCACATTGCTGTTCGTGGGATCCTGCTGTGCAAAAATAGGCTGCTGCATTTCCTACATTGCACAGTGACTGCACTTCACAAATGATTTTATTGACAGTGACACGTTTTGGGTGGTGCACTGCTCGGGAAAGGTGCTATCGAAATGCAAGTCTTTCTCTCTTTTCTTTAAAATGTTAGAGTAAGGAGCGAGTTTCTGTTTGAAACCAGACTGGATCTGTGTTTCCTGTCACTGCTGACTGAGACGAGATTGTGACTGCGGGATTGTGTGAAGGTGGTGAGCTATTGCAAGTTAAACAGTATGCTGAGCCCAAGCTGTATCCTCTCATTAACCGGCAAGCAAACTCTGCTACAAATAACAAATCCACATTTTTATCATGTCTTCCACCACCTCAGGACATCCCAAAAGGTGTCTCAGCCAATGAAGTACTTATTTAACATGCAGTCCTCATTGTAATGTGGAACACACAGCAGCCGATTTGCGCAGAGCAAGATCCCACAAAGAACAATGTGCTAATGAATTGGATAGTGTGTGCCTTTCTTAAACATGTTTGTTGAGGGATAAACATTGGCTCCAGGACAAAGCGCAAGAGTGGAGAAAGGGGGCCTCAGTTTAACATCTCTTATGAAAAGCAACATTGCTGACAGTGCAGCACTCCCTCAGCATTGGCCGAGATTTTGTACTCGAGTCTCTGGAGTGGGGCTCGAACCCACGGCCTTCTGACCCAGTGAGCCCACAGCAAGAGCTTGCTCTGCTTCCTCCACAGCCCAATCCCTCCACAATTTCCTGTCATTTGTCTCCTCATGTGATTGAGCTTGACCCAGGGTCGAGCCCCACGAACCTTCACGCTGGGAGTCAGATCAGGAATTCCCTCTCCTGACGCCAATGATGGAGCAGCAACAGTAGCACAGGCACTGCCACAGGATGAGGCATCATCACCTTCCAGGACAATGAGTGTCACAGTCTGAGAGCCATTCCATATCGTGTTTTTAAAGTGGGCTCTTTGACTGTGGGTGGCTTTGTAGCTGAAGCAGACCCTGCCCTCACCAGGAGTGTGTCACTTGGCCATGATCAGGAGCTGAAACCCCAGCTGACTTCTCCCCGTCCCAAGCCCAGGAGCTGGAAGCACAAGGTGAGACAAACCATAGCTCAACCCCAACACCAAGACCTCCCCCCCCCCCCACCCCCCCCCAATCTCAGTCTCTGGCCCTCATCTCATGGGCCAATGGATTCCAAATCATGAGGAATGGCCTTGTATTTGATAACACCTTTCACTGCCACAGGGCATCCTACGGTGCATCCCAGCCAATGATGGCCGTTTAGAAGGATAATCACTGTTGTAATGTGGCAGTCAAATTGTGTACAGCAAGATCCTGCAAACACCAATCAGATAAATGACCAAATAACCTGCATTTTTCAGTGATTTCAGTTGAGGGATTAATATTGGAGGCGACGGAAGGGAGAACCTCCTCTAGTCTTCGTCCAATATGGGAGAGGGTGGGGGCGAGAGGGTGTGGGAGTCCAGAATGAGAGCCGGAACTTAAATTGACAGTCAAGCCATCCAAGGGACGTCAGGAAGAACTTTTTCACACAAAGGGGAGTGGAAATCTGGAACTCCCTCCCCCGAGAAAAGCTGGGGCTTGCCAGAAATTGTGAAAACTGAGACTGATCAATTTTTGTTGGGGGAGCGGATTAGGGTTACGGAGCCAGAGTAGATAGACGGGGTTAAGATACAGATCAGCCGTGACCTATAGGTAGCGGAACAGGGTTGAGAGGCTGAATTGCCTCCTCCTGATCCTATATTTCCTGTTTCTGTTTTCTAGAAGATTCTACCTCGTGAAATGAGTGCAAGATCACGGAGCCTCCAACTAGGCCCCACCTTATCAGTGCTTTGACTGCGGCTGTGGTTTAGCTTTTCACACAGTGAATGCCAGAAGTTTCAGTGTAATGAACAAGTTGAAGGTTTTCTCCAGTCTGGTTGCCATGGTAACAAGCGTAGGATTTCTATCTTCAGTTCAATGAGGGATTATCGAGGTGAAGCACTGGTAATTAAATAATTAGTATAGGAGAGAGAGAGAGGGGGGGAGGGAGTGAGAGGGGGAAGGAGTGAGAGGGAGAGAAAGAGAGAGGAAGGAGGGTGAGAGAGAGGGGGAGAGAAAGAGTCAGAGAGGGGGAGAGAGAGAGGGAGAAAGGGAGAGATAGAGAGGGAGGGAGTGAGTGAGAGAGAGAGGAGAGGGTGGGAGACGGAGGAAGGGGGGGAGGAAGAGAGGGGGAGGAAGAGAGGGGGAGGAAGAGATGGGAGGAAGAGAGGGGGAGGGAGGAGGAAAGAGAGATGGAAAGAGAGAGAGGGAAAAAGAGAGGGAGAGAGAGGAAGTGGGAAAGAAAGAGAGGGGAGAGAGAGAGGGGACAAGGGACGGAGAGGGAGAGAGAAAGGAGAGAGAGAGAAAGAGGGATAAGGAGTGAGAGAGAGAGAGGGAAACAGAGAGAGAGACGGAGAGAGGGAGAACAAGAGCAGAGAGACGGAACGAGAGAGAGAGAGAGAGATGGAGAGGAAGAGAGAGGGAGAGGGAGAGAGAGAGGGGAGGGGGGATAGAGAGAGCAGGAGAGAGAGAGGGAGAGAGAGAGAGGGAGAGGGGGGGAGAGAGAGAGGGAGAGGGGGGGGAGAGAGAGAGGGGGGGAGAGAGAGAGGGGAGAGAGGGAGAGAGGGGGGGAGAGAGAGAGGGGGGAGAGAGAGAGAGGGGGAGAGGGACAGAGGGGGGAGAGAGAGCGAGAGGGGAGAGAGAGAGAGGGCAGAGAGAGAGGGGGGGAGAGAGAGAGAGGGGGGAGAGAGAGAGAGAGAGGGGGAGAGAGAGGGTGATGAAGAGGAAGAGGGAGAGAGAGCAGGGGAGAGAGGAAGGGAGAGAGAGAGCAGGAGAGAAAGGCAGAGAGAGAGAGGGAGAGAAGGGGAGAGGGAGGGAGCGGGGGAGAGAGTGAGGGAGAGAGAGGGAGAGATGGGGGCAGAGAGGGAGGGGGAGGGGGGTAGAGAGATAAAGGCGTAGGGATAGAGAGGCAGAGGGGGGAGAGGAAAGAGAGAGGGGGTTAGAGAGAGAGAGAGAGACACGGGAAGAGAAAGGCAGAGAGAGAGGGGGATAGAGTGAAAGGGAGGGAGAGAGAGCGCAAGGGAGATTGGGGACTAAAGACAGAGGGAGACACTCACACTCACACACAATCGCACACGCTCACTCACAATATCATACGCACAATCACAAACACACAATCACAAACACACACGGATACATTTACAAACAGACACAGATACACACACACCCACATGCACTCATACATATTCACATGCATACACACATGCACACACTGAAACAGACACATACACACTGAAACACGCACGCGTGCGCACACACAGGCACACATACACACACTGTCTCTCACACACACACTTACAAACACTCTCTTAAACACACGCGCACACACTGCCCCATGTCCACACACACATGCATACACAGACACACACCCATGCACAGAGACACAAATACACACACACACCGACGCACAGAGACATACACACACGCATGCATGCACGCACACACACACACGGCGATAGCATAATGGTATTGTCGTGGGACTGGTTACCCACAGACCCATTGCCAATTGTTGTTAAAACCCAGCCGGTTCACTAGTGTCCTTTAGAGAAGGAAATCTGCCATCCTTACCTGATCTGGCCTACATGTGACTCCAGACCCACAGCAATGTGGTTGACTCTTAAATGCCCTCTGAAATGGCCTAGCAAGCCACTCACTTGTGTCAAACTGCTACAGTCTCAAAAAACGAATGTAACTGGAGGGACCACCTGGCATCGACCGAGGCACCAGAAACAACAACGGCAAACTCAGCATTGTTGACCGTGCAAAGTCCTCCTTACTAACATCTGGGGGCTAGTACCAAAATTGGAAGAGCTGTCTCACAGACTAGTCAAGCAACAGCCTGACATAGACATCCTCACAAAATCACACCTTACAGATAATGTCCCAGACCCACTGACAGGACAGACCCAGCAGAGGTGGCAGCACAGTGGTATAGTCAGTAGGGAGTTGCCCTCGGAGTCCTGAACATTGACTCCAGACCCGAAGAAGTCTTATGGCATCAGGTCAAACATGGGCAAGGAAACCTCCTGCTGATTACCACGTACCGCCCTCCCTAAGCTGATGGATCAGTGCTCCTCCATGTTGAACATCACTTGGAGGAAGCACTGAGGGTGACAAGGGTGCAGAATGTTCTCTGGGTGGGGGACTTCAATGTCCATCACCAAGAGTGGCTTGGTAGCACCACTACTGACTGAGCTGGCTGAGTCCTAAATGACATAGCTGCTAGACTGGGTCTGCGGCAGGTGGTGAGGGATTCAACAAGAGGGAAAAACATGACATCATCCTCACCAACCTGCCTGCCACAGATACATCTGTCCACGACATTACTAGTAGGAGTGGCCAATGCACAGTCATTTTGGAGACAAAATGCCGCCTTCACATTGAGGATACTCTCCATCATGTTGTGTGGCATTACCACTGTGCTAAATGGGATAGATTTCTAATAGATCTAACAACTCAAGACTGAGCATCCATGAGGCGCTGTGGGCCATCAGCAGCAGCAGAATTGTACTCGAACACAATCTGTAATCTCATGGCCCGGCATATGCCACACTCTACCAACACCATCAAGCCAGGAGATCAACCTAGATTCAATGAAGAGTGCAGGGGGGCATGCCAGGAGCAGCACCAGGCATACCTATGAGGTGTCACCCATGTGAAGCTAAAAAACAGGACTACTTGCATGCCAAATAGCATAAGCAGCAAGTGATAGACAGAGCTAAGCGATCCCACAACTAACAGATCAGATCTAAGCTCTGCAGTCCTGCCACATCCAGTCGTGAATGGTGGTGGACAATTAAACAACTCACTGGAGGAGGTGGCTCCACAAATACCAACCTCAATGAAAGGAGGAGCCCAGCACAGCAATGCAAAAGATAAGGTTGAAGCATTTGCAACAATCTTCTGCCAGAAGTGCCGAGTGGATGATCCATCTCAGCATCCTCTGGAGGTCCCCAGCATCACAGATGCCAGTCTTCAGCCAATTCAATTCACTCCATGTGATATCAAGAAACGGCTGAAGGCACAAGATACTGCAAAGACAATGAGGCCTGACAACATACCGGCAATCGTACTGAAGACTTGTGGTCCAGAACTTGCCGTGCCCCTAGCCAAGCTGTTCCAGAACAGCTACAACACTGGCATCTACCTGGCTATGTGGAAAATTGCCCAGATACGTCCTGTACTCAAAAAGCAGGACAAATCCAAACCTGGCCAATTACCGCCCCATCAGTCTACTCTCGATCATCAGTAAAGTAATGGAAGGGGTCATCAACAGTGCTATCAAGCGGCACTTGCTTAGCAATAACCTGCTCACTGATGCCCAGTTTGGGTTCCGCCAGGGCCACTCAGCTCCTGACCTCGTTACAACCTTGGTTCAAACATGGACAAAAGAGTTGAACTCCTGAGGTGAGGTGAGAGTGAATGCCCTTGGCATCAAGGCAGCATTTGACCGAGTGTGACATCAAGGAGCCCTAGCAAAACTGGAGTCAATGGGAATCAGGGAGAAACTCTCTGCTAGTTGGAGTCATGCCTAGCATAAAGGAAGATCGTTGTGGTTGTTGGAGGTCAGTCATCTCAGCTCCAGGACATCACTGCAGGAGTTCCACAGGTTGGTGTCCTAGGTCCAACCATCTTCAGCTGCTTCATCAATGACCTTCCTTCCATCATAAGGTCAGAAGTGGGGATGTTCACCGATGCTTGGACGATGTTCAGCACCATTCGGGACTCCTCAGATAGTGAAGCAGTCCAGGTCCAAATGCAGCAAGACCTGGACAATATCCAGGCTTGGGCTGACAAGTGGTAAGTAACACTCAAGCCACACAAGTGTCAGGCAATGACTATCTCCAATAAGAGAGAATCCAACCATCGCCCTTTGATGTTCAATGGCATTACCATCACTGAATCCCCCATTATCAACATCCTGGGGGTTACCATTGACCAGAAACTGAACTGGGCTAACCATATAAATACTGTGGCTACAAGAGCAGGTCAGAGGCTAGGAATTGTGCAACGAGTAACTCGCTTCCTGACTCCCCAAAGCCTGACCACCATCTACAAGGCACAAGTCAAGAATGTAATGGAATACTCCCCACTTGCCTGGATGAATGGAACTCCTACAACACTGAGAAGCTGGACACAGTCCAGGACAAAGCAGTCCACTTGATTGACACCACATTCACAAACATTCACTCCCTCCTCCAACACAGACGCACAGTAGCAGCAGTGTGCACCACCTACAAGATGCACTGCAGGAATTCACCAAGGCTCCTTCGAAAACACCTTCCAAACCCACGACCACTACCACCTAGAAGGACAAGGGCAGCAGATAGATGGGAACACCACCACCTGGAAGTTCCCCTCCAAGTCACTCACCATCCTGACTTGGAAATATATCGCCATTCCTTTACTGTTACTGAGTCAAAATCGTGAGACTCCCTTCTTAACAGCACTGTGGGTGTACCTACACCACATGGGCTGCAACGGTTCAAGAATGCAGCTCACCACCACCTTCTCAGGGGCAACTAGGGATGGGCAATAAATGCTAGCCCAGCCAGCGAAGCCCACATCCTGTGAATGAATTAAAAAAATAGGAGGGCATGCCAGGAGCAGTACCAGGCATACCTAAAAATGAGTTGTCAACCTGGTGAAGCTACAACACAGGACTACTTGTGTGCAAACAGCATGAGGAGCAAGTGATAGACAGAACTAAGCGATCCCACAACCAACGGATCAGATCTGAGCTCTGCAGTCCTGCCACATCAGGTCGTGAATGGTGGTGGACAATTAACTCCCTGGAGGAGGAGACTCCACAAATGTACCCATCCTCAATGATGGGGGAGCCCAGCACATCAGCGTAAAAGATAAGGCTGAAGCATTTGCTACAATCTTCAGCCAGAAGCCCCGAGTGAATGATTCATCTTGGCCTCCACCGGATGTCCCCAGCATCACAGATGCCAATCTTCAGCTAATTCCATTCACTCCACGTGATATCAAGAAAAGGCTGAAGGCACTGGATACTGTAAAGGCTATGGACCCTGACAATATTCCAGCAATAGTACTGAAGACTTGTGCTCCAGAACTTAAGCCGCGCCCTTAGCCAAGTTGTTCCTGTACATCTACAACACTGGCAACTAGCCAGCAATGTGGAAAATTGCCCAGGTATGTCCTGTCCACAAAAAGCAGGACAAATCCAGCCCGGCCAATTACTGCCCCATCAGTCTACTCTCAATCATCAGTAAAGTAATGGAAGGGGTTATCAACAGTGCTATCAAGGGGCACTTGCTTAGCAATAACCTGCTCACTGACGCCCAGTTTGGGTTCCATCAGGGTCACTCAGCTCCTGACCTCATTACAGCCTTGATTCAAACATGGACAAAAGAGCTCAACTCCCAAGGTGAGATGAGACATCAAAGCGACATTTGACCAAGTGTGGCATCAAGGAGCCCTAGCAAAACTGGAGTCAATGGGAATCAGGGGGAAAACTCTCTGCTGGTTGGAGTCATACCTAGCACAATGGAAGATGGTTGTCGTTGTTGGAGGTCAGCCATCTTTGTTCCAGAATATCACCGCGGGAGTTCCTCAGGGTAATGTCCTCAGCCCAATTATCTGCAGCTGTTTCATCAATGGCCTTCCTTCCATCATAAGGTCAAAAGTGGGGATGTTCGCTGATGATTGCACAATGTTCAGCACCATTCGCAACTCCTCAGATACTAAAGTAGTTATGTCCAAATGCAACAAGACCTGGACAATATCCAGGCTTGGGCTGACAAGGGGCAATTAACATTCACACCACACAATGATCATCTCCAACAAGAGAGAATCCAACCAGCGCTCCTTGACAATCAATGGCATTACCATTGCTGAATCCCCCAATATTAACATGTTGGTGGTTATCATTGACCAGAAACTGAACTGTAAACACTGTGGCCACAAGAGCAGGTCAGATCCTAGGAATCCTGCAGCGAGTAACTCACCTCCTGACTCCCCAAAGCCTGTCCACCATCTATAAGGTACAAGTCAGGAGTGTGATGGAATACTCCCCACTTGCCTGGATGAGTGCAGCTCCAACAACACCCAAGAGGCTTGACACTGATTGGCACCCCATCCACAAACATTCACTCACTCCATCACCGACACACAGTAGCAGCAGTGTGTACCATCTACAAGATGCAATGCAGGAATTCTTCAAGGCTCCTTAGACAGCACCTTCCAAACCCACGACCAATGCCATCTAGAAAGACAAGGGCAGCAGTTAGATGGAAACACCAGCACCAGGAAGTTCCCCTCCAAGTCACTCATCATCCTGATTTGGAAATATATTGCCGTTCCTTCACTGTTGCTGGGTCAAAATCCTGGAATTCCCTTCCTAACAACACCTACACCACATGGACTGCAACGGTTCAAGAAGGCAGCTCACCACCACCTTACCAAGGGCAACTAGGGATGGGTAATAAATGCTGACCCAGCCAACAAAGTGCACATCCCGTGAATGAATAAAAAAGATACTCACACACACACACACATACGCTTTGTCTCTCTCACACACAGACACACTTACAAACACACACACTCCCCACATCTGCACACACACATTCACATACACAAGTGCACACACACACAAACACACTCATGCACACACACATGCTCACGCATACTCATCGACACGTGCACACAGACACACATACACTCACATACACAGACACCCATGCACACACACACTCCTCCACATCTGCACACATACACATACACACACACACGCAAGAACAAACACATACACATATACACACACACACTTCACATGCACAGGTACATGCACAAACATACAGACACACTAATGCACATTCACATGCAAACCCACACATATAGACAGACATACTCTCTCTCTCACACACACACACACACACACACACACACACAGACATACACATAGACACACACACACAGACGTACTCAGACACACACACAGACACACACTTGCACACACACTCAAACAGAGACACACAAACACACAGACATACACATAGACACACACACGCACTCACAGACATACTCAGACACACACACTTGCACACACAGACATACTCAGACACACACACACATCTGCACACACAGGCACACTCAAACACACACACTCACACAGAGACACACTCACATGCACTCACACAGACATACACACACTCTCTCTCTCTGACACACATTCACACAAACATACACACAATAATACAGACGAGCACACATGCACATTCATGTACAAACTTCACATGCACAGGTACACGCACACAAAAACACGCACACACTAGGAAGGTGGGGGTGGGCAGGAGGTGTATGAGGGATAAACATTCTCTCTCTTTCACACACACACTCTCTCTCTCTCTCTCTCACACACACACACACACACACACACACACATTCACACACAGACACATACACTGATAGGGCAGGCAGGCGGGCAAGGCAGGTGGACCCAGGAACGGCTGCAAAACAGACCGCTGTCTGAATTAACGGCCAGCCAGTGTGAAACGTGCGCTGAGAACCTCAGGGCTGACGAGGTGGGGGGCGGGAGGACCGCAAGCACTGAAGTCTGCGCAAGCGTGGGGGTGCACAGAGCTGCCTCAGGGAGCTGAAGAATTTTACAATGAAAAGTAAAGATTTTAAAAATAAGGGAAACATGTCCCCACATGTGACTCAGTTACATGAACAGGGACATATTAAAAATGATGTTTAAAATTTTTTTAAAATTATTGTTGGAAACTTGGGATGAGGTTTCCTAAAAAATGCAAAGGGCGCCTGGCCTATCCAAAAATTACAAATCAATTGCTAGTTTAATGGCCTTAATAGGCCTCTTAATATTGCACATGCCTAGCGGTCATAAAATTCTTCCCATAGACTCACACAAACACACACACTCTCTCACATACACAGGTTTTTTTTCATTCGTGGGATGTGGGTGTCGCTGGCTAGGCCAGCATGTTGCTCTTGTTCAGAGGGCATTTAAGAGTCAACCATATTGCTGTGGGTCTGGAATCACATGTTGGCTTTCCCTAAACGGCATTAGTGAACTAGGTGGGTTTTTTACAACATTCATTTGGATTTTTAATTCCAGATTTTTACTGAATTCAAATTTCACCATCTGCCATGGTGGGATTTGAACCTGGATCTCCCCCTGGATCCCTGGATTACCAGTCCAGTGACAATACCACTATGCCACCACCTCCCAGGCAGGGAGAGAAAGAGGGTGTATATGAGAAAGAATGGGGAAATGAGAGCAAGAGAGAGAATGAGAGGGGATAACACAGTGAGTGAAAGGAGGAGTGAGAAAAGGAGTGAGAGAGCAGGAGCGAGAGAAGTGGGAGAGGGAGAGAGATGGGAAGTGCGTGAGAGGGCAGGTATGGAGTAGTAAGGGAGGGGGAGACAGAGGGAGGTGGTGGAGTGAGGAGGGAGGGGTTTAAAATGTCCAATCCAAGATGAGTTCGCTAATTGTCCAACTGTGTTCATCCTTTCCTGCTGGGATTTTGGAATGGGAGGAAATAGGAGCCAATCACACCTGCTGTCTGGTTCTGCATTTGTCTCTCATACACCCCCTGCCTTGCCCCCTCCCGAAGGGCATTAGCTGTCATATACCCCTGCCCTGCCCCCTCCCCAAGGGCATTCACTCTCATACACCCTCTCCCCAAGGGCATTCACTCTCCTGCACCCCCTGCCCTGCCCCCTCCCCAAGGGCATTAACTCTCATACAGCCCCTGCCCTGCCCCCTCCCCCAGGGCATTAGCTGTCATACACCCCCTCACTGCCCCCTCCCCAAGGACATTCACTCTCATACGCCCTCTCCCCAAGGGCATTCACTCTCATACACCACATGCCCTGTTCCCCTCCCCAAGGGAATTAACTCTCATACACCTCCTGCCCTGCCCCCTCCCGAAGGGCATTAGCTGTCATACACCCCCTGCTCTGCCCCTCCCCAAGGGCATTCACTCTCATACACCCTCTCCCCAAGGGCATTCACTCTCATACACCCTGTCCCCAAGGGCATTCACTCTCATACTCCCTGTCCCCAAGGGTATTAACTCTCCTACACTCCCTGCCGTGTCCCCCTCCCCAAAGGCATTAGCTCTCATACAACCCTGCTTCACACCCACCCCCTCCTCAAGGGCATTCACTCTCATACATCCTGTCCCCAAGGGCATTCACTCTCATATACCCTGTCCCCAAGGGCATTCACTCTCATACACCCTGTCCCCATGGGCATTAAGTCTCCTACACTCCCTGCCGTGTCCCCCTCCCCAAAGGCATTAGCTCTCATACAACCCCTGCTTCACACCCATCCCCCCCTCCTCAAGGGCATTAACTCTCATACACCCTCTGCTTCACTCCCCCTTCCCACAGGCATTAACTCTCCTACACCCCCTGCTGTGTCTCCCTCCCCAAGGGCTTTAGCTCTCATACACCCCTTGCCTCACTCCCCCCTACCCAAGGGCATTAACTCTCATACACAACCTGTCTCACATTCCCCTTCCTAAGGGCATTAACTTTCATACACGCCCTGCCCCAACCCCCTCCCCAAGGGCATTTACTAAACTGGTCTCTGAGGAGGCACCAGTTGACCAATCATCCTTCCTAAGTAGCCAACCCAGCCCAGGTGTGACTGGTTAAGTCAGTGCCGGCTAGCTATTTGGCCAAGGTGGGGCTTTGTGGCCCAGGCTGAGCCCAGTCCTCACCCTGACAGTCCACACAGGGTCCTCACCACTGGGTAGCAAACATAGGAACATAGAAAATAGGAGGAATAGAGCATTAGGCCCTTTGAGCCTGCTCCACTATTGATTATGATCCTGGCTGATCCTCTATCTCAACACCATAATCCCGCAATCCCCCCATAACTCTTGACACCTTCAAAGCCTAGAAATTTATCAATTTTCTTCTTCAATATATTCAGTGATTTGGCCTCCACAGCCTCTGTGGTAGAGAATTCCATAGGTTCACCACCCTCTGAGTGAAGAAGTTTCTCCTCATCTCAGTCCTAAATGGTCTACCCCGTATCCTGAAAACTTGTTGTAGACCCCTTGTTGTAGACCCTCCCAGCCAGAGGAAATATCATCCCTGCACCCAGCCTGTCCATCACGGTCAGAATTTTATACATTTCAATGAGATCCCCTCTCATTCTTCTAAACTCCAGTGAATACAGACGTACTCGGCCCATTCTCTCTTCATACAACAATCCTACCATCCCAGGAATCAGTCTGGTGAATGTTCGCTTCACTCCCTCTATGGCAAATATATCCTTCCTTAGGTAAGGAGACCAAAACTGCATATACTACTCCAGGTGTGGTCTCACCAAGGGCCTGTACAGCTGCAGTAAGACATCCTTGCTCCTGTATTCAAGTATTTTTTATTCATTCACGGGATGTGGGCATCGCTCACTGGGCCAGCATTTATTGCCCATCCCTAATTGCCCTTGAGAAGTTGTTGGTGAGCTGCCTTTTTGAACTGCTGTGGTCCATGTGATGTAGGTACACCCACAGTGCTGTTAGGAAGGGAGTTCCAGGATTTTGACCCAGCAACAGTGAAAGAACAGTGATATATTTCCAAGTCAGAATGGTGAGTGGCTTGGAGGGGAACTTCCAGACGGTGGTGTTCCCGTCTATCTGCTGCTCTTGTCCTTCTGGATGGTAGTCGTTGTGGATTTGGAAGGTGTTTTTGAAGGAGCCTTGGTGAATTTCTGCAGTGCATCTTGTAGATGGTACACACTGTTGCTACTGTGCATCGGTGGCGAAGGGAGAGAATGTTTGTATATGTGGTGCCAATCAAGCAGGCTGCTTTTTCCTGGGTGGTGTCAAGCCTCTTGAGTGTTGTTGGAACTGCACTCATCCAGACAAGTGGGGAGTATTCCATCACGCTCCCGACTTGTGCCTTGTGGACAATCTTTTGGGAGTCAGGAGGTGAGTTACTCGTCACAGGATTCCCAGCCCCTGATCTGCTCTTGTAGCCACAGTATTTATATGGCTAATCCAGTTCAGTTTCTGGTCAATGGTAACCCCCAGGAGGATGATGGTGGGGGATTCAGTGATGGTAATACCATTGAATATCAAGGGGTGCTGGTTGGATTCTCTCTTATTGGAGATAGTCATTGCCTGACACTTGTGTGACACAAATATTACTTGCCACTTGTCAGCCCAAGCCTGGATATTATCCAGGTCTTGCTGCATTTGGACAATGAGCTGCTTCAGTATCTGAGGAGTCGCGAATGATGCTGAACATTGTGCAATGATCAGCGAACATCCCCACTTCTGACATCATTGATGAAGCAGCTGGAAATGGTTGGGCCCAGGATACTTCTCTGAGGAACTCATGCAGTGATGTCCTGGAGCTGAGATGACTGACCTCCAACAACCACAAACGTTTTCCTTTGTGCTAGGTATGACTCCAACCAGCAGAGAGTTATCCCCCTGATTTCCATTGACTCCAGTTTTGCTAGGGCTCTTTGATGCCACACTCAGGTGTGGCCTTGATGTCAAAGGCAGTTAATCTCAACTCACTTCGTGAGTTCAGCTCTTTTGTCCATGTTTGAACCAAGGCTGTAATGAGGTCAGGTGGTGAGTGGCCCTGGCGGAATCCAAACTGGGTATCATTGAGCAGGTCATTGCTAAGCAAGTGCTGCTTATAGCACTGTTGATGACACCTTCCATTACTTTAGTGATGAACTAGAGTAGACAGATGGGGCAGTAATTGGCTGGATTGAATTTTGTCCTGCTTTTTGTGGACAGGCCATACCTGGGCAATTTTCCACATAGCCGGGTAGATGCCAGTGTTGTAGCTATACTGGAACAGCTTGCCCTCTCACAATGAAGGCCAGCATACCATTTGCCTTCTTAACTGCATGCTTGCTTTCAGTGATTGCTGTATAAGGACACCCAGGTCCCTTTGTACACCAACATTTTCCAATCTATCACCATTTAAATAATACTCTGCCATTTCATTTTTCCTAACGAAGTGGATAACTTCACACTTATCCACGTTATACTGCATCTGCCATGTATTTGCCCACCTACTCACCTTGTCCAAATCACCTTGAAGCCTCTTAACATACTCCTTACCACTCATATTCCCAAGTTTCACGTTGTCAGTAAACTTGGAAATATCACATTTGACTCCCTTATTCAAATCAGAAACTTCACCGTATTGCACCCCACCTCCTTCTTAACTGAGGACAGTTTCTAGCCCTCCCACCCCCTCACCACCGCAGAGAATGTAAGATCCATTTTGCCAAATCCATTGCAATTTTTCTAAACAGTCAAGAGGGAAACAAAAGAACTTTGCATTTATATAGCATCTTTCATGTGCCTGAGACAACCCTCCCCTGCCACCTGAAGCTTTCCATACCAAAATCTTTGAAGTGTAGTCACTGTTGGAGTATGGGAAACATGGCAGCCAACACATGCACAGCAAGATCCCAAAAACAGCAATGTGATGATGACCCAGGTTATCTGTTTTTTGTGATGTTGGTTGAGGGATAAATATTAGCCTCGGGACACTGGGGAAACACCCACCCTTTCCCCTCTCCCCCTTCGTCAAAATAATGACCTTTTACATCCACTCTGAGAGGGTCAGACAGGTCTAACAATGCAGCATTTCCAAGCGCTGGAAAGGTTTTCTATTCCCGTTCCCCATTCCTCATTCGTTTTGGTTTTAGGCCTTTTCCAATGAGGCCAATGGACACAGCAGGGTGATTCGGGGTCAGGCTGATGACTAGTACTCTGAGAAAATAAGGTTTGGGGCTTTTTTCCCTAGATATTCAGCATCATCCACTCCAATGAACAAACCTCACATACCCTACGACTGGAGTGTGCCTTTATCCATGTCAGTGTCTCACCTTTGAGTCAGGAGGTTGTGAGTTCCAGCCCCACTCCAGGAACACGAGGCCACAATCCAGGCTGACCGAGGGTGAGCTGCACTGTCAGAGGTGCCATCTTTCAGATGACACTATAGGCCCCATCTGCCTCTTCAAGTGGATACACACGATCCCTGGCCAATATGTCTCCCTCTATTGAAAAGAAAAGCCCAGATTATCTGAGTTATTCATTGTTTATGGGATGATGCTGTGTACAAAATGGCTGCCAGGTCAATCTAAAACATTCACTATTTTACTGGCTGGGATAGGTTTTGGGGAGTCACAAAGTTCAAATAAGGTGATAAAAAGGTGACCTTTTCTTAAATTTTATAGTCCCGCTAAATTTCATCTGGCTCTGCTCGTCCAACAATCTTTCCTAAATCCCAGGGCAGGCCCAGGGATGAACTCCATCCACTGAAGAAAACTACTGAAAGGTTTGACTGCTCCAATCTGGCTGGCCTCAGTTCTTGATGCTTTGCCAGGTTGTGGTAGGCATAGGTAAACACTGATGTAGCTAGGCCAATTAGCATTCAATACATAGGCCCAAATAAAGTTACCCTAAATTAATTGGAATCAATCATATGAATGAGCTCTCAGTGGGTTAAAGGAAACTGTCCAACATCAAACTGTGAGGAACATAATGCCTGGAGGCAGAAACACTTGCCTGACAATGGGAAATCTGTAAATCAATCTCACTTTGTCACTGCTCAGCAAGAGTTAATTCTACTAACAATTAAGCACAGTCTCACTTAGTGCGCTGCCAGTAGGTAGCACACTCCCTCCCTCACCCTGAAGCTCATGGATTTGAGAGCCCACACTCCACAAGCCCCAGCTGACACTCCCTGCACCGGGAGTGCTGCACTGCTGGAGGTGCCGCCTTCAAAAGAAGGTGTCAAACCAAGGACTCTGTCTGACCTGATGCAAGAGATTCCCGCAACCACTAGTAGAAAGACAGAACAAAAATAAAAATACCTGGAAAAACTCAGCAGGTCTGGCAGCATCTGCAGAGAGTTAACGTTTCGAGTCCGTATGACTCTTCAACAGAACAGTTCTAACTCAAAACATTAACTGTGTTCCTCTCCACAGATGCTACCAGGTCTGCTGTGTTTTTCCAGGTATTTTTATTTTTGTTTTGGATTTCCAGCATCCGCAGTTTTTTGCTTTTATCTTAGTAGAAAGGCAGAGTTCTGCAGCTGCTAGCGCCATCAGGAGCAGATTATCTGCAGCGTTAACCTCATTGTCCCTAAAAGGCCCAGAGGAACTCAGTCTAAGCAAGTAACGCATCAGATGCCTGTGGGATCTTGCTGCACGTAAATCAGCTGTCTGTTTTCCGACATAACAATGGTCATTGCACATCAAAGAATACTTCACTGTCTGCAAAGTGCTTTGGGATGTCCTGAGGTGGTGAAATGAGTACAAATTCTATCCTACTGACCTTTCCTACTTTCTAACAATCACTGAATTTTATAATAAACTCGAAATGTCGAAGAAATGTGGGGGCAGTTAGAGTGGATGACGGTGATAGGGTGAAAACAACAGCAGAGGGAACTCGACAGTGGCAGGACAAGTTGGTAAGATGGTTCAGAAAGCGTACGGGATCCATAGAATCATCAAGATTTACAGCAATGAGACCATTCAGTCCATCGTGTCCTCAAGTAGCCATCCAGCCTACTCTTTCTTTCCAGCTTTTTCTCCACAGCCCTACAGGTGATGGCACTTCAAGCTTTTCTTATTCATTTATGGATGTGGGTGTCGCTGGCTAAGCCAGCATTTATTGCCCATCCCTAATTGCCCTCGAGAAGCTGGTGGTGAGCTGCCTTCTTGAACCGCTGCAGTCCCTGGGTGTAGGTACACCCACAGTGCTGTTAGGGAGGGAGTTCCAGGATTTTGACACAGCAACAGTGCACATTGAAGAGTTTTTTTTTTAAATGTGCTGAAGGGTTTCTGCCTCCACTACCCTCTTAGACAGTGAGTTCTAGATCCTCACAACCCTCTGGGTGAAAAATATCCCTCCAAACCTCCCACCTGTTTTCCTAAATTGATGCCCGATTACAGACCCCTTGACCAAGGGGAGTAACTCCTTACTATGCAATCTATCTAAAACCCACATAATTTTATAAACTTCAATTAAATCTCACCTTGGCCTTCTCTGTTCCAAAGAAAACAACCCCAGCCGATACAATCTTTCTTTATTGCTAGGATTCTCTAGTTCCAGCACAATCCTGTGTAAATCTCCTCTGTACCCGCTCCAGTGTGATCACATCTCTTTGTATGTTTAAGAAGGGGGTACTGTATACAGAAACAATGAGTTCATTTTAAACCTTTACAAGTCTCTGGTTCGGCCTCAGCCTGTGTACTGTGTTCAATCCTGCCTTCTGCAAGTTAGGAAGGAAGTGAAGCCTTGGAAAGGGGGGTTACCAGGGTACATACAGATATTGGAAAAGATTGTTCTCTTCAAGATTGGTTGAGCTATTGAGAATTCTGAGGCATTTCAGAGTAAATAGGAGAAAGGTTTCCTCTGGGCTGTTATCAGATCCAGAGATATAATGATTGGCTCAACAACTCGGGAGGAAAATGAGGAGAAACTTTTTCACCCAAAGGATGTTTATGTTCGATGAAATCAGATTCCACGACAACTTTGAAAGCAAAATCCATGAAGATTCTTGAGGGACAAGGAACAAAGCTGGAGTATGGAGTTAAATTGGATCTCTCTTTCAAAGAGCTGGCATAGGTACAATGGGCCAAATGGCCTCTTTCCCTATTCTATAATTCAAAAGCCTGAGTGGAGTTTTAAGGACATCTATGAGGCAGTTAAGGGGGTGGCAAAGCCTAGGGAGCCCACAGGGGTGGGGTGAACTAATGGCCCTGCAACTGGGGGAGACAGAAGGGGTAAAGTGAAGGGGTGGGGGGGATGGTGGAGGAGGTGGAGCATGTGGAGGTGGGAAGGAAGGATAGGAGGAGGGAGAGGAGTGGATGGAGAAGCAGATGGGGAAGTGGAAAGAGAAGGGGCAAAGGAGAGGGGAATGAAGGAGCGGGTGGAGGAGGGGGTAAGGGAGAAGGGGAGAGAGAGAGGAAGGGGCTGGAGGAGAGGGTAGGGAGACCATAAGACATAGAAGCAGAAATTAGACCATTCGGCCCATCGAGTCTGCTCCGCCATTCAATCATGGCTGATAAGTTTCTCAACCCCATTCTCCCGCCTTCTCCCCATAACCTTTGATCCCCTTACCAATCAAGAACCTATCTATCTCGGTCTTAAATACACTCAGTGACCTGGCCTCCACAGCCTTCTGTGGCAATGAATTCCATACATTCACCACTCTCTGGCTAAAGAAGTTTCTCCTCATCTCTGTTCTAAAAGGTCTTCCCTTTACTCTGAGGCTGTGCTCTCGGGTCCTAGTCTCTCCTACTAATGGAAACATCTTCCCCACGTCCACTCTATCCAGACCTTTCAGTATTCTGTAAGTTTCAATCAGATCCCCCCTCAGCCTTCTAAACTCCATCGAGTATAGACCGAGAGTCCTCAAACATTCCTCATATGTTAAGCCTTTCATTCCTGGGATCATTTTCGTGAACCTCCTCTGGACCCTCTCCAGAACATCCTTTCTGAGATACGGGGCCCAAAATTGCTCACAATATTCTAAATGTAGTCTGACCAGAGCCTTATAAAGCCTCAGCAGCACATCCCTGCTTTTATATTCTAATCCTCTCGAAATAAACGCCAACATTGCATTTGCCTTCCTAACTACCGACTCAACCTGCAAGTTAACCTTAACAGAATCCTGGACTAGGACTCCCAAGTCCCTTTGCACTCCAGATTTCTGAATTCTCTCCCCATTTAGAAAATAGTCTATGCCTCTATTCTTCCTACCAAAGTGCATGACCTCACACTTCCCCACATTATATTCCATCTGCTACTTCTTTGCCCATTCTCCTAACCTGTCCAAATCTGTCTGCAGCCTCCCCGCCTCCTCAATACTACCTGTCCCTCCACCTATCTTTGTATCATCTGCAAATTTAGCCAGGATGCCCTCAGTTCCTGCATCTAGATCATTAATGTATAAAGTGAAAAGTTGTGGTCCCAACACTGACCCCTGTGGAACTCCACTAGTCACCAGCCGCCATCCTGAGAAGGACTCCCTTATCCCCACTCACTGCCTCCTGCAAGACAGCCAATCTTCTATCCATGCTAGTACCTTGCCTCTAACACCATGGGCTCTTATCTTACTGAGCAGCCTCCTGTGCAGCACCTTGTCAAAGGCCTCTGGAAGTCCAAGTAGATAACATCCATTGGCTCTCCTTTGTCTAATCTACTCATTACCTCCTCAAAGAATTCTAACAGATTTGTCAGGCATGACCTCCCCTTGATGAAACCATGCTGACTTTGCCCGATTTTACAATGCACTTCCAAGTATTCTGAAATCTCATCTTTAATAATGGACATAATAAAGAGACACAATGGGCTGAATGACGTCCTGCACTGTAAAATAATTCAGTTATCTGGGCAGAAGATTCACTGAGCAACCTGATCTGTACACCAAAGGTCAGGAGCAGTCTGTTACGAGTTCTCATTTGGAAAGCCAGTTCAGACACGATGGGCCAATTGCCCTCCTTCTGTGCCGTTAAAATTCTGTGATTCTGAGGGTGTCCAGTGTAGTGTCTTTATTGAACTGAATGTATCATGGCTGCCCCAGACATTCCAGCATGAGAGGTCACATGACTATGGCAAGCCAGGTAGGACACTTAGTGATGATTGAATTTCAAAATCCAAACATCCCCTTTCCGTAACGAACAGACAGATTTGCATGCACTCTCATGTGTAACTGTGAGTTACTCACTACACCACAACTGTTCTCATGCATTAACAGGCTGTTCATTGTTCTCATCAGTCTCTGCACATTCATTGCACACACAGTCACTAATGGTATGTGTGCATGTTGTCACTGGCTGTTCATCTGGGTGATGATCCTTCTTTGGGAAGTGTCGTTCCTGTGGCACTTGTTGCCATGGTAACTTGTTCCATTTTGGTTGTTTGATACTGGTGGACCTCTGAGTGTGATGATCATTCTGTACTCTGTGCAGCTGCTGAGATTGCATCCTCCTGATTGGCCACCTGCAGTGAAGGAACAGCTTCTCTAGCTGTTTGGATAGACCTGCGGTTGTGCCGTATATTTGGTCGTTCACTTCCACCATGTACGATCAAGGTGACAACTGCTCTACACATGTCCCAGGTACCATGTGGGCTGACTTCTGTTGACAGCATTGAAGGTTTGTACCCTGACGGGCTCTCCAATGCTCAACTCTGTCAATGGTTTGGCAGTCTTATCAAAATTAAATTTGGCTTTCTGCCGTTTCACCTTGATTTTTTAACTCAAGCCTTTTACTACTGTTGACCAGTAGCTTTTTTGCTAATGGAAGAATAGTTTGGGTGCAACATGCACTCTTTGGATTGGACTTCTTTCCATGCCTTCAGGCAGTGTGTTTCTCCACTCAAGAATTGCCTTGTATGTGGCTATGCTAGATTTGCTCAATTTTTTGATGATGCCTTTGGCGATTTTTACTGTTGTCTCAACCTTTCCATTTGATTGGGGATGGTGTGGAGATGATGTGCAGTGTTGAATTTCCTAATCCTTTATGAAGCAGCTGAATTCTTCACTCATGAACTGAGGGCCATTGTCACTCATCACAATGTCTGGAATATTATAACAACTGAAGTGTGTTTTCAGGCATTCTACTATTTCTCCTGCTGTCGTTGAAGTCAGCTGATCAGAATAGTAGTCTACAGTGACAAGATGATCAATTCCTGCTAGGGTGGAGAGGCCTACTCCCAGCTTCATCCATGGTCTGGCTAGGACATCTAGCATCAACAGCTCTCTAGCTTGTTTAGCTTGGTACTCATCACACGCACTGCACTGACCTATGTGGTCTTTAATTTCATCGCTCATGTTTGGCCAGTAGAGCACTTCTCTGGGCTTCCTCAGACTTAATTCAATTCCTTGATGACTTGCATGGATGCGCTTCGGCATCTCTCCTCTTATCTCCTTAATGATGATGTCACCATTTTTTGTACAAGATGCCATCTTTCGCTGTCAATTCACCACAGTATGCCCGATATGCTCGTGACCATAGGTGTGTCCTTGGTGCTCAGGCCATTCTTTCATCATTACTTCTTGCAGCACTTGGAGAGTTGCATCGTGTTGGCTAGTTCGCTTGACTTGAGCAAGGCACTTGTCTGTCAGATTCAATGTCTCTGCTGGGTTGATGACTTCCAGAGCAGTTCCAGCTGCTGCTTCACGTTGAATGTGGAAGATTTTACATTGTTATAGCATCCTCAACTTTCTTCATAGGGAGTGCTGCTCTCAATAGCATGTCTGCGATGTACATCTGTTTCCCTTGCTTGTATGTCACGTCCAGATGATATCTCAGTAAACAAATTAACATTCTTTGCAGACACTTAGGAACAGATAGCAGCAGTTTGGAGAAAAATGCTTTGGGGCTTGTGGTCAGACTCCACTATTACTTTGTCTCTCCCAAGCAGGTATTGATGAAAATGCTCACAAGCAAAAACAATAGCCAGGTTATTTCTCGATCTGAGCGTAGCATCATTTTGTTTGCATTAATACCCTGGATGCATACGCAACTGGTTATTCTTGCTGCATTAGATTTGCTCCCAGACCCATCTCGTTGGCATCACTGCAAGGTGACTTCATCATTGTACTTCAGCACTGGTGTAATGGTCACTAGCTGTTTGATTTTAGTGAATGCTGCTTCTTGTTCTCTGCCCCAATACCACTGCGCCTCTTTGGCAGTGAGCTTGTGTAAGGGTTCACAATCCAACAACAAATAAGACAAAAAATTTGCGAATCCAACAAATTGTTGCACTGCTTTCACACTGCTGGTTGCTGCATTACTGCTCACCTTGTCAGGATCTGGGCGAAGACTATTCGCTGTCAGTACATGATCTCTGTGCTTGACATCAGGCATTTGCAATTTTTTCTTGTTCAGCTTCAGGTTCACCTGGCGAGCTCTCTCCAGCAGTCATATTAAATTATTAATATAGTCAGTTTGGCTTCTTCCATTGTGTCTCCACATCCATAGACTAGTAGATCATCCACTATGGCTTCCACTCTGGGAAGATCACTGACTATCTCATGCTGTCTGTGTCGATACTCTTCTGGAACCATGGAAATGTCAAATGGCATGTGCAACCATCTGTATCTCCCGAATGGCGTCCAGAACGTCGTCAGAATGCTGCTGTTTTCATCCAGTTTCACTTGCCAGTAACCATCCTTCGCATCAGGGTAATGAAGATCTTTGCCTTGACAAGTTGTAGCAAAATTTCTTCGATGGTTGGCATGGGGCAGTGAGATTTATTCAGCACTTTATTTAGATCCTTTGGGTCTAAGCAAACTTACAGCTTTCCAGGTTGTTTCACTGTTACTATTCCGATAATCCAGTCTGTCAGAGTTGTCACTTCTTTTCCAGCTCTATCTTGTTTTCTAGGCTTGATTTGGGGGAAGCTGGAACTCTTCTCGGCGGATACTGAATTGGTCTTACACTTCCATCTACTTTGAGATGATATTCACTAGGTAGATATCCAAACCCTGCAAACATATCTTTGTACTCCATCTAGGATCTGTTCAGCGGTCAGTGGTTGTGTGTGCTGTGACATGTCGGAAATCTCTGTTGACATGTTTAGGGTTACCAGTCCAAGCTTTAGTCTTGCTCCAGCTGAGATGAGTGGCTGTTGTGTCCCAACTATGATCTGGAACTCCAGATCTTCCTGCGAGGGTGGGTTCTCAGATTAGTGTGTCCTCTTGGTATGAGTATCATGCCATCATATAGTGTCAATCTTACTTTCAAGGGCTTCATTTTTGGATCATCACGTTGAGCCACTTCACACAAGTCCATGAAGGTCATGATGTTGCATGTCTATCTGACACTTCCTCAACCTCCATACAACCCATTGTCTGGTGTATAGTGATTCGTCAGGATCTTTGGCTGATAGCTCTCCAATGGCCATCTATATAGCCTTGTTTTACTTCTTTCTAGCCAAACACTTGCATGCAAAATGATTCAGCTTCAGCATTTATTGCCCATCCCAAATTGCCCTTGTTCAGAAAGCATTTTTAAGAGTCAACCATGTTGATGTGGGTCTGGAGTCAAGAGGACTTTCCCCACGCTGGGCAATCCTTCTTTTCCTTTGTATGATGTCCTTCACAATATTTGCATCCTGCTCTTTGTCCGCGATTGTTCTGCTCTTTCGGCTTGGAATGTCTCTCAGCATACTGTGTCTCCTGATCTGTTCTGCCATGCATGTGCTCTAACTGATGTTTTACAACCTCTACATTTCTGCATACGTCTATCACTTTCTTGACAGTAAGTTTCTCCTCTTTCAGTAGACTTGTTCTCACTGTCGGATTTTAATTGCCGAATTCACATGAGCCTGTGAGATGTGTTGCTGCAGTCACATACTGATCGATGAACTCTTTTTCACCTCAAGCTCTAATGTTTAACACATAGCGTTCATAAATTACATTCACTTGGAGTTCAAAGCGTGCCAAAATCTCGGCCATCTGTTTTCTCTGGACTTCAGATAGATTTAGGGTGGAATACAATTTGTAGCAGTCCCTCCCCAGCTGTTTTAAAAGTGTTGCTACACGTATTGACTCTGGCTTGTTAATTAAATCAGTTGCAATCTTGTAGTTTTACCATTGCAAATGAAAACATTGCCAGTTCTGTTGCACATCTTTTATTTTGACAGGAGCTGGGAAGTGGACAATTTACAGCCAATTTTGTCTCAGCCAGTGTTTTACTTGCAGCCTTCAACTTGTGTTAGCTATTCCTTGTCTGAGTTTTAATTTTTAAACAGCTTGGAACATTTCAGTGTTCCTCTTCCAGCTTTTCAAAACTCAGTCACAGCTCCACTCCTGACACCATGTTACAAACTCAAAGCCTTTCTAGTGTAGTGTCTTGATTGAACTGAATGTATGTTTTTAATTCATTTGTGGGATGTGGGCGTCGCTGGCTAGGACAGCATTTATTGCCCATCCTTAATTCAGAGTTCAGAGAGCATTTTTAAGAGTCAACCACACTGATGTGGGTTTAGAGTCACACGTAGGCCAGGCAACTTCCTTCCCTAAATTACATTAGTGAACCAGATTGGTTTTTATGACAATCAACAATGGTTTCATGGTCATCATTAGACTTTTAATTCCAGGTATTTATTGAAATCAAATTCCACCGTCTGCCATAGTGGGATTCGAAGCCTGGTCCCCAGAGCATTACCCTGGGTCTCTGGATTACCAGTCCAGTGGCAATACCGCTACGCCACTGACACCCCCATAAAGCATGGCTGCCCCCAGACATTCTCTCATGGTAGACGTCAAATGACTATGGCAAGCCAGTTAGGACATTTAGTAATGTTCAGGTTCCAAAACCCAAACACTGACAATGGGCCTCTGCACAGGTAGGGGGTCAAAGGGACATCCCCATCTCTCTCTCTCTCATGTTTCTCTAGATTAATATGGGAAATCACTTCTCTTTCAAAATAAATCTGGTGCCTGAAGATGGACTTTTCAGAGTGGTTTGGCTCATTAAACGGAGGATGGAACCTCTAGGATCAAAACGGAGCATAGAATCTTTCATCCCTCTCTGAACCTGACTTAACAGTTCAGCTTTCTTTTCTCTCTGGCCTTACATTATTCCAGCACTAATCAGAGCATCTGAACAACAAGCTAGGTAGCCAACGGGAGGTGGGGTGTGACCAGGAAGAGAGCTAATGAGATAACACAGGGTCTCAGGGGTATTGGGGGGGAAGAGGGTGAGGGAAGCGAGTTCCAGGAATAACCTCTGATGGTGGGCACCAGCTGTGGTGTTGGTGGGGGTGCAGGGGTAGGAGGTTCAGTCAATGAACAGGGGCTGGAGGAGATCATAGGCTTATGTAAAGACCAGGGAACAAGGCCCTGGAGAATAGGGTGAGAATTTCAAGCGTCGTTTTACCTGCTGCTGCAATCGCAGCTTTTCACACTGTATTGTCCCAAACTCGCCATATTAATTATGCATTCCCAGGAAACACACTGTTTCCACGGCAGGCAGGCTTTCATTCGCCACGTCATCAGCCACAGCCTCTGCGGGTAGCCCTTGCCCCCGAGGAGCCATCCCTGCAGCTTCTGTGGACCCTGAATGACCTCGGGGATCTGTGACGAACTGAGCATGTAGGAGCCGTACAGACTCCCTGGAAACCATGTGCAGACCTGCAGGATGCGTTTCTGGTGGTCGCATACCAGCTGCACATTCAGTGAATGGAATCCCTTGCAGTTGATATAGTTGACCACAGGTTGCGACAGAGATTTGAACGCCACATGAGTGCAGTCGATCGCACTCTGCACCTGTGGGAAACCTGAGGTCTGGGCAAATCTAATTGCTCTTGTATCCTAGCTGTCCTGGTCTCAGGTGAAATGCACAAAGTGAAGATGGCATCCAAAACCTCATGGATGCATTTGTGGATGGAGGTTTGTGATATCCCACAAAGGTCACCCGTGGAACCCTGAAAGGAGACACTGGCATAGCAATTTAGTGCCATGGACACTTTCATATTCACTGGCAGTGGATGCCCTTCACGTCCCCATGGTGCCAAATCCTGCAGTAGCTGGCAGATGTGACCGACCAGTTCCCTAGACAGGCACGGTCTTCAGTGATACTGGTTCTCGGTCATCTACAGGAATGAAAGGCAAGCGTCTATAGAACCTGGGTCTAGCTAGGCGACGACCAGTGATGGCTCTCTATGGTTCTTCAGCAACATGTGCAGGGCCCTAGCTGCCCATTCTTCCAGAGGGTGCTGCTCCTCCCGCTGTGCAGCCAGGCACCTCAGTCACTCTCTTTTCTGCTGTCTCCATTTTTTGTAAGCCATCAGGTATACAGCTAGGTCACCAGGCTCCCTGTTTCTGATGTACTCCTGCTGCAGGATGAAAGACGACCTATGGTTAGCACGGGTGTACTAAGAACCTGCCTTGGTTAAGTGTGAGGGCCCCTTAACACATCCCGGAGAGTGCTGGCCACCACTTGGATGACCAGAGTTTAGTGTGCTGCATGGCTGCCCGGAATCCCGTCCTCCTCCGCCTGACCAACCGGCGGCAGCTTTGCCCACTGGACTGCATGCTGTGCTCTCAGTTCAGGCACAGGTATTCTCCTAACTCGCACTGCAAGGCTGCACTGTTAGCTTGATTCATGGGGGAGACTGGTCCAAACCAGGATGCTGACATTGCAAAAAGCTGTGAGTGCCTCCACCAGTGACTGCTCCACGGCCAGCTTTAGCAAGGAGATTGTACGTGTGCAGTCATAGAACAGTTCAGCAGTCCACTAAGATGCTCATTAGTTTGCTGTTTGTGCCGGGGGTTTTTGGGGGGTGGGGAGGGTGAAAAGCTCTGGAGCACTTGGTGGCACTTTGATGCCTCCATGTTACTTGACTGGGCAGATAAGCTAAAAGCCCAAATCCAATCTTATCATAGTGGGTACACCTGAACTGTCTCAGCTGCAGAGGAACGGTCACTTTATACAGGGTGTCCCTAATGCATGGCTGCTTCACTCGCCCACCCTTCTCCCCCCAGCACGTGTTTGTGCACTACCTTCAATCGTAGGGTAGCCCTTGCCCACCACACACCTCCCCCCCAAAGTCATCTCTACCGCAGGGCAGCCCTTTCCCACCCCTCCCCCAAGTCACCTCTACCAAGGGCAATCCTTGCCCCTCCCCCCACAATGTGCTTCAACCTTGAAGTCCAGCAGGCCACCCTTGCAAGCACTCCGCAATGTTACTGTGTACTCACCTCCAAGTTCCCCTTGATGTGCAGCTTGCCAAGCACACGCCTTTTATATGCTGTGGTGAACCACGTCGGCATGATTGCTGGATGATCATGCGAGGGGGGACAATTCTGGCAGGCTACGCTTATAACGGTATGATGTATTACAATAAGGTCCCCGATGGTAGGAAACGTGGCCCGCCAATGCCAGGAGGAGAGGACAATCGCAAACTGGTTTCATGACGTCATAAAACTGATTTCTGGCCTTCTCGCCATATTGTCCACTCATGCCACCGAACACACTCAATGCCAGTGGGCACGGAAAATCCCAGCCTTTGCCCCTTCAATCTGTCTCCAACCTCTGGCCATTCTCCAGCGTGGGGGAGAGTTGGCCAACTTGTACCCCAATGTGCTAAAACCCAAAGACCACCAGCCCCTAATGCCTGAAACCTTGTTTCCAACATTAGTTTGAGACAGAAGATCTTACGCACTGAACAATAACAACTTGCATTTATATAGCATCTTCAACATTGTTTAAATGTCCCAAAGTCCTTCACAGGAGCAATTATCAAACAGAATGTCACCCCGAGCCACATAAGAGATATTAGGGGCAGGCGATCAGAAAGCTCGGTCAAAGAGGCCAGGTTTTAAGGAGGAGGGAGAGGTGGAGAGGTTCAGGGAGGGAATTCCAGAGGACCCAGGCAGCTGAAGGCACTGCTGCCAATGGTGGAGCGATGGGAATCAGAGGATGCGCAGGAGGCCGAAATTGGAGGAGCGCAGAGGTCTTGGAGGGTTGCAGGGGCTGGAGGAGGCTACAGAGATGGGGAGGGGCAAGACCATGATTTGGGGGGGGGGGCGCGGTGGATGGTGGATTTGAAAACAAGAATGAGAATTTTAAAACCAAGATGTTGCTTGACTGGGAGCCATTGTAGGTCAGTGAGCACTGGGGGTGATAGGGGAAAGGGACTTGGTGCGAGTTAGGACATTGGCAGCAGAGGTTTAAATGCACCACACAGAGGGTGGAAGGCTGGCCAGGAGAGAGTTGAGTGCGAACAGGATTGAGGGCTTCAGCAGCTGATGAGCTGCAAGGAAGAATGCAGAGCAGAGGCTCTGTGCCCATGATTGGGAATGAATGAGGGGGAGGAGTTTACACAGCCCAGTGAGGGCAATCTGCCAAGACTGTATAAGGCTGTCCTTGTACTTCTATCTCTTTGAGAAAGAGGAGGCATTGGACAAGGTTCCTGCTCCTGACTTCACTGTACAGGCCACTGTTGGCAATGGAGCACGTTACAAAGAAGGACAGAGCAAACCTTGGCTCTCCCCACCAGACTGGAATTGGATGCTAATGCCGTGATATGAGACTAAATTGGACAGCTACAAGCAGGACTAGGCCATTTGACCCATCGAGCCTGCACCATCATTTATGCCTCACCTTCAATCTCGGCTCCATTTTGCCATCTATTCTCCATGTCCCTGGTTTCCTTTCACATTCACAGATGGGTTGGATGACCTCTTTCTGTGCTGGAAGATTCTGTAAGAACAATCATAGGTCAGGCCTAATTCGGGAGAACAGGCAGCTGAAATCATGTAGTTGGGCGGACAACAAGAGTCAGTCCCCAGCAGTGGGACAAGGAGAGGAGAGGGAGAGGGAGGTCATCCAAGTGCCTGCAAAGTCTAAACCTGTGGACAGGCCCCAATCTCGGTCAGGAGGCAGTCTCATCTGGAGAAACTGGGTTCAATCCTGGGCCTGCACCTCAAGAAGGACGTATCAGACTCAGAGGGGATTCAGTGCAGATTCACCAGAATGATACCAGGCCTCAAGGGTTAAATTATAAGGACAGGTTACACAGACTGGGCTTGTATTTCCTTGAGTTCAGAAGATTAAGGGATGATCTAATCAACGGGTTTAAGATGTTTAAAGGATTCAATAGGGTCGATAGAGAGAAACTATTTCCTCTAGAGGGGGTGTGAGGGGAGTCCAGAATAAGGGGGCAGAATCTTAAAATTCAAGTCAGGCCATTCAGGAGTGATGTCATGAAGCACTTCTTCACACAAAGGAGAGGGAAGTCAGGAACTCTCTCTCTCTCTCTCTCTCTCTCTCCCCCCCGAAAAGCTGGTGAGATTGAAGTGGGGAGCAGGGTCAATTGGAAATTTCAAAAGATTGATAGCTTCTTATTTGGTAAGGGGATTAAGAGTTACAGAAGCATGGTGAGTAGATGGAGTTAAGATACAGGTGAGCCATGATCTAATTGATGATGAAACAGGTTCAAGGGGCTGAATGACCTCCTCCTGTTGCTAGGTCATTGAATTGTGTATCTATCCAGGACCCAGTCTTTTTAACCTGCATGGTTGATGGAATAAAGGCTGTTACAATGCCTTTCACAACCTCAGGATATCTCAAAGCACTTTCCAGTGAATGATGTATTGCTTTTTAAAAAGATGTTGTAATATAAGGAAACACCGTAGCCAATTTGTACGCAAGCTCCCACAAACAGCAACGTGACAACAACCAGATCATCCATTTTAGTGATGTTAGTTGTGGAATAAATATTGGCCCCAGGAGACAGAGGAGAACTCCCCCACTGCTCTTCTTCGAAATAGTGGCGTGGCATCTTTTTACATCCACCAAGGAGGGCATACACGGCCTGATTTTAATGTCTCATCCAAAAGACAGAGCAGCACTCCCTCAGTATTAACACTGGGGGTGTCAGCCTGGATTATGGGCTCAAGTCTCTAGAGTGGGGACTCAAAGCCGTGTATGTTTGACTCTGAACTAAGTGTGCTACCCACTGAGACGGGAAAAGGACCACAGTCCCCAGGAGAACTTGGAAGGCCCCTCGCACATCATCTTTCTCTTGCTTTGACCATTGGTTCGGAGGGAGTCCAGCTTTCCAACTTGGTGTTTCTACTGAATGAAGAGGTATTTAGGAACCAGTGAATGTGTACATTGAGGTAGGTGCAGCAAGACCTGAACAATATTCACGCTTGAGCTGGTAAGTGGCAAGTAATATTCACATCACACCAGTGCCAGGCAGTGATCATCATCTCTTGACATTCAATGGCATTACCATCACTGAATCCCCCACTATCAACATCCTCAGGGGTTACCATTGACTAGAAACTGAACTGGACTAGCCATGTAAACACCATGGTTACAAGAGCAGGTCAGAGGCTGGGCCTTGGATTTTCACAGAGTCATGGAGATTCTAGGGATCTATAGAAAATGGTGGGCGGACCCAATCTGGAAGTCTCACCCCATTTCTGACATCACATTTTCACTGGTGGGGGAGTGGTCACCCCTCACAAGAGGGAAAGCCAAACTCAGTAGGACCATTTAAATTCAGTTGCACTGTAACAAAGACCTTAACCCAGGTCTTTGTTACAAGAGGATTTCACACCCTAGGTGAACCTTCAGCCTGCCTCCCCCAACACCACCCCTCCCACCAGAGTTAATTTTAATAAAGAAAATATAAAATAAGGCATACAATTCTTAAGGGGGTGCAGGACCAGAGGGACCTGGGTATATATGTGCATAAATCATTGAAAGTGGCAGGACAGGCTGAGAAAGCAGTTAATAATGCAGTTAATCCTGGGCTTTATTAATAGGGGCATAGAGTACAAGAGCAAGGAGGTTCTGTTCAACTTGTATAGGACACTGGTTAAACCTCAACTGGAGTATAGTGTACAGTTCTGGGTGCCACACTTTAGGAAGGATGTGAAGGCATTGGAGAGGGTGCAGAAAAGATTCAAGAAAATAGTTCCAGAGATGAGGAACTTCAGTTATGAAGATAGATTGGAGAAGTAGGTAATGTATTTGGGGAGGGCAAACAAAGCAAGAGAATACTCAATAAATAGGAAGTTATTGAGAGGGGTTGAGGAAGTCAGAGACCTTGGAGTGCATGTCCACAGGTCCTTGAAGGTGGCAGGACAGGTGGGTAAGGTGGTCAAGAAAGCATATGGAATGTTTTACTTTACTGGACGAGGTATAGAATCCAAAAGCAGGGATATAATGATGGAACTGTATAAAACACTGGTTAATTCACAGCTGGATTCACCCAGAAGGTGGTGGGTATCTGGAATTCACTGCCGAAGTTGGTGTTTGAGGCTGAAACGCTTAACTCATTTAAAAGGTACTGGATCTGCATTTGAAGTGCTGTAACCTGCAAGGCAACGAACCAGCAAAGTAGGATTAAAATGAGCGGCTAGTTTCTTTTTCTGGCTGGCACATACATGGGCTGAATGGCCTCTTTCTACTTTGTAAATTTTCTATGGTTCTAAGTTGGGACTGTTTTTCTTGGAGAGGAGAAGGCTAAGAGGAGACTTGATAGAGGTTTTCAAAATCATGAGGGGTCTGAACAGTAGATGCGGAGAAGCTGTTCCCACTCAAACAGATCCAGAACCAGAGGCAACAAATTTAAAGTGATTTGCAAAAGAAGCAAATGTGATGTGAGAAAACAACTTTTTCATACAACGAGTCTGGGAAGAATGTCCTGCAGTCAGCATCGCAGTGAAGCGGTCTGGGAAGAGTGTCCTGCAGTCAGCATCGCAGTGAAGCAGTCTGGGAAGAGGGTCCTGCAGTCAGCATCGCAGTGAAACAGTCTGGGAAGAGTGTCCTGCAGTCAGCATCGCAGTGAAGCAGTCTGGGAAGAGTATCCTGCAGTCAGCATCGCGGTGAAGCAGTCTGGGAAGAGTGTCCTGCAGTCAGCATCGCAGTGAAGCAGTCTGGGAAGAGTGTCCTGCAGTCAGCATCGCGGTGAAGCAGTCTGGGAAGAGAGTCCTGCAGTCAGCATCGCGGTGATGCAGTCTGGGAAGAGTGTCCTGCAGTCAGTTCTTATTGAAATTAAGAGTGACATGGCAAGACAGTGCAAGAGAGCGGCGGTGAGATCGGAACCAGCATGATTGCAGGGAAGCTTCAAAAAAGTGATGTCAGTACAAAGGTGAGAGCTGATTGGTGAGTAGTGGGTAAGTGTTTTTCTCCAGTTTAAAAAAAGATTAAGCTAAGGAAAGGTAAGGGTTCTAGTTTTTATTTAAAGTACATAAATAATGTTAAATACTGTAAAAAAATGTTAAAGGGTTTTTTTTTCAACTAGAGGCATGGCAGGGCAGCTCAGTCCTGTGTTATGTACTGCCTGCAACATGTGGGAAGTCCTAGACGCTCTGGCTGATGTGTGCAGGATGTGCCACCAGCTGTAGCTACTTGAGGTCTGAGTTTGAGCTTGAGCGGCAGCTGGAGGCACTAAGGTGCTTCCATGAGGCTGAGTTTCAAGGATAGCACGTTTTTAGACGTGGTCACCCCACAGCTTACAGAAGTGCAGACAGAAAGGGAATGAGAAACCAGTAAGAAGAAAGGTGTCAGGCTAGGAAACAGGTTAAAAAACAGGACCTCAAAGGTAGTAATCGCTGGATTACTTCTGGTGCCACACACTACTGAGTATAGAAATAGGAGGTTAGTCCAGATGAAGGTGTGGCTGGAGAGATGGTGAGGAGGGAGGGCTTTAGGTTTCTGGGGGCGGTGGCACCTGTACAAGGCAACGTATTGCACCTGAACCAGAATGGGACCAACATCCTTATGGGGAGGTTTGCGAGTGCTGTTGGGGAGGGTTTAAACTAACTTGGCAAGGGGATGGGATCTTGAAAGGAGGTGATTCAGCAAAGGGAGATGCACAGCCAAAATTAGATGAGAGAGCAAGTGTATCTGGAAGGCATAGAAATTATAGGCTAATTAAGGCACAAGGGAGTTTGGCAAGGTTGGATGGTATTTATTTTAATGCAAGGAGTCTGACAAATAAGGCAGATGAGTTGAGGGCACAAATTAACACATTGTCATTGCTGTCACGGAGACATAGTTGAGAGAGGGGCAGGATTGGCAGCTCAATATTCCAGGATATAGGGTCTTCAGGCAAGACAGGAAAGGGGGTAAAAGAGGAGGGGGTACTGCAATATTGATCAAGGAATCAATTACAGCAGTAAGGAGGGGTGACATCTTAGAAGGCTCCTCAAATGAAGCCATATGGGTAGAACATAAAAACAAAAAAAAGGAGCAATCACATTGCTGGGAGTGTACTATAGGCCCCCAAACAAATAGAGAGAAATAGAAGAGTAGATATGTAGGCAAATTTCAGAGAAGTGTAAAAATAATAGGGTAGTAATAGTGGGGGATTTCAACTTCCCCAACATTAACTGGGTTTGTCATAGTGTGATAGATTTAGAGGGAGCAGAATTCTTAAAATGCATCCAGGAGAGCTTTCTAAGCCAGTACATGGAAGGTCCTACAAGAGACAGGGCAGTCCTGGACTTAATTTTAGGGAATGAAGCTGGGCAAGTGGTGGAGGTATCAGTGGGGGGAACATTTTGCAGATAGTGATCATAACTCCGTTTGATTCAAGGTTGTTAAGGAAAAGGACAAGGATGGGCCAGAAATCAGAGTTCGAAGTTGGGGGAAGGCTGATTTTAATAAGTTCAAATATGATTTGGCAGAGTGAACTGGGAGCAGCTACTTTTCAGTAAATCTGCATCAGAGCAGTGGGACTCATTCAAGAAGGAAATAGGGAGAGTACAGAGCCAACATATTCCAGTAAAGATAAAGGGTGGGACCGACAAATCCAGGGAACCCTGGATGTCAAGGGATATACAGGATTGGATAAAGAAAAAAAAGGAAGCTTATGGCAGATACCAAGGGCTCAAAACAGCTGAAGCCCTAGAGGAGTATAGAATGTGTAGGGGGGAAAACTTAAAAAGGAAATTAGGAGAGCAAAAAGGGGGCATGAAAAAAACATTGGCAGGTAAAATAAAGGAAAATCCAAAGTTATTTTACAAGTACATTAAGAGAAAGAGGATTTCTAGGGAAAGCCCATTAAGGACCATAGTGGTAATTTGTGTGTGGAGCCAGAAGACGTAGGAAAGGTTCTAAATAAATACTGTGTCGGTGTTCACAAGTGAGAGGGATGACGGTGGTATGGAAATCAAGCAGAAGGACTGTGATAATTAATTTAAAGAAATTAGCATAGAAGGGGAGGAGGTTCTAAGTGGTCTGGCAGGCTTAAAAGTAGCTAAATCTCCAGGCCCAGATGAAATGTATCCCAGGCTGTTGAGTGAGCAAGGGAGGAGATAGCAGGGGCGCTGGCAATTTTCAACACCTCCCTGGCCATAGGAAAGGTGCCAGAGGACTGGAGGACAACCAATGTGGTACCGTTATTCAAGAAAGGAGGAAGGGATAAACCAGGGAACTACAGGCCAGTCAGTCTAACCTCAGTGGTGGGGCAACCATTGGAAGCAATTCTGAGGGACAGAATTAATCTACACTTGGAGAGGCAGGGATTAATCAAGGACAGTCAGCATGGTTTTGTTAAGGGGAGGTCATGTCTGACCAATTTTTTTGAACTTTTCGAAGAGGTGATCTACACAGACAAGGGTAATGCATTTAACTTAGCCTATTTGGATTTCAGCAAGACTTTTCATGAGGTCCTGCATGGGAGACTGATAACAAAGGTAAGAGCCCATGGGATCCAAGGCAGTTTGGCAAATTGGATCCAGAATTGGCTGAGTGGCAGGAAGCAGAGGGTGATGGTCGAGGGGTGTTTTTGTGACTGGATGCCTGTGTCCAGTAGGGTTCCACATGGATCGGTGTTGGATCCCTTGCTGTTTGTGGTATATATAAACAATTTAGACTTGAATGTAGGAAGGTTGATCAGTAAGTTCGCGGATGACATGAAAATTGGTGGGGTGGTAAATTGTGAGGAGGATAGCCTTAGATTACAGGAGGATATAGACGGGTGGCAAATGGAATTTAATCCAGATAAGCGTGAGGTGATGCACTTGGGCAGGACAAACAAGGCACCGGAATACACGATGAACGGTAGGACCCTGGGAAGTACCGAGGATCAGAGGGACCTTGGTGTGCATGTCCACCGGTCCCTTACTGTAGCGGGTCAGGTAGATAAGGTGGTTAACAAGGCATATGGAATACTTGCCTTTATTAGCCGAGGCATAGAATACAAGAGCAGAGAGGTTATGCTGGAACTGTATAAAACACTAGTTAGGCCACAGCTGGAGTACTGCGTGCAGTTCTGGATTCCTCATTATAGAAAGGATGTGTTTGCACTAGAGAGTATACAGAGGAGATTTACCAGAACGTTGCCTGAGCTGGAGAGTTTTAGTTATGAGATTTTGGGTAGACTGGGGTTATTTTCCCTGGAGCAGAGGAGATTGAGGGGGGACATGATTGAGGTGTATAAAATTATGAGGGGCATAGATAGGGTAGACAGGAAGGGACTTTTCCCCTTGGTGGTGGGATCAATAACCAGGGGGGCATAGATTTAAGGTAAGGGGCAGGAGGTATAGAGGGGATGTGAGGAAGAACTTTTTCACCCAGAGGGTGGTGGGACTCTGGAACTCACTGCCTGAAAGGGTGAGAGAGGCAGAAACCCTCATAACCTTGAAGTGTTTGGATGTGAACTTGCGATGCCCGTGGCAAACAAGGCTATGGTCTTAGTGCTGGAAAATGGGATTAGAATAGTTGGGGACTTGTTTGGCCAGCAGATATTGACGGGCGGAAGGGCCTTTTTCTGGGCGGTAGACCTCTCTGACCGGGAGTGGTTCGGGTCTGGAATCACCACACTTCCAAGGCAGTGCGAGGCAGGTTCAATAGAGCCAGTCAGGAGGGTGTCAGATGATTATTTAAATAAAAATCAATGGGCAGGGGCAGGGGGCAGGGGAGAGGGCAGGGGGCAGGGCAGAGGGCAGGGGGCAGGGCAGAGGGCAGGGGGCAGGGCAGAGGGCAGGGGGCAGGGGCAGGGGAGGGGGCAGGGGAGGGGGCAGGGGAGGGGGGGCAGGGGAGGGGGGGCAGGGGAGGGGGGGCAGGGGAGGGGGGGCAGGGGGGAGGGCAGGGGGCAGGGGGGAGGGCAGGGGGCAGGGGGGAGGGCAGGGGGCAGGGGGGAGGGCAGGGGGCAGGGGAGAGGGCAGGGGGCAGGGGAGAGGGCAGGGGGCAGGGGAGAGGGCAGGGGGCAGGGGGCAGGGGAGGGGCAGGGGAGAGGGCAGGGGGCAGGGGAGAGGGCAGGGGGCAGGGGAGAGGGCAGGGGGCAGGGGAGGGGGCAGGGGGCAGGGGAGGGGGCAGGGGGCAGGGGGCAGGGGGCAGGGGGCAGGGGGCAGGGGGCAGGGGGCAGGGGGCAGGGGAGAGGGCAGGGGGCAGGGGAGAGGGCAGGGGGCAGGGGAGAGGGCAGGGGGCAGGGGAGAGGGCAGGGGGCAGGGGAGAGAGGGCAGGGGGCAGGGGAGAGAGGGCAGGGGGCAGGGGAGAGAGGGCAGGGGGCAGGGGAGAGAGGGCAGGGGGCAGGGGAGAGAGGGCAGGGGGCAGGGGAGAGAGGGCAGGGGGCAGGGGAGAGAGGGCAGGGGGCAGGGGAGAGAGGGCAGGGGGCAGGGGAGAGAGGGCAGGGGGCAGGGGAGAGAGGGCAGGGGGCAGGGGAGAGAGGGCAGGGGGCAGGGGAGAGAGGGCAGGGGGCAGGGGAGAGAGGGCAGGGGGCAGGGGAGAGAGGGCAGGGGGCAGGGGAGAGAGGGCAGGGGGCAGGGGAGAGAGGGCAGGGGGCAGGGGAGAGAGGGCAGGGGGCAGGGGAGAGAGGGCAGGGGGCAGGGGAGAGAGGGCAGGGGGCAGGGGAGAGAGGGCAGGGGGCAGGGGAGAGAGGGCAGGGGGCAGGGGAGAGAGGGCAGGGGGCAGGGGAGAGAGGGCAGGGGGCAGGGGAGAGAGGGCAGGGGGCAGGGGAGAGAGGGCAGGGGGCAGGGGAGAGAGGGCAGGGGGCAGGGGAGAGAGGGCAGGGGGCAGGGGAGAGAGGGCAGGGGGCAGGGGAGAGAGGGCAGGGGGCAGGGGAGAGAGGGCAGGGGGCAGGGGAGAGAGGGCAGGGGGCAGGGGAGAGAGGGCAGGGGGCAGGGGAGAGAGGGCAGGGGGCAGGGGAGAGAGGGCAGGGGGCAGGGGAGAGAGGGCAGGGGGCAGGGGAGAGAGGGCAGGGGGCAGGGGAGAGAGGGCAGGGGGCAGGGGAGAGAGGGCAGGGGGCAGGGGAGAGAGGGCAGGGGGCAGGGGAGAGAGGGCAGGGGGCAGGGGAGAGAGGGCAGGGGGCAGGGGAGAGAGGGCAGGGGGCAGGGGAGAGAGGGCAGGGGGCAGGGGAGAGAGGGCAGGGGGCAGGGGAGAGAGGGCAGGGGGCAGGGGAGAGAGGGCAGGGGGCAGGGGAGAGAGGGCAGGGGGCAGGGGAGAGAGGGCAGGGGGCAGGGGAGAGAGGGCAGGGGGCAGGGGAGAGAGGGCAGGGGGCAGGGGAGAGAGGGCAGGGGGCAGGGGAGAGAGGGCAGGGGGCAGGGGAGAGAGGGCAGGGGGCAGGGGAGAGAGGGCAGGGGGCAGGGGAGAGAGGGCAGGGGGCAGGGGAGAGAGGGCAGGGGGCAGGGGAGAGAGGGCAGGGGGCAGGGGAGAGAGGGCAGGGGGCAGGGGAGAGAGGGCAGGGGGCAGGGGAGAGAGGGCAGGGGGCAGGGGAGAGAGGGCAGGGGGCAGGGGAGAGAGGGCAGGGGGCAGGGGAGAGAGGGCAGGGGGCAGGGGAGAGAGGGCAGGGGGCAGGGGAGAGAGGGCAGGGGGCAGGGGAGAGAGGGCAGGGGGCAGGGGAGAGAGGGCAGGGGGCAGGGGAGAGAGGGCAGGGGGCAGGGGAGAGAGGGCAGGGGGCAGGGGAGAGAGGGCAGGGGGCAGGGGAGAGAGGGCAGGGGGCAGGGGAGAGAGGGCAGGGGGCAGGGGAGAGAGGGCAGGGGGCAGGGGAGAGAGGGCAGGGGGCAGGGGAGAGAGGGCAGGGGGCAGGGGAGAGAGGGCAGGGGGCAGGGGAGAGAGGGCAGGGGGCAGGGGAGAGAGGGCAGGGGGCAGGGGAGAGAGGGCAGGGGGCAGGGGAGAGAGGGCAGGGGGCAGGGGAGAGAGGGCAGGGGGCAGGGGAGAGAGGGCAGGGGGCAGGGGAGAGAGGGCAGGGGGCAGGGGAGAGAGGGCAGGGGGCAGGGGAGAGAGGGCAGGGGGCAGGGGAGAGAGGGCAGGGGGCAGGGGAGAGAGGGCAGGGGGCAGGGGAGAGAGGGCAGGGGGCAGGGGAGAGAGGGCAGGGGGCAGGGGAGAGAGGGCAGGGGGCAGGGGAGAGAGGGCAGGGGGCAGGGGAGAGAGGGCAGGGGGCAGGGGAGAGAGGGCAGGGGGCAGGGGAGAGAGGGCAGGGGGCAGGGGAGAGAGGGCAGGGGGCAGGGGAGAGAGGGCAGGGGGCAGGGGAGAGAGGGCAGGGGGCAGGGGAGAGAGGGCAGGGGGCAGGGGAGAGAGGGCAGGGGGCAGGGGAGAGAGGGCAGGGGGCAGGGGAGAGAGGGCAGGGGGCAGGGGAGAGAGGGCAGGGGGCAGGGGAGAGAGGGCAGGGGGCAGGGGAGAGAGGGCAGGGGGCAGGGGAGAGAGGGCAGGGGGCAGGGGAGAGAGGGCAGGGGGCAGGGGAGAGAGGGCAGGGGGCAGGGGAGAGAGGGCAGGGGGCAGGGGAGAGAGGGCAGGGGGCAGGGGAGAGAGGGCAGGGGGCAGGGGAGAGAGGGCAGGGGGCAGGGGAGAGAGGGCAGGGGGCAGGGGAGAGAGGGCAGGGGGCAGGGGAGAGAGGGCAGGGGGCAGGGGAGAGAGGGCAGGGGGCAGGGGAGAGAGGGCAGGGGGCAGGGGAGAGAGGGCAGGGGGCAGGGGAGAGAGGGCAGGGGGCAGGGGAGAGAGGGCAGGGGGCAGGGGAGAGAGGGCAGGGGGCAGGGGAGAGAGGGCAGGGGGCAGGGGAGAGAGGGCAGGGGGCAGGGGAGAGAGGGCAGGGGGCAGGGGAGAGAGGGCAGGGGGCAGGGGAGAGAGGGCAGGGGGCAGGGGAGAGAGGGCAGGGGGCAGGGGAGAGAGGGCAGGGGGCAGGGGAGAGAGGGCAGGGGGCAGGGGAGAGAGGGCAGGGGGCAGGGGAGAGAGGGCAGGGGGCAGGGGAGAGAGGGCAGGGGGCAGGGGAGAGAGGGCAGGGGGCAGGGGAGAGAGGGCAGGGGGCAGGGGAGAGAGGGCAGGGGGCAGGGGAGAGAGGGCAGGGGGCAGGGGAGAGAGGGCAGGGGGCAGGGGAGAGAGGGCAGGGGGCAGGGGAGAGAGGGCAGGGGGCAGGGGAGAGAGGGCAGGGGGCAGGGGAGAGAGGGCAGGGGGCAGGGGAGAGAGGGCAGGGGGCAGGGGAGAGAGGGCAGGGGGCAGGGGAGAGAGGGCAGGGGGCAGGGGAGAGAGGGCAGGGGGCAGGGGAGAGAGGGCAGGGGGCAGGGGAGAGAGGGCAGGGGGCAGGGGAGAGAGGGCAGGGGGCAGGGGAGAGAGGGCAGGGGGCAGGGGAGAGAGGGCAGGGGGCAGGGGAGAGAGGGCAGGGGGCAGGGGAGAGAGGGCAGGGGGCAGGGGGAGAGAGGGCAGGGGGCAGGGGAGAGAGGGCAGGGGGCAGGGGAGAGAGGGCAGGGGGCAGGGGAGAGAGGGCAGGGGGCAGGGGAGAGAGGGCAGGGGGCAGGGGAGAGAGGGCAGGGGGCAGGGGAGAGAGGGCAGGGGGCAGGGGAGAGAGGGCAGGGGGCAGGGGAGAGAGGGCAGGGGGCAGGGGAGAGAGGGCAGGGGGCAGGGGAGAGAGGGCAGGGGGCAGGGGAGAGAGGGCAGGGGGCAGGGGAGAGAGGGCAGGGGGCAGGGGAGAGAGGGCAGGGGGCAGGGGAGAGAGGGCAGGGGGCAGGGGAGAGAGGGCAGGGGGCAGGGGAGAGAGGGCAGGGGGCAGGGGAGAGAGGGCAGGGGGCAGGGGAGAGAGGGCAGGGGGCAGGGGAGAGAGGGCAGGGGGCAGGGGAGAGAGGGCAGGGGGCAGGGGAGAGAGGGCAGGGGGCAGGGGAGAGAGGGCAGGGGGCAGGGGAGAGAGGGCAGGGGGCAGGGGAGAGAGGGCAGGGGGCAGGGGAGAGAGGGCAGGGGGCAGGGGAGAGAGGGCAGGGGGCAGGGGAGAGAGGGCAGGGGGCAGGGGAGAGAGGGCAGGGGGCAGGGGAGAGAGGGCAGGGGGCAGGGGAGAGGGCAGGGGGCAGGGGAGAGAGGGCAGGGGGCAGGGGAGAGAGGGCAGGGGGCAGGGGAGAGAGGGCAGGGGGCAGGGGAGAGAGGGCAGGGGGCAGGGGAGAGGGCAGGGGGCAGGGGAGAGGGCAGGGGGCAGGGGAGAGGGCAGGGGGCAGGGGAGAGGGCAGGGGGCAGGGGAGAGGGCAGGGGGCAGGGGAGAGGGCAGGGGGCAGGGGAGAGGGCAGGGGGCAGGGGAGAGGGCAGGGGGCAGGGGAGAGGGCAGGGGGCAGGGGAGAGGGCAGGGGGCAGGGGAGAGGGCAGGGGGCAGGGGAGAGGGCAGGGGGCAGGGGAGAGGGCAGGGGGCAGGGGAGAGGGCAGGGGGCAGGGGAGAGGGCAGGGGGCAGGGGAGAGGGCAGGGGGCAGGGGAGAGGGCAGGGGGCAGGGGAGAGGGCAGGGGGCAGGGGAGAGGGCAGGGGGCAGGGGAGAGGGCAGGGGGCAGGGGAGAGGGCAGGGGGCAGGGGAGAGGGCAGGGGGCAGGGGAGAGGGCAGGGGGCAGGGGAGAGGGCAGGGGGCAGGGGAGAGGGCAGGGGGCAGGGGAGAGGGCAGGGGGCAGGGGAGAGGGCAGGGGGCAGGGGAGAGGGCAGGGGGCAGGGGAGAGGGCAGGGGGCAGGGGAGAGGGCAGGGGGCAGGGGAGAGGGCAGGGGGCAGGGGAGAGGGCAGGGGGCAGGGGAGAGGGCAGGGGGCAGGGGAGAGGGCAGGGGGCAGGGGAGAGGGCAGGGGGCAGGGGAGAGGGCAGGGGGCAGGGGAGAGGGCAGGGGGCAGGGGAGAGGGCAGGGGGCAGGGGAGAGGGCAGGGGGCAGGGGAGAGGGCAGGGGGCAGGGGAGAGGGCAGGGGGCAGGGGAGAGGGCAGGGGGCAGGGGAGAGGGCAGGGGGCAGGGGAGAGGGCAGGGGGCAGGGGAGAGGGCAGGGGGCAGGGGAGAGGGCAGGGGGCAGGGGAGAGGGCAGGGGGCAGGGGAGAGGGCAGGGGGCAGGGGAGAGGGCAGGGGGCAGGGGAGAGGGCAGGGGGCAGGGGAGAGGGCAGGGGGCAGGGGAGAGGCAGGGGGCAGGGGAGAGGGCAGGGGCAGAGAGGGCAGGGGGCAGGGGAGAGGGCAGGGGGCAGGGGAGAGGGCAGGGGGCAGGGGAGAGGGCAGGGGGGCAGGGGAGAGGGCAGGGGGCAGGGGAGAGGGCAGGGGGCAGGGGAGAGGGCAGGGGGCAGGGGGAGAGGGCAGGGGGCAGGGGAGAGGGCAGGGGGCAGGGGAGAGGGCAGGGGGCAGGGGAGAGGGCAGGGGGCAGGGGAGAGGGCAGGGGGCAGGGGAGAGGGCAGGGGGCAGGGGAGAGGGCAGGGGGCAGGGGAGAGGGCAGGGGGCAGGGGAGAGGGCAGGGGGCAGGGAGAGGGCAGGGGGCAGGGGAGAGGGCAGGGGGCAGGGGAGAGGGCAGGGGGCAGGGGAGAGGGCAGGGGGCAGGGGAGAGGGCAGGGGGCAGGGGAGAGGGCAGGGGGCAGGGGAGAGGGCAGGGGGCAGGGGAGAGGGCAGGGGGCAGGGGAGAGGGCAGGGGGCAGGGGAGAGGGCAGGGGGCAGGGGAGAGGGCAGGGGGCAGGGGAGAGGGCAGGGGGCAGGGAGAGGCAGGGGCAGGGGAGGGCAGGGGCAGGGGAGAGGGCAGGGGGCAGGGGAGAGGCAGGGGGCAGGGGAGAGGGCAGGGGGCAGGGAGAGGGCAGGGGCAGGGGAGAGGGCAGGGGGCAGGGGAGAGGGCAGGGGGCAGGGGAGAGGGCAGGGGGCAGGGGAGAGGGCAGGGGCAGGGGAGAGGGCAGGGGGCAGGGGAGAGGGCAGGGGGCAGGGGAGAGGGCAGGGGGCAGGGGAGAGGGCAGGGGGCAGGGGAGAGGGCAGGGGGCAGGGGAGAGGGCAGGGGGCAGGGGAGAGGGCAGGGGGCAGGGGAGAGGGCAGGGGGCAGGGGAGAGGGCAGGGGGCAGGGGGAGAGGGCAGGGGGCAGGGAGAGGGCAGGGGGCAGGGAGAGGGCAGGGGGCAGGGGAGAGGGCAGGGGGCAGGGGAGAGGGCAGGGGGCAGGGGAGAGGGCAGGGGG
>JANJGN010000033.1:20112487-20217958 GCA_026770705.1 Isurus oxyrinchus
GAAGGCCGTGTGTGTGATTCGACTGTGGAGCACCTTGCTCCTGTATATTCACCTGCGTCAGCGCAATGCTGAAGCTCACCTGTTTACTCCTGTCACACTGACACCAGCAGATGAGATTTAAAATGACACGAGTCATTGAAAAGCCCTCGAATTGATGTGTGAAATGGATCAATTTTCCCTGGTGCAGCCTCCTGTGCTGTTGGTCTGATTTGAATATGTACCTTTGGGGGCTGCGGCTCCAATACTGTACCTGCTACACCACATACCTATCCAGCTGCCAGCTGCTGATACGCAGTTGGCATTAACCTTCCAATAGCATCGTGATACTGTGTAGTATATGGTATAATTAATCAAAAGGCACTCCCAATGAAGCAGTAATCTTATCTCAGAGTTCAGATGACTTTCACAGGCTGCATTGATATTCTATTTTAAATTTAATAATGCAGCATTTATTGCCCATCCCTAGTTGCCCCTTGAGAAGGTATTGGTGAGCTGCCTTCTTGAACCGCTGCACTCCATGTGGTGTAGGTACACCCACAGTGCTGTTAGGGAGTTCCAGGATTTTGACCCAGCGACAATGAAGGAACGGCGATATATTTCCAAGTCAGGATGGTGAGTGACTTGGAGTGCAACTTCCAGGTGGTGGTGTTCCCATGTGTCTGCTGCCCTTGTCCTTCTAGATGGTAGTGGGCGTGGATTTGGAAGGTGCTGTCTAAGGAGCCTTGGTGAGTTTCTGCTGCTACTGTCTGTCGGTGGTGGAGCGAGTGAATGTTTGTGGATGTGGTGCCAATCAAGCGGGGCTGCTTTGTCCTGATGGTGTCAAGCTTCTTGAGTGTTTTTGGAGTTGCACTCACCCAGGCAGGTGGGGAGTATTCCATCACACTCCTCATGGTGGACAGAGTCAGGAGATATGATGCTTCTCCAATCTGCCTGATTAAATGACAGCCTCCTGCTCCCCACATTGTGATTCAGGACTACCTGACTCTTTATCATTTCACTGGGCTGAACTTCCTTATCTATTTTTTCCAGTACTGTTTGTCAGGAAGGCCTGTATTTAATACCCTGTCATAACATGCCCCCTGAGATGGTGCTGGTAGACCTTCCCCCTCTATCTGCAGTCAGGGGTTTGACATCATAACTGGTTCTCTAGGCCACGAGGGAGGGCAGCTGGTGTGGGACTTGAAGCCGTATAAGATCCAGTGTCAGGTAAGGATTCTGCTTTAAACTGACACCAGGCTCTGTGACTAAATCAGATGGCTTAGGGTTTGATTAGGATCTGTAGTGAGTTAACTGATCCAAGCAAGGGCAGTTCACCCACTGCAGTGGCGTGAGGGAGGATTCTCACTCCTGAACAAGTGGACATAACCTTAAGATTAGAGGCAGACCATGAAAGCCAGCCTCTTGCGCATTGGTGGCTGTGCCCTCAGCTACCTGAGCCCCAAGGCCAGGAAATACCTCTCCAGCTCTCTCCCACCTCTCTGTTCTCCTTTAGGATTCTCCTTAAATCCCATCACTTGCACTGTTGCCTTGTGATGTTTTACTATGTTAAAGGCACTATATAAATGCAGGTTGTAATTGCGTCCTGCACAACGGCTTGTGGAAATCTGGAGCTCACGCCCCTGAAAAGGTAATGGACGCTCGGGCTCGATTGGAATTTTTCCGAGACTGAGATGGATAGGTTTTTGTTGAGGAAGGAAACCAGGGAATCTGGAGAAAGGTGGGTAAATGGGATAGAGATACAGATCAGCCATGATTTTAACTAAATGGTAGGAGAAACCCGAGGGGCTGAACGGCCTCAAGAAAGTGGCAAAGTGCAAATTGAAGGTGAAAGGAAGGATGTCGGTAATGACATGACCATAGAGGGTAGCCATGTGCAGTACAGTTACCTCTCACAGAGCCAGCTCGACTGTGTACTGTGCAGCTTCCAAAAGACTCATAGGCACATCCAAGGCTAAGTGGGTAGAATTATTGTCAGAAGGTTCATACTTCAGTCCAAAGGCCTGTGCTCAGAATCCAGACTGACGAGGGACTGCTGCTCCCCTCAGGTGAGAAACTGCTGTCTCGGGTAGACAGAAAGATCCCACTGCTGCTATGGATGAGCAGGAGCATTCTCCCCCTGTTCCTGCTCAATAGTTTTATCATTCAAACAGTATAACCCGGTCGCTGCTGTTTGTGGGATTTTGCTGTGTGCAGACTGACTGCCTTATTTCCAACAGGCCAACAGTGATTACACTTGCAAAACGTTTCTTTGGTTGTAAAGTGCTTTGGAACATTCTGAGGGTTGTGAAACATTGCAGACACAAACAGCCTCCCTCGAGAACACTGAGGTACCACCGCCAGGCCAGGTACTTCACCAATGCAGCCGTTCTTTACAGGTGAGCCCAGGGGGCGTTGTGTGGCTAGGTTATTCGATATGGAAGGCGTCACTCAGCGGCATCCCCAATGGAGTAGTGATCAGCGGTAGGAATGCAAGCTGGTCCTGCCTCGCCCACCAGCCCAGGACTATTGGGACAAATTGTAGAAGCTGCACTGCTCCCTGCCAACTGGTTTAGATCAGGCAGATCAGCACGGTGACTGGCTCGTTCTTGTACACGCTTCCACCAGTTGACCAAACAGTGTGATTACTTTTGCACCTTGTGTCTTTCATTCTAGTGATATGAACACCCTGACCCAGGCTACCTACCCACAGGCACTGGCTGTCCATTCCAGTCAGCATCTGATCAATATACAAGGTAAGGTCACTGTCACCCATCAGCCTTTAAGCCACTTCAGATCACAGTAACAGGAGGAGGCCATTCAGCCCCCCGAACGTCTTCTGCCATTCAATTGGATCAGGGCTGCTCTGTATCTCACTACCTAGCGCCTTGATTCCATTAACCCTCAATCCCTTACCCGACAAAAATGTGTCAATCTCAGCTTTGAAATTTCCAGTTGACCTCCAGCCCCAGCAGCTTTTTGAGAGGAGAGAGTTCTTGATTTCCATTCTCCTTTGTGAGGAAGTGCTCCCTTTCACCATCTCTGAATGGCCTGGCTTCTGCCCCCTTTTTCTGGACTCCCTCGTTCTGGACTTCTCCAGCATTCCCCCCCTAATTTCTCTCTATCAATCCAATCAAATCCATCAATCGTTTTAAAACCCTCCATTAGATCCCTCCCTTAATCGAGGGGGATATAAGTCGAGTGACTTCCTCTGGAACTTTTTGTATCTCCTACATGCATCATGAGAGTTGGAATTGAAAAAGTGCTTCAGTTGCACGTAGCCCTGCTCAGACGCGATCCGGAGTAACTGGGTTCAGTCCTGGGCACCACATCTTAGGAAGGATAGGTCGGCCTTGGAGAAGGTGCAATGAGACCAGGCTAAAAGGGTTAAATTTCCAGGACAGGTTACCCAGACTAGGCTTATGTTCCCTTGAGTTTAGAAGATTAAGGGGTGATCTAATCGAAGTGTTTAAGATGATTAAAGGATTTGATAAGTTTGATAAAGAGAAACTATTTCCTCTGGTTGTGGGAGTGGAGCCCAGAACAAGGGGGTTAGAGCATTTTTTCATAAAAGTATGCACTGTTTCGATCTGCTTATTTGTGTTGGAAACAGTTCAGAGAAGGTTCACTCGACTCATTCCTGGGATGAAGGGCTTATTTTATGAGGGAAGGTTGAGCAGGCTGGGCCTATGTCCATTGGAGTTTAGGAGAATGAGAGGTGATCTTGTTGAAACATATAAGATGCTGAGGGGACTGGACAGGGCAGATACAAGGAAGATGTTTCCCCTCGTGATGGAGACTGAAACCAGGGGACACTGTTTAAGAGGTCTACCATTTAAGATGAAAATGAGGAAAAAACATTTCTCTCAGAGGATGGTTCGTCTTTGGAATCCTCATCCCCAGAGAGCAGTGGACTCATTGAATTAATTCCAGGCTTGGTTAGACAGATTTTTAATTGACAAAGGAGTCGAAGGTTATGAGGGTAAGCAGGAACATGGCATTGAGGCTACAGCCAAATCAACCGTGATCTTATTGAATGGTGGAACAGGCTTGAGGGGCTGAATGACCTACCCCTACTCTATGTTCCAGTGTTCAAAGGGGAGTGGAAACCTGAAACTCTTTCCCCTCAAAAGCTGAAAATTTCAAAACTGAGATTTGATAGATTTTTATTGGGGAAGGGGATTGAAGGTTAAGGAACCAAGGATGGAGCGAAGATAGAGTTGTGGTTAGTAATCTAATAATCTTACATGAATCAGCCAGGATCTGATTGAATGAGGGAACAGGCTCGAGGGGTTGAATGGCCTCTCCTGTTCCTATGAAAGGTCACAGATGTGCATGAAGAGTTTGGCAACGTTTTATCCCAATATTGTCAATCATCCATTTACCCCTTTCCCCTGAAGGAGGCACTGTGTCCAGGTGTGCACTGAAGTACACTGCATCCAGCAGGATATGACAGCAGGCTGACTAACAGTGAGGGGTATCACAGTCTAGACTTACTCACATCTGAAACTCGCTTCCTGCTGAGCAAGAACTGGGGTCAGGAGCAGCAGGGCTGGCTGACTGTTATTTAATCATTTCTTCACTGCTTATCCCTTGTGCTCACAGCAATTAACATTGAGCTCAATAAACATAAAGGAGGTGTTACTGACGCACAAACTGGGTATTTTGGAAAATCCAAGAAGCCTTTCGGACCACGTTCCAGTGTGACTAAGTGCTGTTAGCTATTGACCTGAGGAGCTGCCTGCCTCTGATGTTGCCAGACAGGTTACCTGCCTCTGACTAGAATCGTTGTTAATACAGTGCGAGCAGCCTATGGGAAGCTTCATGCAGAGGGTCTGAAATATGCACAATCTGATTGGACACCAGCTGGTGTTTGCCTTCACCTCCTCCTCCCCGCCCCCCCCCGCCCCCCCCCCAGCCCCTCAGCGCTGACAGACACCAAGAGGAGATGACATTTTACCTTTTCCACCTCCCCCTCCCCCCCCCCCTTTCTTGTCCTGCAGAAGGCCACGGGAGACCAGGGGGGCTGCTGGGAGATCGGCCGAAATCGCAGATGTTCCCATCGGGAGCCATAGCACAGGTAAATCTTCTCCAGGCCTGGCTGAGCCTCGGTGAGTTTGGAGTACAGGTTTGAAGTGGGGTTAGTGAGACACCATCTACAGACTTTGCCTTTCAAACCATTGCGCGTGCTCAGTGGGTAACCCTCTTGCCTCTGAGTCAGGCAGTCATGGATTCCAGTCCGGAGGCTGGAGTGCATTGTCCAGCCTGATAACTCGCAGCACCTGTTAGGGTGCTGCTTTTCCGGTGAGACCTCCAAACCAATGAATACAAAAAGGGAATTGAAATGCGATTTGAGGGCCTCAAAGCTCCACCACACAAATCTCAACCATCACCACCACCAAAGACAGATTATCTGGTTATTATCACTTGGTTGTATGGATTGGATTTTGCTGTGTGTCAATTGGCTGTCCCATTTCCTACATTACAACAGTGGTACAGTTCAGAAGTAGTGCATTGGCTGGAAAGTTCTTGTGGGTGCCCTGATGTTATGAAAGGAATTTCTCTCTCTCTCTCTCTCTCTCTTTCTCTCTTCATAGTGTCTCCGTATCTTTTACTTTCTCTCTCAGTGAACCGGTGGATGTGCTGTACTTAGATTTTCAGAAGGCCTTTGATAAGGTGCCACATTGAAGGTTATTGGGGAGAATAAAAGCTCATGGTGTAGGGGGGTAACATATTGGCATGGATAGAAGATTGGAAACAGGAAACAGAGGTGGTATAAATGGGTCATTTTCTGGTTGGCAGGATGTAATGAGTGGTGTGCCACAGGGATCAGTGCTGGGGCCTCAACTTTATACAATTTATAGAAATGACTTGGATAAAGGGACAGATGGTATGGTTGCTAAATTTACTGATGACACTAAGATAGATGGGAAGGTAAGTTGTGACAAGGACATGAGGCTACAAGGGGATATAGATAGGTTAGTTGAGTGGGCAAAGGTCTGGCGAATGGAGTATATTGTGGGAAAATGTGAAATTGTCCATTTTGGCAGGAAGAATAAAAAAGAAGCTTATTATCTAAAGGGTGAGATATTGCAGAGCTCTGAGATTCAGAGGGATCTGGGTGTCCGAGTGCATGAATCACAACAGGTTAGTATGTAGGTACAGCAGGTAATTAGGAAGCTAAGGAGGAGATAGACAGATTTTTAATTAGTAATGGGTTGAAAGGTTATGGGCAGAGGGCAGGAAATTGGAGTTGAGGCTGATATGAGATCAGCCATGATCATATTGAATGGCAGGGCAGGCTCGAGGGGCTGAGTGGCCTACTCCTGCTCCTAGTTCTTATAGAATGTTATCATTTATTGTGAGGGGAATTGAATACAAAAGTAGGTTATGCTTCAGTAGTACAGGACATTGGTGAGACCACATCTGGAGTACTGTGTACAGTATTGGTCTCCTTATTTATGGAAGGATGTATATGTGTTGGAAGCAGTTCAGAGAAGGTTTACTAGACTAATACCTGGAATGGACTTACGAGGAAGGACTGGACAGATAGGCTTGTATCCACTGGAGTGTAGAAGAGTCAGAGTGCCTGAAACACAGATCCTGAGGGGTCTTGACAGGGTGGATGTGGAGAGGATGTTTCCCCTTGTGGGAGAATCTAGAACGAGGGGTCACTGATTAAAAGATATGGGTCGCTCATTTAAGCCAAAGGTAAGGAGTTGTATCCCCTTGGGGTTGTGAGCCTTTGGAACTCTCCCACTGAAAAGGTGGTAGAGGCAGAGTCTTTGAATATTTTTAAGGCAGAGCTAGATAGATTCTTGATAAGCAAGGGGGTGAAAGGTTATCGGGGTAGGCAGGAATGTGGAGTTGAGGTAAAATCAGATCAGCCATGCTCTTATTGAATGGTGGAGCAGACTCGAGGGGCTGAGTGGCCTACTCCTGCTCCATCTTCGTATGCTCTCACTCCCTTTCTCACTCTTCCTCCCTCACTCCCTCTCTCTTCCTGTCTCCTTTCTTTCTATCTCACTCAGTGTGTCTTGGACTGTGTGCCTCTCTCCCTATCTCTATCTCTTGCCCAAACACTCTCCCTTTCACCTGGGCTGTCTCTCGCTAAGTTTCACTCTGTCACTCAATCTCACTCACTCGCTCGGCCTGACTCTCTTGCTCGCTTGTTCAGCCTCACACTCCCACGCTCTTGCCCGCTCGCTCAGCCCCGCGCACTCGTTCACTCACCGGCCCGGCCCCGCTTGATTACTCCCTCGCTCGCTCTCTCGCTAAGTCTCTCCCTCGATCTCTCCCTCTGTCCCTCGCTGCTCCCTCTCTCCCTCGCTCTGGCTGGTGCAGACACGATGGGCTGAATGGCCTCTTTCTGCATTGTAACTTTTCTAAGGCTCAATGTGGTTCTTGCTTGGTCTGTCTCACTCTTTTGCTGAGTCTCAATCTGTCTCACTCAGGCTACACCCCTCTCTCTCTCTCTCTCTCTCTCTGTTTCTTGCTTGACCAGTCACACTCTCACTCGCTCAATCTCTCTCTCTCTCTCTCATTCCCTTACATGGTGTCTCTCCTCCTCTCACTTGGTTTTTCTCTTTGTCTCAATCTCTCTCTTTCTCTTCCCAGAGCCGTGCATTCACGGTACAGGCTGGATTCACAGCTGCACAAACAGACCATCCACAGTACCAGACTGGCCAGTCAGGACATAGCAGTTACCCAGTTAGCCAGACACAACATGGACCACCTTACGGGCCGGGACAGACTGTCACCTACGCCAGCAGCCAACAGCTTCGAGGTGAGTCAGCTATTCCTGCGCTTACCGAGCCCACACACACTGGACACAGCGAGGCAGCCTGTCCCCCTCCCTCAGTGAGGCAGGGTGTCCCCCCCCCCCCCCCCCCCCCCCCCCACCCTGCACTGAGACAGGGTGTCCCCCTCCCGCAGCGAGGCAGGGTGTCTCTCCCCACCGCTGTGTGCTGAGACAGGGTGTCCCCCGCCCGCAGCGAAGCAGGGTGTCTCCTCCCCCCCCCCCCTGCTGTGCGCTGAGACAGGGTGTGCCCCTCTCCATGTTTTGTGTGTGGTTATTTGGTTTGATTGATTGCCTATTGCAGGGTGTTCTCCCCTTGCGCTGGGGTTTGGACCCTCAGCCTCTTTCTCTCTGGGCTGGCAGTACCCACCTCACCAATGTTTCACTGAGACCCTCTGCAATCTCCAGCTCTAACCTTCCAGTGGGAGATCGAGCCCAGCTCTTGGACCTTGACAGAATTTTATGTCCAGCTGGTCTGTAACACAGAGGTCACCTGTACCTGTGGCACTACCACCCTCCCTTTCCCAGGGTTAATTCAGTTCTCACCAGTTTTTTGGCTCCAAACAATGGACAGCACACTCCCTCATTCCTTTCTACCTGTGGCCTAAGGTGAGCTTAGTACCATGGATTGTGAAATAGTTGGAAAGGGGAGTTGTGTTGGATAAAAGGTTAAATGGGTTTAAAAGGGGGGCCTTCAGTTGCCCAGCCCCCAAGTGTTAATTATACACTAATTGTGTTTAATTGTTGATGAATTGCGGGTGTGAACTAGGCATTTACTCGAAGCTCCTGGAAAGAGACCCAGACTAAAGCTTGGTTGTTGGATGAGGGGATGCGTGCTTGTAATGTGCATAACTGTAAATAAAGTGAAAGGCTGTAAACATTGGCCTCAGTTCTATCCTTTACCAACTGGCTTTCTGAAATAGGACAGTGAGCTCTGGAATTCCCACCCCCGTAAACCCCACTCCTCCTTTAAGATGCTTCTTAAATCCCACCTCTTTGACTGAACTTTTGTCCTACTATTTCCTGGTGTAGATCAGTGTTGAATTCTGTTTGGTAATTGTTCCTCTGAAGAATCGTTTAACTTTGTTAAAGGTGCTCTCTGAATGCAAGTTGTTGTTGTTGTTGTTAACTCTACTCTTGTTTTGTTTATATATCAGGGCCTTCTGCTTTCCAGGCAATGTCTGCGTACATCCCACATCAGCAGACTGCGTATGCTGTCCATGGGCACTTCACCCCTCAACAAGGTAAGGAGAGAGGCAGCAGCTCATGCCAGCTACTGGGAATCTCTGGTGTCTGTCTTGTTGGCATGATGTGATTGGCACCAGCAGGTATTGGCCGCTAGCTATTCAACAGGGTGGGTGATCCCAGTTCAGCCCAGACCCCTCCTTGCCTTGAAGCCATGTGCGTCCCCTTGCTTTCTCCCCAGGAGTCACTGGTAATTATTGGAAGCAGGAACATAAGAAATAGGAGCTGGAGGAGACCATTCAGCCCGTCAACCTTCTCTGATAGTCAGTCCGATCATGGCCAATCTTCTACCTCAACTCCATTTTCCTGCCCACTTCCCATGTCCCTCAATTTCCTCAGAGACCAAAAACCCGTATCTCCACCACAAATATACTCAACAACGGAGCATCCACAACCCTCCGGGGGAGAGAATTCCAGAGATTCATAACCCTTTAAGTGAAGAAATTTCTCCTCATCTCAGTCCGAAATGATCGGCCCCTTATCCTGAGACTGTTCCCCGTGTTCTAAACTCCCCAGCCCAGGGGGGAACAATCTCTCCGCACCCACCCTGTCAAACCCCTTCAGAATATCACGTTTCAGTGAGATCACCTCTCATTCTTCTCAACTCCAGAGAATATAAACCCAGTTTACTCAGCCTCTCATCACAGGGCAGCCTGTGATGTATGTTTTTGCCCATGTGTGTGACTGGGTGAGCGGATGGGCAAGTAAGTGCGGCTGCAGTTATACGAGGGTGTGAGCACAGGGAGCCTGGGGGTGTGAGTACGGGTATGTGAGTATGTGTGAGTGTAGGGGTGTGTGCAGAGTTGGGCGTGTGTGGGTATTTGTGAGTACATGTGTGTGGGTGTTTGGGGATTTAGGTGTGTGGGTGTTTGGGGATTTAGGTGTATGGGTGTTTGCGGGTAAGGTGTGTGTTTGGGGGCACGGGTGTGTGGGTGTGAGTATTTGCGGGTACAGATATGGATGTGTGTGTTTGCAGGTACAGGTGTGTGTGGGTGTTTGTAGGTACAGGTGTGTGGGTGTGTTTGCAGGTACAGGTGTGTGGGTGTGGGTGTTTGCGGGTACAGGTGTGTGTGGGTGTTTGCGGGTACAGGTGTGTGTGGGTGTTTGCGGGTACAGGTGTGTGTGGGTGTGGGTGTTTGCAGGTACAGGTGTGTGTGAGTGTGGGTGTTTGCAGGTACAGGTGTGTGTGGGTGTGGGTGTTTGCGGGTACAGGTGTGTGTGGGTGTTTGCAGGTACAGGTGTGTGTGGGTGTTTGCAGGTATAGGTGTGTGTGGATGTGGGTGTTTGCGGGTACAGGTGGGTGTTTGCGGGTACAGGTGTGTGTGTGTGGGTGTTTGCAGGTACAGGTGTGTGGGTGTTTGCAGGTACAGGTGTGTGTGGGTGTGGGTGTTTGCGGCTACAGGTGTGTGGGTGTGGGTGTTTGCGGGTACAGGTGTGGATGTGGGTGTTTGCAGGTACAGGTGTGAGTGGGTGTGGGTGTTTGCAGGTACGGGTGTGTGTGGATGTGGGTGTTTGCGGGTACAGGTGTGTGTGGGTGTTTGCAGGTACAGGTGTGTGGATGTGGGTGTTTGCGGGTACAGGTGTGTGGGTGTGGGTGTTAGCAGGTACAGGTGTGTGGATGTGGGTGTTTGCGGGTATGGGTGTGTGGGTGTTTGCAAGTACAGGTATGTGTGGGTGTGGGTGTTTGCAGGTACAGGTGTGTGTGTGGGTGTTTGCAGGTACAGGTGTGTGTGAGTGTGGGTGTTTGCAGGTACAGGTGTGTGTGTGGGTGTTTGCAGGTACAGGTGTGTGTGAGTGTGGGTGTTTGCGGGTACAGGTGTGTGTGGGTGTGGGTGTTTGCGGGTACAGGTGTGTGTGGGTGTTTGCAGGTACAGGTGTGTGGGTGTGGGTGTTTGCGGGTACAGGTGTGTGGATGTGGGTGTTTGCAGGTACAGGTGTGTGTGGGTGTGGGTGTTTGCAGGTACAGGTGTGTGGGGATGTGGGTGTTTGCGGGTGCAGGTGTGCGTGGGTGTTTGCAGGTACAGGTGTGTGGATGTGAGTGTTTGCGGGTACAGGTGTGTGGGTGTGGGTGTTTGCAGGTACAGGTGTGTGGATGTGGGTGTTTGCGGGTACAGGTGTGTGGGTGTTTGCAGGTACAGGTGTGTGTGGGTGTGAGTGTTTGCAGGTACAGGTGGGTGTGGGTGTTTGCAGGTACAGGTGTGTGTATGTGGGTGTTTGCAGGTACAGGTGTGTGTGAGTGTGGGTGTTTGCGGGTACAGGTGTGTGTGGGTGTTTGCAGGTACAGGTGTGTGTGGGTGTGAGTGTTTGCAGGTACAGGTGTGTGTGGGTGTGAGTGTTTGCAGGTACAGGTGTGTGTGGGTGTTTGCAGGTACAGGTGTGTGTGGGTGTGAGTGTTTGCAGGTACAGGTGTGTGGGTGTTTGCGGGTACAGGTGTGTGGATGTGGGTGTTTGCAGGTACAGGTGTGTGGGTGTGGGTGTTTGCAGGTACAGGTGTGTGTGGGTGTGGGTGTTTGCGGGTACAGGTGTGTGGGTGTGGGTGTTTGCGGGTACAGGTGTGTGGGTGTGGGTGTTTGCGGGTATAGGTGTGTGTGGGTGTTTGCAGGTACAGGTGTGTGTGGGTGTTTGCAGGTACAGGTCTGTGTGGGTGTGGGTGTTTCCGGGTACAGGTGTGTGTGTGTGAGTGTTTGCAGGTACAGGTGTGTGTGGGTGTGGGTGTTTGCAGGTACAGGTGGGTGTGGGTGTTTGCAGGTACAGGTGTGTGTGGATGTGGGTATTTGCGGGTAACGGTGTGTGGGTGTGGGTGTTTGCGGGTACAGGTGTGTGTGGGAGTTTGTAGGTACAGGTGTGTGTGGGTGTTTGCAGGTACAGGTGTGTGTGGGTGTGAGTGTTTGCAGGTACAGGTGTGTGTGGGTGTGAGTGTTTGCAGGTACCGGTGTGTGGATGTGGGTGTTTGCAGGTACAGGTGTGTGTGGGTGTGAGTGTTTGCAGGTACAGGTGTGTGTGGGTGTTTGCAGGTACAGGTGTGTGGGTGTGGATGTTTGCAGGTACAGGTGTGTGTGGGTGTTTGCGGGTACAGGTGTGTGTGGATGTGGGTGTTTGCGGGTACAGGTGTGTGTGGACGTGGGTGTTAGCGGGTACAGGTGTGTGGGTGTGGGTGTTTGCAGGTACAGGTGTGTGGGTGTGAGTGTTTGCGGATACAGGTGTGTGTGTGTGGGTGTTTGCAGGTACAGGTGTGTGTGGATGTGGGTGTTTGCAGGTACAGGTGTGTGTGAATGTGGGTGTTTGCAGGTACAGGTGTGTGTGGATGTGGGTATTCGCAGGTACAGGTGTGTGTGGGTGTGGGTGTTTGCGGGTACAGGTGTGTGTGGATGTGGGTGTTTGCAGGTACAGGTGTGTGGGTGTGGGTGTTTGCAGGTACAGGTGTGTGTGGGTGTGGATGTTTGCAGGTACAGGTGTGTGTGGGTGTTTGCGGGTACAGGTGTGTGTGGATGTGGGTGTTTGCCGATACAGGTGTGTGTGGATGTGGGTGTTTGCGGGTACAGGTGTGTGTGGATGTGGGTGTTAGCGGGTACAGGTGTGTGGGTGTGGGTGTTTGCGGGTACAGGTGTTTGTGGGTACAGGTGTGTGTGGGTGTGGGTGTTTGCAGGTACAGCTGTGTGTGGGTGTGGGTGTTTCCGGGTACAGATGTGTGTGGGTGTGGGTGTTTGTGGGTACAGGTGTGTGTGGGTGTGGGTGTTTGCGGATACAGGTGTGTGTGGGTGTGGGTGTTTGCGGGTACAGGTGTGTGTGAGTGTTTGCAGGTACAGGTGTGTGTGGGTGTGGGTGTTTGCGGGTACAGGTGTGTGTGGGTGTTTGCGGGTACAGGTGTGTGTGGGTGTTTGCAGGTACATGTGTGTGGGTGTGGGTGTTTGCAGGTACAGGTGTGTGGGTGTGGGTGTTTGCAGGTACAGGTGTGTGTGGATGTGGGTGTTTGCAGGTACAGGTGTGTGTGGGTGTTTGCAGGTACAGGTGTGTGTGTGTGGGTGTTTGCAGGTACAGGTGTGTGTGGATGTGGGTGTTTGCGGGTACAGGTGTGTGTGGGTGTTTGCGGGTACAGGTGTGTGTGGGTGTTTGTAGGTACAGGTGTGTGTGGGTGTTTGCAGGTACAGGTGTGTGTGGGTGTTTGTAGGTACAGATGTGTGGGTGTTTGTAGGTACAGATGTGTGGATGTGGGTGTTTGCAGGTACAGGTGTGTGTGGGTGTGAGTGTTTGCAGGTACAGGTGTGTGTGGGTGTGAGTGTTTGCAGGTACCGGTGTGTGGATGTGGGTATTTGCAGGTACAGGTGTGTGTGGGTGTGAGTGTTTGCAGGTACAGGTGTGTGTGGGTGTTTGCAGGTACAGGTGTGTGGGTGTGGATGTTTGCAGGTACAGGTGTGTGTGGGTGTGGGTGTTTGCGGGTACAGGTGTGTGTGGATGTGGGTGTTTGCGGGTACAGGTGTGTGTGGACGTGGGTGTTAGTGGGTACAGGTGTGTGGGTGTGGGTGTTTGCAGGTACAGGTGTGTGGGTGTGAGTGTTTGCGGATACAGGTGTGTGTGTGTGGGTGTTTGCAGGTACAGGTGTGTGTGGATGTGGGTGTTTGCAGGTACAGGTGTGTGTGAATGTGGGTGTTTGCAGGTACAGGTGTGTGTGGATGTGGGTATTCGCAGGTACAGGTGTGTGTGGGTGTGGGTGTTTGCGGGTACAGGTGTGTGTGGATGTGGGTGTTTGCAGGTACAGGTGTGTGGGTGTGGGTGTTTGCAGGTACAGGTGTGTGTGTGGGTGTGGGTGTTTGCAGGTACAGGTGTGTGTGGGTGTTTGCGGGTACAGGTGTGTGTGGATGTGGGTGTTTGCGGATACAGGTGTGTGTGGATGTGGGTGTTTGCGGGTACAGGTGTGTGTGGATGTGGGTGTTAGCGGGTACAGGTGTGTGGGTGTGGGTGTTTGCGGGTACAGGTGTGTGTGGATGTGGGTGTTTGTGGGTACAGGTGTGTGTGGGTGTGGGTGTTTGCAGGTACAGCTGTGTGTGGGTGTGGGTGTTTCCGGGTACAGGTGTGTGTGGGTGTGGGTGTTTGTGGGTACAGGTGGGTGTGGGTGTTTGCGGGTACAGGTGTGTGTGGGTGTTTGTAGGTACAGGTGTGTAGGTGTGTTTGCAGGTACAGGTGTGTGGGTGTGGGTGTTTGCAGGTACAGGTGTGTGTGAGTGTTTGCAGGTACAGGTGTGTGTGGGTGTGGGTGTTTGCGGGTACAGGTGTGTGTGGGTGTTTGCGGGTACAGGTGTGTGTGGGTGTTTGCAGGTACATGTGTGTGGGTGTGGGTGTTTGCAGGTACAGGTGTGTGGGTGTGAGTGTTTGCAGGTACAGGTGTGTGTGGGTGTTTGCAGGTACAGGTGTGTGGGTGTGGATGTTTGCAGGTACAGGTGTGTGTGGGTGTGGGTGTTTGCGGGTACAGGTGTGTGTGGATGTGGGTGTTTGCGGGTACAAGTGTGTGTGGACGTGGGTGTTAGTGGGTACAGGTGTGTGGGTGTGGGTGTTTGCAGGTACAGGTGTGTGGTGTGAGTGTTTGCGGATACAGGTGTGTGTGTGTGGGTGTTTGCAGGTACAGGTGTGTGTGGATGTGGGTGTTTGCAGGTACGGGTGTGTGTGAATGTGGGTGTTTGCAGGTACAGGTGTGTGTAGATGTGGGTATTCGCAGGTACAGGTGTGTGTGGGTGTGGGTGTTTGCAGGTACAGGTGTGTGGGTGTGGGTGTTTGCAGGTACAGGTGTGTGTGGGTGTGGGTGTTTGCAGGTACAGGTGTGTGTGGGTGTTTGCGGGTACAGGTGTGTGTGGATGTGGGTGTTTGCGGATACAGGTGTGTGTGGATGTGGGTGTTTGCGGGTACAGGTGTGTGTGGATGTGGGTGTTAGCGGGTACAGGTGTGTGGGTGTGGGTGTTTGCGGGTACAGGTGTGTGTGGATGTGGGTGTTTGTGGGTACAGGTGTGTGTGGGTGTGGGTGTTTGCAGATACAGCTGTGTGTGGGTGTGGGTGTTTCCGGGTACAGGTGTGTGTGGGTGTGGGTGTTTGTGGGTACAGGTGTGTGTGGGTGTGGGTGTTTGCGGGTACAGGTGTGTGTGGGTGTTTGTAGGTACAGGTGTGTAGGTGTGTTTGCAGGTGCAGGTGTGTGCGAGTGGGTGTTTGCAGGTACAGGTGTGTGTGAGTGTTTGCAGGTACAGGTGTGTGTGGGTGTGGGTGTTTGCGGGTACAGGTGTGTGTGGGTGTTTGCGGGTACAGGTGTGTGTGGGTGTTTGCAGGTACATGTGTGTGGGTGTGGGTGTTTGCAGGTACAGGTGTGTGGGTGTGGGTGTTTGCAGGTACAGGTGTGTGTGGATGTGGGTGTTTGCAGGTACAGGTGTGTGGGTGTGGGTGTTTGCAGGTACAGGTGTGTGTGTTGGTGTGGGTGTTTGCAGGTACAGGTGTGTGTGGGTGTGGGTGTTTGCAGATACAGGTGGGTGTGGGTGTTTGCAGGTACAGGTGTGTGGGTGTTTGCAGGTACAGGTGTGTGGGTGTGTTTGCAGGTACAGGTGTGTGTGTGTGTGTGTGTGGGTGTTTGCCAGTACAGGTGTGTGGATGTTTGCAGGTACAGGTGTGTGTGGGTGTGGGTGTTTGCAGGTACAGGTGTGTGGGTGTGGGTGTTTGCAGGTACAGGTGTGTGTGTGTGGGTGTTTGCAGGTACTGGTGTGTGGGTGTGAGTGCTTGCAGGTACAGGTGTGTGTGGATGTGGGTGTTTGCAGGTACAGGTGTTTGTGGGTGTGTGTTTGCAGGTACAGGTGTGTGTGGATGTGGGTGTTTGCAGGTACAGGTGTGTGTGGGTGTGAGCGTTTGCAGGTACAGGTGTGTGTGGGTGTGGGTGTTTGCAGGTACAGGTGTGTGTGGGTGTTTGCAGGTACAGGTGTGTGTGTGTGGGTGTTTGCAGGTACAGGTGGGTGTGGGTGTTTGCAGGTACAGGTGTGTGTGTGTGGGTGTTTGCAGGTACAGGTGTGTGTGGGTTTGCAGATACAGGTGTGTGTGGGTGTTTGCAGGTACAGGTGTGTGTGTGTGGGTGTTTGCAGGTACAGGTGGGTGTGGGTGTTTGCAGGTACAGGTGTGTGGATGTTGGTGTTTGCGGGTACAGGTGTGTGTGGATGTGGGTGTTTGCAGGTACAGGTGTGTGTGGGTGTGGGTGTTTGTAGGTACAGGTGTGTGTGGGTGTGAGTGTTTGCAGGTACAGGTGTGTGTGTGTGGGTGTTTGTAGGTACAGGTGTGTGGATGTGGGTGTTTGCGGGTACAGGTGTGTGTGGGTGTGGGTGTTTGCAGGTACAGGTGTATGTGGGTGTGGGTGTTTGCAGGTACAGGTGTGTGTGGGTGTGAGTGTTTGCAGGTACAGGTGTGTGTGGGTGTGAGTGTTTGCAGGTACAGGTGTGTGTGTGGGTGTTTGTAGGTACAGGTGTGTGGGTGTTTGCAGGTACAGGTGTGTGTGGGTGTGGGTGTTTGCAGGTACAGGTGTGTGGGTGTGGGTGTTTGCAGGTACAGGTGTGTGTGGGTGTGAGTGTTTGCAGGTACAGGTGTGTGTGAGTGTGGGTGTTTGCAGGTACAGGTGTGTATTGGTGTGAATGTTTGCAGGTACAGGTGTGTGTGGGTGTGGGTGTTTGCAGGTACAGGTGTGTGTGGGTGTAGGTGTTTGCAGGTACAGGTGTGTGTGGGTGTGAATGTTTGCAGGTACAGGTGGGTGTGGGTGTTTGCAGGTACAGGTGTGTGTGGATGTGGGTGTTTGCAGGTACAGGTGTGTGGGTGTGGGTGCTGGCAGGTACAGGTTTGTGTGGGTGTGGGTGTTTGCAGGTACAGGTGTGTGTGGGTGTGGGTGTTTGCAGGTACAGGTGTGTGTGGGTGTGAATGTTTGCAGGTACAGGTGGGTGTGGGTGTTTGCAGGTACAGGTGTGTGGGTGTGGGTGTTTGCAGGTACAGGTGGGTGTGGGTGTTTGCAGGTACAGGTGTGTGTGGGTGTGAATGTTTGCCGGTACAGGTGTGTGTGGGTGTGGGTGTTTGCAGGTACAGGTGGGTGTGGGTGTTTGCAGGTACAGGTGTGTGTGGGTGTGGGTGTTTGCAGGTACAGGTGTGTGAGTGTTTGCAGGTACAGGTGTGTGTGGGTGTGAATGTTTGCAGGTACAGGTGTGTGTGGGTGTGGGTGTTTGCAGGTGCAGGTGTGTGTGAGTGTGGGTGTTTGCAGGTACAGGTGTGTGTGGGTGTAGGTGTGTGTGGGTGTGGGTGTTTGCAGGTACAGGTGTGTGTGGGTGTTTGCAGGTACAGGTGTGTGTGGGTGTGAGTGTTTGCAGGTACAGGTGTGTGTGTGTGGGTGTTTGCAGGTACAGGTGTGTGTGGGTGTGGGTGTTTGCAGGTACAGGTGTGTGTGGGTGTGGGTGTTTGCAGGTACAGGTGTGTGTGGGTGTGGGTGTTTGCAGGTACAGGTGTGTGTGGGTGTGGGTGTTTGCAGGTACAGGTGGGTGTGGGTGTTTGCAGGTACAGGTGTGTGTGGGCGTGAATGTTTGCAGGTACAGGTGGGTGTGGGTGTGGGTGTTTGCAGGTACAGGTGTGTGTGGGTGTGGGTGTTTGCAGGTACAGGTGTGTGTGGGTGTGGCTGTTTGCAGGTACAGGTGTGTGTGGGTGTGAGTGTTTGCAGGTACAGGTGTGTGTGGGTGTGGGTGTTTGTAGGTACAGGTGTGTGTGGGTGTGGGTGTTTGCAGGTACAGGTGTGTGTGGGTGTGGGTGTTTGCAGGTACAGGTGTGTGGGTGTGGGTGTTTGCAGGTACAGGTGTGGGTGTGAGTGTTTGCAGGTACAGGTGTGTGTGGGTGTGAATGTTTGCAGGTACAGGTGGGTGTGGGTGTTTGCAGGTACAGGTGTGTGTGGGTGTTTGCAGGTACAGGTGTGTGTGGGTGTGGGTGTTTGCAGGTACAGGTGTGTGTGTGTGAGTGTTTGCAGGTACAGGTGTGTGGGTGTGAATGTTTGCAGGTACAGGTGTGTGTGGGTGTGGGTGTTTGCGGGTACAGGTGTGTGTGGGTGTGGGTGTTTGCAGGTACAGGTGTGTGGGTGTGGGTGTTTGCAGGTACAGGTGTGTGTGGGTGTGGGTGTTTGCAGGTACAGGTGTGTGTGGGTGTGAGTGTTTGCAGGTACAGGTGTGTGTGGGTGTGGGTGCTTGCAGGTACAGATGTGTGTGGGTGTGGGTGCTTGCAGGTACAGATGTGTGTGGGTGTGAATGTTTGCAGGTACAGGTGTGTGTGGGTGTGGGTGTTTGCGGGTACAGGTGTGGGTGGGTGTGGGTGTTTGCAGGTACAGGTGTGTGTGGGTGTGGGTGTTTGCAGGTACAGGTGTGTGTGGGTGTGGGTGTTTGCAGGTACAGGTGTGTGGGTGTGTGGGTGTTTGCAGGTACAGGTGTTTGTGGGTGTGAGTGTTTGCAGGTACAGGTGTGTGTGTGTGTGGGTGTTTGCAGGTACAGGTGTGGGTGGGTGTGGGTGTTTGCAGGTACAGGTGTGGGTGGGTGTGGGTGTTTGCAGGTACAGGTGTGTGTGGGTGTGGGTGTTTGCAGGTACAGGTGTGTGTGGGTGTGGGTGTTTGCAGGTACGGTTGTGTGTGGGTGTGGGTGTTTGCAGGTACAGGTGTGGGTGGGTGTGGGTGTTTGCAGGTACAGGTGTGGGTGGGTGTGGGTGTTTGCAGGTACGGTTGTGTGTGGGTGTGGGTGTTTGCAGGTACGGTTGTGTGTGGGTGTGGGTGTTTGCAGGTACAGGTGTGGGTGGGTGTGGGTGTTTGCAGGTACAGGTGTGTGGGTGTGGGTGTTTGCAGGTACAGGTGTGTGTGGGTGTGGGTGTTTGCAGGTACAGGTGTGTGTGGGTGTGGGTGTTTGCAGGTACAGGTGTGGGTGGGTGTGGGTGTTTGCAGGTACGGGTGTATCATTGAGGACATCAAAGAAAAGGACCAAAGCTGAGAGCAAAACACTGCAGTTGATAGAAATCGGAAATAAAAACTGAAAGTGTTGGAAAACCCCTGAGCTCTGGCAGCCTCTGTGGAGTTAACGTTGTGAGTCAGGCAGCTTTTCTTCAGAACTGAAGAACTCTCATACTCCCTGCGCAGATCTTGTCAGGCCTGCTGAGTTTTTCCACATATTTAGTGTTTTTCCAGCATTTTCTGTGTTTATTGTAGATAAAGAGCACCATGTTGATCAATGCAGGTTGTTCAGTGGGTAGCGCTGTGTCCACATGTTGTGTGTTTAAGATTCGTTGCAGGGACTTGAGCACACGGTCTACACTGCAACTCCCAGTGCCAACACCGAGGGACAGCTGCTCAGCCTTTCACACGAGCCTCCGTCTGTCCTCTCATATGGAAGCCAGGGGAAAAACAGCAGCAGTGTTCTCCACAGTGTCCTGGCTGATATTTATCCCTCTACCAACATCACTGAGACAGATCTGATCATTGATCATTTTGGTGTTTGTGGGATCTTGCTATTCACAGATCGGCTGCTGCATTTCCGGCATTACAACAGTGACTGTGCTTCAGATGTACACACATGTACACAGGCTCATCTAGATATTCACCGACACTTCCAAGCAAATCTGGTTGCTTAATCTTAACCCATTCACCATCACCCACCACTATTTCTTCATTCATGGGATGTGGGTTTCCCTGTCTGGGCCAGCATTTATTGCCCATCCCTAATTGCCCTTGAGAAGATGGTGGTGAGCTGCCTTCTTGAACCGCTGCAGTTCCTGTGGTGTAGGCACAGTGCTGTGGGTACTGACTTGTGGCAGAGTTTGTCAGTGATTGGGTCCATTAGGAATGTGTACAGTGGGAGTGAATGGGAAGGGGTTTGGGTCCATTGGGATTGTGTACAATGGGAGTGAAAGGGAAGGGGTTTGGGTCCATTGGGATTGTGTACAATGGGAGTGAAAGGGAAGGGGTTTGGGTCCATTGGGATTGTTTACAGTGGGAGTGAAAGGGAAGGGGTTTGGGTCCATTGGGATTGTGTACAGTGGGAGTGAATGGGAAGGGTTTGGGTCCATTGGGATTGTGTACAGTGGGAGTGAATGGGAAGGGGTTTGGGTCCATTGGGATTGTGTACAATGGGAGTTAATGGGAAGGGGTTTGGGTCCATTGGGATTGTGTACAATGGGAGTGAATGGGAAGGGGTTTGGGTCCATTGGGATTGTGTATAATGGGAGTGAATGGGAAGGGGTTTGGGTCCATTGGGATTGTGTACAGTGGGAGTGAATGGGAAGGGGTTTGGGTCCATTGGGATTGTGTATAATGGGAGTGAATGGGAAGGGGTTTGGGTCCATTGGGATTGTGTACAATGGGAGTGAATGGGAAGGGGTTTGGGTCCATTGGGATTGTGTACAGTGGGAGTGAATGGGAAGGGGTTTGGGTCCATTGGGATTGTGTACAATGGGAGTGAATGGGGAAGGGTTTGGGTCCATTGGGATTGTGTACAATGGGAGTGAATGGGAAGGGGTTTGGGTCCATTGGGATTGTGTACAATGGGAGTGAATGGGAAGGGGTTTTGGGTCCATTGGGATTGTGTACAGTGGGAGTGAATGAGAAGGGGTTTGGGTCCATTGGGATTGTGTACAGTGGGAGTGAATGGGAAGGGGTTTGGGTCCATTGGGATTGTGTACAGTGGGAGTGAATGGGAAGGGGTTTGGGTCCATTGGGATTGTAGACAATGGGATTGTACACAATCACAATGGAATAGTGCCCCTTATCAATCATTAAGTTGCGTATGGGCTGTTGAAGTTGCCACTTTTTGTTTGCTGCTCCAGCTTCTAATCCATGTCTCCCTCTTCATTACAGGCTTCATTCCTCCGAGTACGGCAATTCCGTTACAGAAACAGCTGGAACATGCAAACCAGCAGTCCGGATTCACCGATTCTGTACGTAGTCCTTGTCGCCTTGTTCTCATACACCACCATTCAGTGCATCCAGGGTCACACAAGCACATCAATCCAAGCACAAGGTTCCTTAGGACAAATGACTCCCCATTGTCCATTATCCCAATGCTTCAAACTCCTTCCCGTTCACTCCCATTGTAGACAATCCCAATGGACCCAAACCCCTTCCCATTCACTCCCATTGTACACAATCCTAACTGACCCAAACCCCTTCCCATTCACTCCCATTGTACACAATCCTAACGGACCCAAACCCCTTCCCATTCACTCCCATTGTACACAATCCCAATGGACCCAAACCCCTTCCCATTCACTCCCATTGTACACAATCCCAATGGACCCAAACCCCTTCTCATTCACTCCTACTGTACACAATCCCAATGGATCCAAACCCCTTCCCATTCACTCCTACTGTACACAATCCCAATGGACCCAAACCCTTTCCCATTCACTCCCATTGTACACAATCCCAATGGACCCAAACCCTTTCCCATTCATTCCCACTGTACACAATGCCAATGGACCCAAACTCCTTCCCATTCACTCCCACTGTTCACAATCCCAATGGACCCAAACCCCTTCCCATACACTCCCATTGTACACAATCCCAATGGACCCAAACCCCTTCTCCTTCACTCCCATTGTACACAATCCCAATGGACCCAAACCCCTTCCCATTCACTCCCACTGTACACAATGCCAATGGACCCAAACTCCTTCCCATTCACTCCCACTGTACACAATCCCAATGGACCCAAACCCCTTCCCATTCACTCCCACTGTACACAATCCCAATGGACCCAAACCCCTTCCCATTCACTCCCATTGTACACAATCCCAATGGACCCAAACCCCTTCCCATTCACTCCATTGTACACAATCCCAATGGACCCAAACCCCTTCCCATTCACTCCCACTGTACACAATTCCAATGGACCCAAACCCCTTCCCATTCACTCCCACTGTACACAATCCCAATGGACCCAAACCCTTCCCATTCACTCCCATTGTACACAATCCCAATGGACCCAAACCCCTTCCCATTCACTCCCATTGTACACAATCCCAATGGACCCAAACCCCTTCCCATTCACTCCCACTGTACACAATCCCAATGGACCCAAACCCCTTCCCATTCACTCCCATTGTACACAATCCCAATGGACCCAAACCCCTTCCCATTCACTCCCATTGTACACAATCCCAATGGACCCAAACCCCTTCCCATTCACTCCCACTGTACACAATCCCAATGGACCCAAACCCCTTCCCATTCACTCCCACTGTACACAATCCCAATGGACCCAAACCCCTTCCGATTCACCCCCATTGTACACAATCCCAATGGACCCAAACCCCTTCCCATTCACTCCCACTGTACACAATCCCAATGGACCCAAACCCTTCCGATTCATTCCAATTGTACACATTCCTAATGGAGCAAATCTCTTTGTTCTCTCACCCCACACCTCACTGCACTTCTTGACCCAGTTCAGTACTTCTAACTCTCCTTCTCCTCGCTCCCTTGACTGAACATTTTCACCCACTTGACCAGTCTGGCCTCAGGGTGACACTTTGTGTTAACCATCCAACTTTTGCAATGCTCACAGAGAAATGTCCGTGCAGTCATCCTCCAAGCTTTCCCTCGGATTCCATGTGTGCTTGGTGCTGAAGCTGATGGTGCCCTTGGCGAATGTTTGGGAGGGGCTGTAATTGACTTCAGTAAATCCAGGATCGGGGGAAGGGAGAAAAAAATATCACATCAGGATTTCTACTTCAGATCCATAACGCCACTGTACAGGATCGTGTGTGTGTGGGTGCGTGTGTGCGCACTTGGGTTCCTCAAGCCAGAGTCAGGCCCTGGTGTGGAATAATGGGGTTCTTGGTGATTGCTGTGAAGTGCAGTCTGAGGTCAAGACTGGAAACGTCGGGTGGTGCGGAGGAGGGTTGAATGAGATAGAATCATTGTTTCAGGAAGAGCAGATGATGACACAATATACTGGCGAGGGGATGATGCTATAAGAACTTTGAAGCTATAACCCTCTCCGTTTCGGCACAGATGGTCAGAGAAGATTTAATGCTCTTTTCTTTTATTTCATTCACTAATGCTTTGACGTTTCTCTCCTTGTCAAGTCTCCGCCCTATGCATCCTCAAGCTCTTCATCCCAACAAAGGCCTCCTCCCAACCCCACTGATCCTTGTCCACATCCAGCAAGGCAAGGTAATGTTCCCCCTTCCACCCCGTCCACCCACCTCCAAACCCCAGGGACAGCCTGTCTTTAAACGGCACTCAGAACAACCGGCTTCCCACCAAGGCTGGCCACTCATTCTGGAACATTTTAAAACTGACCACAGGCTGAACAATGCTGCTGCAATTCAGAGTGAGGGGCAATGCCCAAAACATTCAAACCCAGCTCTTTCTTTACACAATATTCACAGCACGGAAACAGGCCATTGGGCCCATCTGCTCGGTGCTGGTATTTCTGCAACACACCAGCCTCCTCCCCCCCCGCCACCTTCATCTCCCCCTATCCTTCTATTCCTTTCTCTCGTGGGTGTATCTGCTCGAGTGCAGCTGTTCACGTCAACCACTCCCTGGGGGAGTGATTTCACATTCTCCCCACTCTCTGGGTAAAGAAGCTTCTCCGGAATTCCAGATGTGATTTATTAGTGACTCTTATTTTATGGCCCTGAGTTCTGATGCGTGGATGCCTTGTGGCGCAGTGGGTAGTGTCCCTACCCCCTGATCCAGGCGCTCCGGGTTCAAGTCCCACTCCACGATTTGAGTATCAACCTGTAAATCCTTCCAGCACACGCCAACGGCAGGCGGTAAGAGCAGGAGAGATTCCTGGTCAAGCCACGTGATGGGAAGAATGTTGCTATCTGCTGTCGCTATCTATAGCTCTGGCCTACAACATGAATGTAAAAGTGTATGTTACCACAGCAAGTTGGCTGGATGGCAAATGTGGATCAGATTGGTGCCAACAGCACAGAGTTCTGGCTGTGGATTCGGGACCTGCCTCTCCTTGCCCTACCTGCTATGGGTCAGACCTGCCTTTGGGCAGAAAACTGGAGGAGTAGTAGATCTGGTCTCCCCACAAGTGCAAACATCTTCTCTAGTTCTATCCTGTTCATAAACCCCTTCAAAATCTTACAGACCTCCACGCGATCACCCCTCAGCCTTCTCTGTTCTTTCTAATCTGTTGTCTTTTCTGATGTTGCCAGAAGCCATGTCTTCCCGGAACGTTCCACCTTACTCTCTCGACTCTGGTCCCACTTGTGGTGAAGGAGAATCACAGTTAGAAACCGTAAGCAGACGGGAGCAGAGGGACAGTTTTGCATGAAAGCGAGAGAGGGAGGTCGGTGAGCCAGTGCAGACAGAGGGAGGTTGGTCGGTGAGCCAGTGCAGACAGGCAGAGGTCGGTCGGTGACCCAATGCAGACAGAGGGAGGTCGGTCGGTGAGCCAGTGCAGACAGACGGAGGGAGGTCGGTAAGACAGTGCAGAGGAGGGGAGGCAGATGAGCCAGTGCAGACAGAGGGAGGTTGGTGAGCCAGTGAAGATAGAGGGAGGGAGATTGATGAGCCAGTGCAGACAGGCAGAGGTTATTGAGCCAGTGCAGACAGGTGGAGGTCGGTGAGCCAGTGCAGACAGGGGGAGGTCAGTGAGCCAGTGCAGACAGGTGGAGGGAGGCGAGCCAGTGCAGACAGGCGGAGGGAGTTGAGCCAGTGCGGACAGAGGTGAGCCAGTGCAGACAGGGGGAGGTCAGTGAGCCAGGCGGAGGGAGTTGAGCCAGTGCGGACAGAGGTGAGCCAGTGCAGATACCCCACTTTGCTCTTGTCCTTTCTCTCCTCTGGAAGCCTCAGCCCAGCCCTGCAACATGAAAGCTGCAATCTCTAATCACCGGATTTGTTTAGTGTGGGCTTGTCGGGTAGAGACCAGAGATAGGTCCAATATTCCACAGTCACCGGACTAACTGACCCCACCAGCATCAGCACTTTGCATCGTCCCCTTTTAGCTTCCCAGCTGAGAATAAAAACACTCCCCACCCCCCTCGACTGACCCCTCTGGTAATCTATCTGCACGCTTCCAAGCTCAGCAAGGTGAGAATCTACCTCTTCCACCATCACCCCTCCCTCTGCAAAGGCCAGGCAGATTTAACAAGGACAGGAGGATCCCACACACATCCTATAGCTCAGCCCGAGGATTCTGGAGCAGGGTCAGGGTTCTTTGCCTCCCCGTCCCCCACCTATCACGATCGTCTGTGGATGTAGATTACAAACAGCGCTCTGCGGGAGCTATGATAATGAGAAAGTGCGAGTTCAATCAGAGTTCAGACTGTGTGCTTGCAGATGTTATAGCGTTCCCATTTTAGTGAGGCCTCTTCTCATGTCTTCCAGGCTGCGTTAGCCTATGTCCACCCACAGAGACCAGCATCGCCTGGGGGCTTTCCTCACGGGACACCCCCTCAGCAAGCCCTCCCGGTGAGTAGCTCTCGATAAGTGGGTGCCTCACATCGCTAGCGGTTTACTGATAGCTTCTGCCAGGGTTTGTTGGTGGGCAGGTTCCAGTCAAGAACTGTTGCATGAACTAGAAACTGGTACAGTAACAAGTTCTTTTCAAAGCTCTTTTCAAAGGTTTTGCTGAGGCAATGCAAAGAGACATCTTTACTCTGTATCTAACCCCGTGCTGTACCTGTCCTGGGAGTGTTTGATGGAGACAGTGTAGAGGGAGCTTTACTCTGTATCTAACCCCGTGCTGTACCTGTCCTGGGAGCGTTTGATGGAGACAGTGTAGAGGGAGCTTTACTCTGTATCTAACCCCGTGCTGTACCTGTCCTGGGAGCGTTTGATGGAGACAGTGTAGAGGGAGCTTTACTCTGTATCTAACCCCGTGCTGTACCTGTCCTGGGAGTGTTTGATGGGGACAGTGTAGGGGGAGCTTTACTCTGTATCTAACCCTGTGTTGTACCTGTCCTGGGAGTGTTTGATGGGGACAGTGTACAGGGAGCTTTACTCTGTATCTAACACCGTGCTGTACCTGTCCTGGGAGTGTTTGATGGGGACAGTGTTGAGGGAGCTTTACACTGTATCTAACCCCGTGCTGTACCTGTCCTGGGAGTGTTTGATGCAGACAGTGTAGAGGGAGCTTTACTCTGTATCTAACCCCGTGCTGTACCTGTCCTGGGAGTGTTTGATGGGGACAGTGTAGGGGGAGCTTTACTCTGTATCTAACCCCGTGCTGTACCTGTCCTGGGACTGTTTGATGGAGACAGTGTAGAGGGAGCTTTACTCTGTATCTAACCCCGTGCTGTACCTGTCCTGGCAGTGTTTGATGGGGACAGTGTAGAGGGAGCTTTACTCTGTATCTAACCCTGTGCTGTACCTCTCCTGGGAGTGTTTGATGGAGACAGTGTAGAGGGAGCTTTACTCTGTATCTAACCACATGCTGTCCCTGTCCTGGGAGTGTTTGATGCGGGCAGTGTAGAGGGAGCTTTACTCTGTATCTAACCCTGTGCTGTACCTGTCCTGGGAGTGTTTGATGCAGACAGTGTAGAGGGAGCTTCACTCTGTAAGTTTATTATGCTGCGCTCCAGTTGTACGTGACATTGGACTGAAACCTAATTCTGTGTTGGTAACTTGGTCTTAATCTACAGCTTCCTTTTCTAGATGCTAAGTTACTGGGTCATTTCTGACTGAGGTCTCTGCTTGTGTCTTTACCAGACTGGTTTCCAAACGACAAGTCAGGCAGCTCCCCGACATGCCTACCTGCAGCACAGTCAAGGACAGCGTTACTACCATCAGTAACCCTCCAGGAGGCACTTGGATCACCACCTTCCCCACCCCTCTCCCCCCATCCTACCTCCGTGTCTGGGAGAATGGGGAGGAGGAGGAGATCCTGATCAAATTATCACAGTGAAGACAGACACCTCTGAATCGTGGAATGTTAGCCATTGTTTCTCTATACAAATAGTGGCTAGTTTGTGTCTCCTAAGTGATCTCAGTTTTGAGACATGATCTGAACGGGGAGGAAGGGGTGAATTTTAAATTGCAGTGATCAGCAAACTCCCACCCTAGCAGGGAAAGGCAGTAGGTGTGTGGTTTCTTTTCTGTTTTGAGTGGTGATGCTTTAGCTACCATTGGGTCCCACATGGAAGTTGCTGAATTGTTATTTCCTGATGCGTGCTGGACGAGGATCTGAGTAACTGAAGGTTTGGATGTTTCTTTGTTGTATTGTTGGAACACTGTTGCCTCTGGAATACCATGCAGCGCTCCCTCTGCTGCCCTCTGACTTCTTGTTACTCTGCAAGTTCCCGAGAAGCTTTCTCCTTCCTGATTTTACCCCTCCCTCTTTAAGTCAAGTGCGGCTGCCGGAGGAAACTGTAGTTTGAGAGTGTCGGCAGGATTTCAACTGCATTAGGGCACCTGACCTGGTCCTCAATGAGCTGTTCTCAATGGCTGGATTTGGATTGGTTCCCCCCAGGGTGGTAACCTCCCCTCCACTGCTGCCTTGTACTGAGTGACAGCCGCTGAGGGTCAGACACTTTGTCACCATCTCCGGATCACCTGATACTTCACAGTGAGTGAAGTGTATTCGGAAACGCAGCCCAGTTTGCCCACCTAAGATTCCCCGGTGAGAGAAATGACTGGATAATATGGCACTTTTGGAAGCGTTGGTTGAGGGATAAATATCGATTGGGGAGAATTCCTCTCACATTCCTCTAATCCTGACCCGGGATCTTTCCCATCTAGCTGAGGGGTAGTCCAGGGGCCTTGGTTCAAGTTCCCAGCCGGAAGAGGTGATGTCAGTCAGTGCAGCACTCTCCCTGAGCACTGCATCAGCAAAGGCAGCTTTCAAATCCTGGACAAGTCTGTGGAGCGGAGCTTGAACTCACGTTCTTCCACCTCAGGGGCATGAAAGCTGAGGAGGGAGGGAGAAGGAGCTGCAAAAGGTTGGACGGATGTCGGAGAGAGATTTGATATCTAAATGAGATTGATGCTGAAATTGTTGGATTTTTTGCCTCAATTTTGGGCAGTAAACTGACACCAAAACTGCCTCCAAATTTGGGACCAGGCTGACTGTCTCACTGAGAAAGGGCAATGGTACAACTGCTGCACTTCTGCAGTAGGAGTCATCACTTCTGAGTTTGAAGCTCATGCACTTTGTAGAGTCAGTAAAAGGTAGAGCTTTACTCTGTATCTAACCCCGTGCTGTACCTGTCCTAGGAGTGTTTGATGGGGGCAGTGTAGAGGGAGCTTTACTCTGTATCTAACCCCGTGCTGTAGTTGTCCTGGGGGTGTTAGATGTGGAGTGATGCTCCTGAAGCTCTCTGACCAATTATTTCTCTATCAGAGATACCTCTGATCCCTGTGGAACATGGCTGATGACCTTACCCGTCTATACTGCTCAAGTTATGAATGCTGCAGAATCTATCTACTCTTTGTAAGTTTAAATGGATGATTGCCTGAATCGTACTCTTAAGGTGTTGTGCGCTGAGTTGTTGCTGCCCTGGCCTTTCACTATCAGGGTGAAGTCTGCTGGCTCTGCTGTGGGTGTCGACCAGTTGCTGTACTGACAGCCCTTATCTGGTCTCTGCCATGAAAGCCACAAGGACAATACTGATGGGGTGTGCGGTGACATACACATCGAGGAACTCAGCCTGATCAGATTTCTCAACCCTGATACAACACAGGAGACTATTCAGCCCATCGTGCCTCTCCTCTGCCGGCTCTTTGAATTAGTTCCCCTCTCTTCCTGCTCTTTCCCCGCAGTCCTGCAAGTGTTTCCTTTTCAACTATTTAACCAACTCCTTGTGGGATCTGTTTCCACCATCCTTTGGAATGCAGACTGTTTGCAATCATTAAATATATAACTTTTAACAAAATGTTTGTTTTCTACTAAGAAAAGTTATAAAATGTGGTGGCTTTGTTATGATACTTGAAGCAATACTCGGAAAGTAAATATCATTCTTCAAAGTGAACGCTGGTGCCTCTGTGTTTATGGTCAGTGTGGATGGGAGAGCTGGTTACACAACGCAGGTCACTGAACAAATAAACGACTGATTCTGGAACGGAGAGTTTCACTTGTTAAGAAAGACTGAATAAGCTCTTTCCACTTGGAAAGTTCAGGATGAGGGATGACCAGCTGGAAGATTGATAGGGTTGACATAGAGAAGAAGTTTCCATTTGTAAGGGTATCCAGGGCTGGGGACCATCAGTATAAGACAATCACTAATAAATCCAGTCAAGAATTCAGGAGAAACTCCTTTACCCAGAGTGGGGAGAATGTGGAACTCAGTCCCACAGGGAGTGGTTGAAGTGAATAGTATCGTGTTATGATCCGGTTAGGGACATTTGTAAAGTAGACAAAATTTGAATTCTCAGTTAGTTACTAAGAACAAAGCCACAAGATTCCAAGGCTTTAAACAAACAAGAATTCTTACGATATAAGAGTCAATAAAGCAAACAGTCAACACTATCTATCTTATAGTCCAACAGCCAGATGGTGGTCAAACACATCACACATTGCATGTTAAAAGGCAGACCCAATTAGACAGGTCTAACAAATATTTCAGCAACCTACCCAGATATCAGTGATCACTGTGAGTCACCGAAACCCTTTAAAACTCCGTGACCCTCATGAGGGATTAAAGTTCCTCTCTGTCAGACATCCAGCCTCTGATTTACCTCAACAGCTGCTCCAGTTCAGATTGCCCCAATGACTGCTCGTGTCCCAGTTGCTCAGTCTCTTCTCCCCAGACTACGTCCCACTGGATTCACAAGACTGCACCCCAGCATGTAATTCCTGACACCATTCCAGCTCTCTAGCTGCTCTGAGCAGTACAGCACTACTGGTGGAATTTCCTTTGTCCCCAGTTATGCAGCTGCTCCTGTACTTCCCCTGAGCTGCTGCTGCATTGAGCTAGCCTCTCCAGCTCCCGACTCACCTCGTCATGAGGGCTCATTTTGCACCACGTGCTGGTCCTGCGGGGCTGTGCTTCTGTGCTAGAAACCCAGTCACCTTTGCACCATCTCCCTCGCCGTCAAAGGCGACCTGGATCTGAGCGTTCCCTCACAATATATTGAAGGACAAACAAGATAAACACCAGAGGGAAATAGGAATAGAAGAACATGCTGATAAACTGTCCACTCAACAGATACCTGGGATGGTGCGGGGGGGATTATCCTAGGAGGAAAGGCCTGTATCCATTGGAGTTTAGAAGAACGAGAGATGATCTTATTGAAACATTTAAGACCCAGAGGGGATTTGATAGGGCGGATACAGGGAGGATGTTACCCCTTGCAGGGGAGACAAGAACTAGGAGACATTTTAAAATAAGGGGTCTCCCATTTAAGACGGAGATGAGAGGAAATTTTCTCTGAGGGTTGTGAATCTTTGACCTCCGTTCCCCAGAGAGTGGAAGAGGCTGGGGCAAGGAATATTTTTAAGTCAGAGGTATAGAGATTCTAGACTAACAAGGGAGTCGAACGTTATCATAGCAAATATGGAGTTGAGTCCACAGTCAGATCAGCCAGGATCTTTTTGAATGGTGGAACAGGCTGAAGGGGCTGAATGGCCTACTGCTGCTCCTAATTCGGATGTGAGATGAAAGGGGTTGGGAGGAGGCTAATGTGGAGTGTAAGCACCAGCGTGGAGTGGTTGAGCTAAATGGCCATTTTCTGTCCTGTACATTCTGTACACATTCAACTCCCTCCCATTCCTGATCGTTTGGTTAGTGCCTGGCCCAGGAGAAGATTGGAGGGATGATTCCTCCTGCATGCCTGTGAGGCACCCACATGAACTACCACTCCTGCTGAAGACAGAGATCTGCTCAGACCTCAGGGTAGAGGAGGAAGGGAGTTCCAGACTTTGACACAGGCAAGCAGATCACCCTGGCAGTGCTAGCTGCACAGGACATCACCCCAACAGCAACAGGGCGAGTCCCAGGTGGCAGTCTCATCTCTCACCCCCACCCAGTCGGACTACAAGCATTGACAACGTCTCCTCACAAACTAGGTGTGCCCACAGCCAACAGTCTACTTGAGTTACCTGATGCCAGGGTGATGCTTCAGAAACCCAGACGCCAATGTTGCTGGGACAGAAATCTGGAGACCAAATGAAGTGAGATCATCTTTGTCTGGCCGCTCCTGACCTATCTTTGCTCCCAGTCCGATGATGCTTCGATTTTAAAATTCTCATCTTTAGATGTTCAAAGCCCTCTGTGGCCTTGCCCCTTTCCTACCTCTAATCTCCAGCAGTCCTGAAACCCTCTAATGACTCTTCATTCCTCCAATTCTGGCATCTTGCTCCAGGTTTAGCAGCCATGCCAACCTCTTTACCTCTCCCCACTTTAAAGATGCTCCTTAAAACCTCTTTGACCAAGCTTTGGGTCACCTGTCCCTAATATCCTCTCACATGGCTCAGTGTCAAATTTTGTCCTTAGGATGCTTCACTGCAGCTCCCTGGGATGTTTGACTATAGTGAAGGCACCTACATAAAGGCAAGTTATCAGCAATGTGGATGAAGCAGGCTGCATTTAGAATTCAGATTTTAGCTTTAATTCAGACTTGCCTGAATGAGTGCAACTCGAAGAAGCTTGACTCCATTAAGGACAAAGGAGCCTGCTTGATTGCCACCCCAGCTTAAACATTCACTCTCTCCACCAACACACAGTAGCAGCAGAGTGTGTACCATCTACAAGATGCACTGCAGGAACTCACCAAGGCTCTTTCAATGACTCCTGCCAAACTGCAACCTCGACCGAGAAGGACAAGGACAGCAGACACATGGGAACACCACCACCTGGAAGTTCCCCTCCAAATCACTCACCATCCTGACTTGGAAATATATCACCGTTCCTTCACTGTCGCTGGGTCCAAATCCTGGAACTCCCTCCCTAACAGCACTGTGGGTGTACCTACACCACATGGACTGCAGCGGTTCAAGGAGGCAGCTCACCCCCACCTTCTCAAGGGCAATTAGGGATGGGCAAAAAATGCTGGGCCCAGCCTGTGACTCCCACATCCTGTGAATGAATTTTAAAAATTAAGCATCCTTATTTTTCATACATCCAATGACCACCTTCATAAGATGGGATTAGACCAAGTCAACATGGATTCACGAAAGGGAAATCATGTTTGACAAACCCACTGGAGTTTTTTGAGGATATAATTCACAGGATAAGGGAGAACCAGTAGATGTGGTGTATTTGGATTTTCAGAAAGCTTTTGATAAAGTCCCACATAAGAGGTCCGTGTGTAAAATTAAAGCACACGGAATTGGGGGTGATATATCGGCATGCATTGAGAATTGGTTAGCAGACAGGAAACAGTAGAAATAAATGGGTCTTTTTCAGAGTGGCGGGCAGGTACTGCAGGAATCAGTGCCTGGGCCCCGGCTATTCACAATATATATCAATGATTTGGATGAAGGAACCAAATGTAATATTTCCAAGTTTGCTGATGACACGGAACTTGGTGGGAATATGGTGAGGAGGGTGTGATCAGGCTCTAGGGTGATTTAGACAAGTTGAGTGAGTGGGCAAATACATGGCAGGTGCAGTATAACGTAGATAAGTGTTAAGTTATCCACTTCAGTAGGGAAAACAGAAAGGCAGAGTATTATTTAAATGGTGATAGATTGGGAAATGTTCTTGTACAAAGGGACCCGGGTGTCCTTGTAAACCAGTCAGTGAGAGCAAACAGTTAAGAAGGTCAATGGTATGTTGGCCTTCATTGTGAGAGGACTTGAGTACAGGAGCAAGGATGTCTAACTGCAGCTGTACAGGGCCTTGCTGAGACCCCACCTGGAGTATTGTGAGCAGTTTTAGTCTCCTTACCTAAGAAAGGATTTTCTTGACATAGAGGGAGTGAAGCAAAGGTTCACCAGACTGATTCCTGGGATGGCAGGATTGTGGTATGAGGAGAGATTGGGCTGACTAGGTCTGTATTCACTGGAATTTAGAAGAATGAGAGGGGATCTCATTGAAACGTATAAAATTCTGACAGGGCTGGACAGACTGGATGCAGGGATGAGGTTTCCTCTGGCTGGAGTGTCTGGAACAAGGGGTCACAGTCTCAGGATGTGAGGTGGGTTGTTTAGGACTGAAATGAGGATAAACTTCTTCACTCAGAGGGTGATGAACCTGTGGATTTCTCTAGCACAGGGGCTGTGGAGGCCAAGTCACTGAATATATTTAAGAAAGATGTAGTTTCTAAATTTCTAGACTCTAAAGAGTCAAGGGGTACGGCGGGGGAGAGAGAGTAGGAGTACGGCGTTGAGATAGAGGATCAGCCATGATCATAATGAATGGTGGAGCAGGCTTGAAGGGCTGAATGGCCTACTCCTGCTCCTAGTTTCTATGTCTCAAGACATGATCTCTGAACCACTCTTCCGCTTATTAAATTCTCCCAGTAGTTGTGCCCACTCATAACACCTTCCCTGCTGGGACAGTACAGCATTAAAGTTTTGCATTTTTATAGCAGCTTTCAGAAGGTCAGGACATCCCAGTGTTTCACAGCCACTGAAACACTTTTGAGGTATGCTCAATGCCGCAGTTAATTTGCGCACAGCAAGCTCCCACAAACAGCATCAAGGTGATCACAAGAATGTGATGCTTAAGGAATAAACAGCAACTGCAGGGAACATTCCATTATCATTCTCATTATGGCCACGGGATCTTTTCTATCTACCTGATAAGACAGACATTAATCGGAAAGATGGGACTTCTGATAATGCTGCCCTGGAGAGTTAGCCTCGATTATATACTCAAGTGTCTGCAGTGGAGCTCAAAGCCAACAGTGAAATAATGCAAACCACAAAACCACAGCTAACAAGTTTATAAGGGCATTTCCATTTTCAGTGCATAAATATATAATGCAGAATCCAACAGGAGGTTACCAGAGCAGAAAACCAGATGCTGTTTTCAAGGCTTTAGGTAACAGATGTTCTTAAAGTTGTATTTATTTTTCTATACACTAATCTTATACCACAGATAAATCACACGATATTTTGGTCAGCAGTTGTTTGGGGGGGGGGGGATAACACTGTCCCTGTGGGACAGGCAAGGGAGATGAGATCGGTAAATGCAGCCAATACCTGTCCTATTCCTCTGCTCTCAAATCCTCAGCAAACTGATGGAAGGTGTTGACAGTGCTGCTAATCGGCACTTACTCAGTAAACCTGCTTCTCAGTCGTCAGTTTGGGTTCCACCAGGGCCACTTAGTACCACAAATTCCAGAGACAAGGTGAGGGTGACATCAAGGCAGCATTTAACTGATTGTGGGACCAGGACCCTAACAATATTGAAGTCAGTGGGAATTAGAGGATGAAAAATCCACTGGTTGGAGTCGTACCGAGCACAAAGGAAGATGGTTGTGGTTGTTGGAGGTCAGTCATCTCAGCTCCAGGACATCACTGCAGGAGTCCCTCAGGGTAGTGTCCTCGGCCCAACCATCTTCAGCTGCTTCATCAATGACCTTCCTTCCATCACAAGGTCAGGAGTGGGGATGTTCACTGATGCACAATGTTTATTTGCATATAGAATCCCTCAGATACTGAAGCAGTCTGGCTCCACATGCAGCAAGACTTGAATATTCCAGTTTGGGCTGATAACTTGCAAGTGCCAAGAGTTAATCCCAGATGCAGGCTCTCAGCCTCATTATGCAACTTCCATAAAGGGTTTTACTTTGTTGACACAACTGGGGACAGTGGAACTCTGCCTGATTGATAGCTTTATGATGTTATAAATTTTCTCTGATTTCTTTTGTCACCGGCACAGTGCTTACATAAAATTGAGCTTGGGGGAAATCTGATTTAGAGGCATCATAATCTCAGATGGTAGCGTCACACCATTGGGTCCTCAGCAAAGCACATACATCAAACGTCTGAACGGTGGCTCCTCATACTGAACAGGATTAATATTGCAACAACACAATTAGTCGGCTAAAAGTCATCTGCCTCACAATGGTTTAAACCCAGCTCACATTCCCTATCAGTGGGTGAACAATTCAATGCTTGCTGAATTCTACTTCACAATGAAGCTTATGGCTTCTATTATTGATATTTTAACGGTCTGGTTGGTTGACACTTCTATAGGGTTCATCAACAGCTGTTTTTTTTAAATAAAATTATGACCAGGTGTTTATGAGGTAATTCCACACATGCCATTGTTAATACTGTATTCCCTGGTTCTGTACTGGATGTATATACTGGAAGAATTGACATGAAGGAACAAGGGGCCATGGGGAACAGGGACAGGGAATCTATAAACAGGTCCCACCCACCATTTTTAAATGGCTCAAGTTGTCCTGACTCCACAAAAGCCTGGTCCAATGGCAGTTATAAAGTGTACAAGGGCAGAGAAATCATGAGGTGCATGTATATCAATCTTTGACAGTGGAAGAGTATGGGCTCTTGGCTTCATAAATAGAAGCATTGAGTACAAAAGCAGGTACATTATACAAAATCTTTTATAAAGCTCTGGTTAGGCCCCAGTGGGAGTACAGCATCTAGTCCTGGCTATCGCATTCTAGGTGGGATGTGAGGCTCCTTGAGAGGGTGCGGAGGAGATGTACCAGAATGGATCCAAGGGTGAGGGATTTTAGCTCCAAGGTTAGGTTGGGGAAGCTGGGGTTGTTCTCTTTGGAGCAAAGGAGGTTGAAGGGAGATTTGATCCGAGGTGTACGAGATGATGACAGGGTTAGGTAAGGTAGACAAAGAAAAGCTGTTCCCACTGGCTGATGGTACAAGGACTCAGGACACAGATTTAAGGCTTTGGGGGTAATGTGAGGAAGAGCATATTTTACACAGCAAGTGGATTGCTTTGCAGAGAGCCATCAATGGCTTGATGGGCTGAATAACCTCCTCCTGTGCTGTAAATAACTATGGCCTGGTGCACGGTAGCATCAGTGTATACTGTATACAACATGCACACACCAAGGCTCCCTTAACAGCAACTTCCAAAACCTTAACATTTACTGTCTAGAAAAACCAAGGGCAGCAGACACATGGGAACACCATCACCTGGAGGGTCCCCTCCAAGTCACTCACCATCCTGACTTGGAAATATATCACTGGTCCTGGGTCAAAATCCAGGAACTCCCTCCCTAACCAGTGTCTCTAGTGGAACAGTCGTTGCAAATACAGTGCTACATATTTACATGTTCTGTCCAGCATACATTAGCATTTATGTTCCAACTAAGCCTTCTCCCAAGTATCCTCATAACCCAATCTTTTCTCACCTTCCCTCAAATCTATCAATGTTATTCACCTCGGATCAATGTTATTCACCTCGGCCACTCCCTGTGGGAGCGAGTTCCACATTCTCCCCACTCTCTGGGTAAAGGAGTTTCTCCTGAATTCCCCTTTGGATTTATTAGTGAATAGTCTTATACTGATGGCCCCTAATTTTGTTCTTCCTCAAACGGAAACATCCTGTTTCACTCCCGAGCCTTCTGTCACTTTAAAATACCTCGATTGGAGAGCAGGCCAAGCGATGACCCAAGAGAACATTCTGGTCCGTGTTAGTTTGGTCTATTGGTGAAAAGGAGAATGCAAACTCGACATGAGCTGGGATCTCTGGAGGATGTCTCTTGCCTGCTAGTGTGAAAACCCAAATGCTTACATGCAGAAATGAAGCAGCGTTGATAAGTAACTCTTTGTAAGGTTAACTTTATTTTGAACTGGTTTGCATTTAGTTACTCAGAGTAATGAAAGACCCTCTCCACCCCACCCTCCAAACATGAACAGATGGAATTAGGTGTTGTGAGTGACAAAGCGATAGTTTACAACCAAGGGGTCAGCTGCCGCTGCCCGTCAAGTCTGAGTAGCCACTTAAGTGTGGTCGGAACCAGCCACAACCTACAGGAAAACGAGGCAGCTTTGCAGCTGTCTTCATTCACACACACACGCAAATGAAGCTATTCATTCACACGGCAGAGTCCACACACACAACAATTCATTCACACAAAGCAGTTCACAGGCAAACACAGCACCAAATTCCAAGGCATAACAGAACTTGTGTTTATTTTTAAAACGCAGTGGATTCAAGCTGTGTGGGTGTACACACATACCGAGTTACCTAATGGCTTGCAAGGTTCATTTCAAATTTAAAATGGGGATTCGTATCAAGAGCAAAGCAAAGCCTATTTTTTTTGGGACAAAGCAATACAATTAAGACAAGGTTCACAGCACCATGTCTGGTGGCTCAGTTCCCCTTTAGATAGGACAGTGTCCCCCTGCCCTCACTCCCACCAACTGTGCTCTGAAGGTTTACAAGGTGGGAGACGGGGTTGGGGGGGGTGAGATGTGGGGTGAGGAAAAAGGCCAAACTTCTCCCTTCTTCCAAAGGATTGGAGGGCTGGGGTACATGAGGGCCCAGCAACAAATCCAAGCATCCACTCAAAATTTACACCAGTCAATCTTATCCCGGGTTAAACTGTGTGATGAGGTTGGAGGAGGGGGGGCGGGGGGGGGGGAGGGGGGGGGTGGGGGTTTTGCTCAGAGCCAGGCCCACCTTCTCTGCCAGCAAAACTCAATCTCCTTTCAGCATGGGACAGGGAGGAGATTAAAAGTTACCCTTCAACAGTGGTACGATAAGTCAGTGCTGGACAGCCAGAGAGAAAAGGAGAGAGAGAGAGAGAGAGAGAAGCACATTTCACCAGTGCTTATAAAAGTGGCATTGCCCTGTAAGAAGACAATCTTTCCTGCTCTTAAAATGCAGACTCCTCCCACCTCAATGAAGGAAATCCAGCCTGAAGCCTCAGAGCTCCCCAATCCCCCACATCACACCCCCACCCCCCCCCCCCCCCCCCCCCCAACTGGCTGATAGCTTAAACAGGCAAAGGCAGACAGAATTCCACAGCACAGGAGCAACACAGACTTTATTTCAGCTGCACTGCTGCCCAATTCCCATTTAAACCCAAAAAGCAGAGGGCATTGCAGCTGCAGCACAGCTTCACTTCAATGTCAGCATTCTCTACCGACCCACATCCCTCCCTGCAAAAGACAGGCGAGCAAACCAAGTGAGACAGCGGAGATCATTCCTCGTACAACCAACAAAAAGGGTAACTAACTCCCGTGGCCACATACACAACCATACAGAACGAAGGCAGAATTGAGAACAGGAAGCCAAAATGGAACAAAAAGCAAAGCCAGCTTTCACCCCGACAATGTCTTCAGGATCGGTGACTGGGGAATGGCTCGTGAAGTTGGTGGGGGGTGGGGGTGGGGTAGGGGCGAAAGAGGAGGGAGCTCATCGCTTAATTTGTTGCCCTTCTCGGAGCTGGAACGCCGATTGATCTCGTCGAGTCTCTCAGGAGCATTGGGGAAGGCCTGGGGTCCAAAGTAAAACCCGTTGCTTTGAAGTCATGTGGCGGGGTTTTTTTTTGCCAGGGTTTCTGAAATAAAGTTAGTGTTTGCTCGCAAATTTTTTGTTTTTTTTTTGGTTTTTGATTAAATTATACTTTTGTCGTTTTTTTTCATTGAAATAAAATGTCTCTCAATCCCAAAGCGCACTTTTAGCTCACAGGCCTGGGCTTTTTTTTAAACCAGAAGCTGTATCCTGAAAAACACAAGAGAGATCGCAGTCAGTACCGAGACACAAGAGAGATCGCAGTCAGCACCGAGACGCACCAGGCACATCCGCAACCAGCCCCGGGACGCACCAGGCACATCCGCAGCCAGCCCGGGACGCACCAGGCACATCCGCAGCCAGCCCCGGGACGCACCAGGCACATCCGCAGCCAGCCCCGGGACGCACCAGGCACATCCGCAGCCAGCCCCGGGACGCACCAGGCACATCCGCAGCCAGCCCCGGGACGCACCAGGCACATCCGCAGCCAGCCCCGGGACGCACCAGGCACATCCGCAACCAGCCCCGGGACGCACCAGGCACATCCGCAACCAGCCCCGGGACGCACCAGGCACATCCGCAACCAGCCCCGGGACGCACCAGGCACATCCGCAACCAGCCCCGGGACGCACCAGGCACATCCGCAACCAGCCCCGGGACGCACCAGGCACATCCGCAACCAGCCCCGGGACGCACCAGGCACATCCGCAACCAGCCCGGGACGCACCAGGCACATCCGCAACCAGCCCCGGGGACGCACCAGGCACATCCGCAACCAGCCCCGGGACGCACCAGGCACATCCGCAACCAGCCCCGGGACGCACCAGGCACATCCGCAACCAGCCCCGGGACGCACCAGGCACATCCGCAACCAGCCCCGGGACGCACCAGGCACATCCGACCGCAACCAGCCCCGGGACGCACCAGGCACATCCGCAACCAGCCCCGGGACGCACCAGGCACATCCGCAACCAGCCCCGGGACGCACCAGGCACATCCGCAACCAGCCCCGGGACGCACCAGGCACATCCGCAACCAGCCCCGGGACGCACCAGGCACATCCGCAACCAGCCCCGGGACGCACCAGGCACATCCGCAACCAGCCCCGGGACGCACCAGGCACATCCGCAACCAGCCCCGGGACGCACCAGGCACATCCGCAACCAGCCCCGGGACGCACCAGGCACATCCGCAACCAGCCCCGGGACGCACCAGGCACATCCGCAACCAGCCCCGGGACGCACCAGGCACATCCGCAACCAGCCCCGGGACGCACCAGGCACATCCGCAACCAGCCCGGGACGCACCAGGCACATCCGCAACCAGCCCCGGGACGCACCAGGCACATCCGCAACCAGCCCCGGGACGCACCAGGCACATCCGCAACCAGCCCCGGGACGCACCAGGCACATCCGCAACCAGCCCCGGACGCACCAGGCACATCCGCAACCAGCCCCGGGACGCACCAGGCACATCCGCAACCAGCCCCGGGACGCACCAGGCACATCCGCAACCAGCCCCGGGACGCACCAGGCACATCCGCAACCAGCCCCGGGACGCACCCAGGCACATCCGCAACCAGCCCCGGGACGCACCAGGCACATCCGCAACCAGCCCCGGGACGCACCAGGCACATCCGCAACCAGCCCCGGGACGCACCAGGCACATCCGCAACCAGCCCCGGGACGCACCAGGCACATCCGCAACCAGCCCCGGGACGCACCAGGCACATCCGCAACCAGCCCCGGGACGCACCAGGCACATCCGCAACCAGCCCCGGGACGCACCAGGCACATCCGCAACCAGCCCCGGGACGCACCAGGCACATCCGCAACCAGCCCCGGGACGCACCAGGCACATCCGCAACCAGCCCCGGGACGCACCAGGCACATCCGCAACCAGCCCCGGGACGCACCAGGCACATCCGCAACCAGCCCCGGGACGCACCAGGCACATCCGCAACCAGCCCCGGGACGCACCAGGCACATCCGCAACCAGCCCCGGGACGCACCAGGCACATCCGCAACCAGCCCCGGGACGCACCAGGCACATCCGCAACCAGCCCCGGGACGCACCAGGCACATCCGCAACCAGCCCCGGGACGCACCAGGCACATCCGCAACCAGCCCCGGGACGCACCAGGCACATCCGCAACCAGCCCCGGGACGCACCAGGCACATCCGCAACCAGCCCCGGGACGCACCAGGCACATCCGCAACCAGCCCCGGGACGCACCAGGCACATCCGCAACCAGCCCCGGGACGCACCAGGCACATCCGCAACCAGCCCCGGGACGCACCAGGCACATCCGCAACCAGCCCCGGGACGCACAAGACAGATCCGCAATCAGTACCGGACACAAGACAGATCCGCAATCAGTACCGGACACAAGACAGATCCGCAATCAGTACCGGACACAAGACAGATCCGCAATCAGTACCGGACACAAGACAGATCCGCAATCAGTACCGGACACAAGACAGATCCGCAATCAGTACCGGACACAGAAAACAGGATCAAAAAACTATCCGACAGCAAGAAATCTGAACGCCCTTGGTTTAATGTTTTGGGAGGGGTTTAAGTGATTGTACAGGAAAAGGCTTTGCATTTCTATAGCATCTTTCACAGCCAAAGAATGTCGCTTTACAGTCAATGAAATGCTTTTGAAATGGTCACTGGTCAGTTAGCACACAGCAATGTAAAATGACTCAGATCATATTTCCCCCCCTAAAAAATGCTGGTTGAGATATAAATGTTTATCCCAGGACACCAGTGTCTACTTTGCCCTCCCTGTCTCTGCTCCAAGATAGCAGCTACTGAATCCTTAACATCCTCCTGAGGGGGTAGACAGGTTTTAAAAAAAAAATAAGGATTTGGAGGGCTGCGTGCCTCCAAGTGTCTCCCAATTAAAAATTCAGCACGTCAGGTTAAACTTGATGCCTTCCACAGGCAACTAGCCGTAAACCACACAAATGGTGGGGAGGCAGGAGCGGACACAAGGTGGCTGCACCTGGAAGAGTTAGGAGCAGCGAGCAGGGTTAAGAGGCAGGGCTTAACGGTGATGCTCAGTGACATACCCTGTCAGTACTGACCTATGTCGCAGTTACTTGCTCATCACCTTGGCAGCAATAGCAGATTCTTCATTCATAGCGCTGAGTACAGTGATCTGGGGGAAATAAAGTGTTGAATGCAGGTTAAGCACGAGGATAGACAACGGCCCATTCAATAATGTAAAATGCCGTAGCTCTCTAAATTATTCATATTCCACATCAGTTAAAAGCAGCAAGCTGATGCATTCACATAAACCAGAATTCAACATTTAACATGGCTCTCCTCTAACTGCTGCTAGTTTTTTAATATTCATTTTTGGGGTGTGGGCATCACTGACTGGGGCCAGCATTTATTGCCCATCCCTAATTGCCCCTTGAGAAGCTGGTGGTGGTGGTGGTGAGCTGCCTTCTTGAACCGCTGCAGTCCATGTGGTGTAGGTACACCCACAGTGCTGTTAGGGAGGGAGTTCCAGGATTTTGACCCAGCGACAGTGAAGGAACGGCCGATATATTTCCAAGTCAGGATGGTGAGTGACTTGGAGGGAACTTCCAGGTGGTGGTGTTCCCATGTGTCTGCTGCCCTTGTCCTTCTAGATGGTAGTGGGTGTGGGTTTGGAAGGTGCTGTCTAAGGAGCCTTGGTGAGTTCCTGCAGTGCATCTTGTAGATGGTACACACACTGCTGCTACTGTGTGTCGGTGGGGGAGGGAGTGAATGTTTGTGGACGTGGTGCCAATCAAGCAAGGCTGCTTTGTCCCGGACGGTGTCGAGCTTCTTGAGTGTTGTGGGAGCTGCACTCATCCAGGCAAGTGGGGAGTATTCCATCACACTCCTGACTTGTGCCTTGTAGATGGTGGACAGGCTTTGGGGAGTCAGGAGATGAGTTACTCACCACAGGATTCCCAGCCTCTGACCTGCTCTTGTAGCCACAGTATTTATATGGCTGGTCCAGTTCAGTTTCTGGTCAATGGTAACCCCAGGATGTTGATAGTGGGGGAATTCAGTGATGGTAATGCCATTGAACATCAAGGGGCAATAGTTAGATTCTCTCTTGTTGGAGATGGTCATTGCTGCCTTGATGTCAAAGACAATCACACTCATCTCACCTCTGGCGTTCAGCTCTTTTGTCCATGTTTGAACCAAGGCTGTAATGAGGTCAGGAGCTGAGTGGCCCTGGCAGAACCCAAACTGGGCATCAGTGAGCGGGTTATTGCTCAGCAAGTACCACTTGATAGCACTGTTGATAACCCCTTCCATTACTTTACTGATGGAGAGTAGACTGATATTGGGAGAGGGGTGTGGGGGGTGGGGGTGGGGGGGGGGAGGGGGGGGGGTGGTGATGTTAATTGGCCAGGTTTGGATTTGTCCTGTTTTTTGAGTACAGAATGTACCTGGGCAATTTTCCACATAGCTGGGTAGATGCCAGTGTTGTAGCTGTTCTGGAACAGCTTGGCTAGGGGCACGGCAAGTTCTGGAGCACAAGTCTTCAGTACGATTGCCGGCATATTGTCAGGGTCCATAGTCTTTACAGTATCTTTTGATATCACGTGGAGTGAATGGAATTAGCTGAAGACTGACATCTGTGATGCTGGGGACATCCAATGGAGGCCGAGATGAATCATCCACTCGGGGCTTCTGGCTGAAGATTGTAGCAAATGCTTCAACCTTATCTTTTACACTGATGTGCTGGGCTCCCCCATCATTGAGGATGGGGACATTTGTGGAGTCTCCTCCTCTAGTGAGTTGTTTAATTGTCCACCACCATTCACAAGTGGATGGTGCGGTCCCCCTCAGGCCCAGCCCCCTGACCATGGGCCTCCCAGCTGCAGGCCCTAAGATGTCAGCCTGAATTTGTGTGCTTGAACCTCTGGAGTGAGACTTGACTCAGGCTAGAGTGCTCCTCACTGATTGACTGGGGCACGTCTAGAAAAGTGACCAATGTTTGCAACAATAGGAACGAGGGTTTTGTCAATATTGACTTGCAAAGACAGGTTACTCAGTCCTTTCTGAGGGATCTGTTTGAGTGCAGCCCTCCACATTTACAATGAGTGCTGCAAATTGTTCAACTGTGGAAGGTACCAATTGCCAAGCCCATCTCTGTATTTATTCATCATACAGCACAGGAGGGAGCCATCCAGCCCATTGCGTCAGTGCTGCCAAAATCATCCCATTCCCTTCCTGCTCTTTTCGCAGAGCGCAATTGCGATTTTTGCAATTTCTCCCCCAACAAATTTTATCCATTGCAACGAAATCAGCGTCCACCACTGTTCCAGGCAACATATTCCAGACCACAACCCCACAAAGAGCAGTTCATTGGCTTTTCCCTAACCTGGGTGCACCAGGAATAAGTTGAGTTGTACTCCAGGGCTGTCCATTAAAGCAGCAGAGGCTGCAAACCAAAGTCCTCCATTTCACCACTATACATTAGTTATTGTTTTAATTAAAAATCACCTCCCTACCTGCCCAGTGCTGGGAATGAACAGATGCATCTCCACTCTGCCCTTCAAAATGGACAAGCAACTGGCACGGGGCAGGAATCCAGACAGGAGAGGAGGGGAGGGGAGGGAAGGCAGGACTCGAGGTTGAGAAGGAATACTGACCACTGTCTCCTCGCCAGCATTGTAACGCTGCTCTATGTCCTTCCCCAGCTCCGAATCAGGCAGCTTCAGGTCCTCACGCACCTCCCCACTATCACCCAGGAGAGACAGGTAGCCATCCAGAATGCCAATCAGCTGGAAGAGAGCAGCACAGACAGTTAGCACAGCACATCAGTCTCATTCCCCACCTACAAAGTACAACACACACCTCCCAGGTCTCGCCCACCGCCCGACCTCGCAGGCAAGTACCTGGTAGTCAGATCTTCTGATGTTGGGCACATCCATGTTGTGGGTGGAAGGGCAGATGTCCTCATACTTTTTGCCGGTGAATAGGTCAATGCCCACCAAGTGAACCTAGTAGCAACACAGCAGGTATGGTAAGAAATCTGGCAGAAGTGCAGTTCGGCAGGTTAACTTTTAGACATACCACTTTCCATTATGACTACAGAAGTATAGAAATTTAGAACGGAGAAGCTACCAAGTGTTGTGCAGCAATGGTAAATTAAATGTACAATGTCAACATCTTTCCTTAGCATTTTACTTCAATTCAGAGTTGGCAAGTACTCTCACTGGAGTGAAGGGGTCAAGTCTCAGGCACACACCTGCCCCTCCAACAGCAGCTGAAAGCAGCCCCAGCTCAGGCAAAAAGAGAAAGGGAGATGAGGGGCAGGAAGCAGGGCAGAGATAGGGAAGGGAGAGAAAAAGAACAAAGGGAGTTAGAGAGAGAAAGGAAAAAGACAGAGCCTGGATCCTGAGGAGCACTGGTATCCACACAAACCCTTTCCAACAGGGAGCAGCCAATAACTATCAGGAACTGATGATGATGTCACTTCCCTTACACGTGTGGAGCATCATCAGCCCACGACCAAGATCAGTTAATGCTGAACAGGGCCATGAGTGGAACCAGGACCAGGAGGAATATGGCAAGTACTTCACCAAGGAGAACGATGTTTTAAAATAAAGGAGGGGATCGTAACCGAATGTCAGAGAATGGTGCTGATATAGGAGACACCGGGAGCTCTGCAATATGTGACTGGCCTGAAGGCAGCTGGTGCAGTGGACTATAAGCTCTATGGGTTGCAGCTGCTGGAAGAGCCAGAACTGTTCCTCACCACCTGGAGTGCATCAGGAGGAGACACAAAGCGTTTAATAGAGAATTGAAGGAGGGGCCAAAAACCGAGCTCATAGGTGAGGAACAGAGCAACAGGGTGCAATCTGCTTACTGAATCTAGCACAGCCAAACAGGGTGCAATCTGCTTACTAAACCCTGCACAAACAGGGTGCAATCTGCTTACTAAATCCCGCACAGACAAACAGGGTGCAATCTCCTTACTAAACCCTGCACAGAAACAGGGTGCAATCTCCTTACTAAACCCTGCACAGACAAACAGGGTGCAATCTGCTTACTAAATCACGCACAGACAAACAGGGTGCAATCTCCTTACTAAACCCTGCACAGACAAACAGGGTGCAATCTGCTTACTAAATCCCGCACAGACAAACAGGGTGCAATCTGCTTACTAAACCCCACACAGCCAATCAGGGTGCAATCTGCTTACTAAACCCTGCACAGACAAACAGGGTGCAATCTGCTTACTAAACCCCGCACAGCCAAATAGGGTGCAATCTGCTTACTAAACCCTGCACACACAAACAGGGTGCAATCTGCTTACTAAACCCCACACAGCCAATCAGGGTGCAATCTGCTTACTAAACCCCACACAGACAAACAGGGTGCAATCTGCTTACTAAACCCCGCACAGACAAACAGGGTGCAATCTGCTTACTAAACCCTGCACAGACAAACAGGGTGCAATCTGCTTACTAAACCCTGCACAGACAAACAGGGTGCAATCTGCTTACTAAACCCGGCACAGACAAACAGGGTGCAATCTGCTTACTAAACCCCGGACAGCCAAACAGGGTGCAATCTGCTTACTAAACCCCATACAGACAAACAGGGTGCAATCTGCTTACTAAACCCCACACAGCCAAACAGGGTGCAATCTGCTTACTAAACCCCGGACAGACAAACAGGGTGCAATCTGCTTACTAAACCCTGCACAGACAAACAGGGTGCAATCTGCTTACTAAACCCCATACAGACAAACAGGGTGCAATCTGCTTACTAAACCCCACACAGCCAAACAGGGTGCAATCTGCTTACTAAACCCTGCACACACAAACAGGGTGCAATCTGCTTACTAAACCCCGGACAGCCAAACAGGGTGCAATCTGCTTACTAAACCCCACACAGACAAACAGGGTGCAATCTGCTTACTAAACCCCGGACAGACAAACAGGGTGCAATCTGCTTACTAAACCCCGGACAGACAAACAGGGTGCAATCTGCTTACTAAACCCCATACAGACAAACAGGGTGCAATCTGCTTACTAAACCCCACACAGCCAAACAGGGTGCAATCTGCTTACTAAACCCTGCACACACAAACAGGGTGCAATCTGCTTACTAAACCCTGCACAGAAACAGGGTGCAATCTGCTTACTAAATCCCGCACAAACAGGGTGCAATCTGCTTACTAAACCCTGCACAGACAAACAGGGTGCAATCTGCTTACTAAACCCTGCACAAACAGGGTGCAATCTGCTTACTAAACCCTGCACAGACAAACAGGGTGCAATCTGCTTACTAAATCCCGCACAGCCAAACAGGGTGCAATCTGCTTACTAAATCCCGCACAGACAAACAGGGTGCAATCTGCTTACTAAACCCTGCACAGACAAACAGGGTGCAATCTCCTTACTAAACCCTGCACAGACAAACAGGGTGCAATCTGCTTACTAAATCCCGCACAGACAAACAGGGTGCAATCTCCTTACTAATCCCGCACAGACAAACAGGGTGCAATCTCCTTACTAAACCCTGCACAGACAAACAGGGTGCAATCTGCTTACTAAATCCCGCACAAACAGGGTGCAATCTGCTTACTAAACCCCACACAGCCAAACAGGGTGCAATCTGCTTACTAAACCCTGCACAGACAAACAGGGTGCAATCTGCTTACTAAACCCCGCACAGACAAACAGGGTGCAATCTGCTTACTAAACCCCACACAGCCAAACAGCGTGCAATCTGCTTACTAAATCCCGCACAGACAAACAGGGTGCAATCTGCTTACTAAATCCCGCACAGACAAACAGGGTGCAATCTGCTTACTAAATCCCGCACAGACAAACAGGGTGCAATCTGCTTACTAAATCCCGCACAGCCAAACAGGGTGCAATCTGCTTACTAAATCCCGCACAGCCAAACAGGGTGCAATCTGCTTACTAAATCCCGCACAGCCAAACAGGGTGCAATCTGCTTACTAAATCCCGCACAGACAAACAGGGTGCAATCTGCTTACTAAATCCCGCACAGACAAACAGGGTGCAATCTGCTTACTAAACCCTGCAGACAAACAGGGTGCAATCTGCTTACTAAACCCTGCACAGACAAACAGGGTGCAATCTGCTTACTAAATCCCGCACAGCCAAACAGGGTGCAATCTGCTTACTAAATCCCGCACAGCCAAACAGGGTGCAATCTGCTTACTAAACCCCACACAAACAGGGTGCAATCTGCTTACTAAATCCCGCACAGACAAACAGGGTGCAATCTGCTTACTAAATCCCGCACAGACAAACAGGGTGCAATCTGCTTACTAAATCCCGCACAGACAAACAGGGTGCAATCTGCTTACTAAACCCCACACAGACAAACAGGGTACAATCTGCTTACTAAACCCTGCACAGACAAACAGGGTACAATCTGCTTACTAAATCCTGCACAGACAAACAGGGTGCAATCTGCTTACTAAATCCCGCACAGACAAACAGGGTGCAATCTGCTTACTAAACCCCGCACAGCCAAATAGGGTGCAATCTGCTTACTAAACCCTGCACAGACAAACAGGGTGCAATCTGCTTACTAAATCCCGCACAGACAAACAGGGTGCAATCTCCTTACTAAACCCTGCACAGACAAACAGGGTGCAATCTGCTTACTAAACCCTGCACAGACAAACAGGGTGCAATCTGCTTACTTAACCCTGCACAGACAAACAGGGTGCAATCTGCTTACTAAACCCCACACAGCCAAACAGGGTGCAATCTGCTTACTAAACCCTGCACAGACAAACAGGGTGCAATCTGCTTACTAAACCCCACACAGACAAACAGGGTGCAATCTGCTTACTAAACCCTGCACACACAAACAGGGTGCAATCTGCTTACTAAACCCTGCACAGACAAACAGGCAACCTGGGAAGTACAGCAAAAGCCTCCTCCCATGTTAAATACAGCGAGGGCACATCTACAAAGAAACTTAAAGGGGACTGTGCATTAAAAGATTCTAACCACATTCAGCCAAGTTTGAATGGTGGGATGGAGTGACTTCAAGAGGCACTCTGAAAGGGAAAGCAACCATTTGTAGTGCCTGCCGCAGTGATAGCATGAGGCACTTCAGGGAAACCTTCCAAATATCTGACACTGAGCCACATAAGGGTAAAACAGGAGATGACTAGCAACTTGGTCAAGTGGTGAATTGTAATGATTAAAGAGAGGAGGGGATGGAGGCAGTCAGAGAGAGAGATGGGGGGTGGGGAGGAGGGCGGGGGGAGAGAGAGAGAGACAGACACACACACACATGGATAAGCTGGGAGGGAATCCCAAGGTCAGGCCCAGGCAGCAGAAGTCATGGCCGCTAATGGTGAAACGATGGAAACGGGTGGATGTTCATTCCAGACCAGAATCAGAGAAGTGCAAAAGTCCCAGAGGATTGCTGGAAGTTACAGGAATCAGGAGTGGGTGATTCCATGCAGCGAGTATTTGAAAACGTAACGATTCCTGCAGCAGAAGTCAAGGTAGATTGGCTATCACTGGGCTGGATGCGGGAGTGCAGGACTTGCTGAGAGTAAGGACAGTTTAGGAACGAGCTCAAATTCACAGGAGGCCAGCAAATGGCGAGAGAAACTGGGAGGGAGAGCAGGATCAGCACTGCCTTCCTGCCCTTACCTTGGCATGGCCATGCTTGCCAGTCTTGGAAGTTGACATGTCCACAATCTTGCACGGGCGCCCTTTCAGCACCACAAAGCCGTTTTTACGCAGTGCAGAGCATTGCATGGGATAGGTGGTTGAAGCCCCAGAGTGGCCAGTCTCAAAATCCACATCGGCAGGATCTGCCATCTTTCAAGGTGGGTCGTGTGGTACTGCAACACAGGAGGCAAAGACAGAGTGAGATCCACACACCAACCAAAAACACACCTCGTCTCCCAGTGTGAAACATCCCAAATCACCACCGGCCCTTCCCCTTCCTGTAAACCACCCCAAATCACCACCGGCCCCTCCCTGTAAAACAGCCCAAATCACCACCGGCCCCTCCCCTCCCTGTAAACCACCCCAAATCACCACCGGCCCCTCCCCCTCCCTGTAAAACAGCCCAAATCACCACCGGCCCCTCCCCTCCCTGTAAACCACCCCAAATCACCACTGGCACCTCCCCCTCCCTGTAAAACAGCCCAAATCACCACCGGCCCCTCCCCTCCCCGTAAAACAGCCCAAATCACCACCGGCCCCTCCCCCTCCCTGTAAACCACCCCAAATCACCACCGGCCCCTCCCCGTAAAACAGCCCAAATCACCACCGGCCCATCCCCCTCCCTGTAAACCACCCCAAATCACCACCGGCCCCTCCCTGTAAACCACCCCAAATCACCACCGGCCCCTCCCCTCCCTGTAAACCACCCCAAATCACCACCGGCCCCTCCCCTCCCCATAAAACAGCCCAAATCACCACCGGCCCCTCCCCCTCCCTGTAAACCACCCCAAATCACCACCGGCCCCTCCCCGTAAACCACCCCAAATCACCACCAGCCCCTCCCCTCCCTGTAAACCACCCCAAATCACCACCGGCCCCTCCCCTCCCTGTAAACCACCCCAGATCACCACCGGCCCATCCCCCTCCCTGTAAACCACCCCAAATCACCACCGCCCCCTCCCTGTAAACCACCCCAAATCACCACCGGCCCCTCCCTGTAAAACACCCCAAATCACCACCGCCCCCTCCCCGTAAAACAGCCCAAATCACCACCGCCCCCTCCCCCTCCCTGTAAACCACCCCAAATCACCACCTCCCCCTCCCTGTAAACCACCCCAAATCACCACCGGCCCCTCTTTAAAACACCCCAAATTACCACCAGCCCCTCCCCCTCCCTGTAAAACAGCCCAAATCACCACCGGCCCCTCCCCCTCCCTGTAAACCACCCCAAATCACCACCGGCCCCTCCGCTCCCTGTAAAACAGCCCAAATCACCAACGGCCCCTCCCCTCCCCGTAAAACAGCCCAAATCACCCCCCCCCCCCCCCCCCCCTTTGTAAACCACCCCAAATCACCACCGGCCCCTCCCCTCGCTGCAAAACAGCCCAAATTGAAATTGGCGGATATAATGTGGTGGGCATTACGGAGACATGGCTGCAAGGGGATCAGGACTGGGAGCTAAATATCCAAGGATATACATCCTATCGAAAAGATAGGCAGGTTGGCAGAGGGGGTGGGGTTGCTTTGTTAGTAAGAAATGAAATTAAATCAATAGCAAGAAATGATGTAGGGTCAGATGATGTGGAATCTGTGTGGGTAGAGTTGAGGAACCGCAAAGGTAAAAAAACCATAATGGGAGTTATGTACAGGCCTCTGAACAGTAGTCAGGATGTGGGGCACAAGATACACCAGGAGATAGAAAAGGTGTGTAAGAAAGGCAAGGTTACAGTGATCATGGGGGATTTCAATATGCAGGTAGACTGGGAAAATCAGGTTGGTAGTGGATCCCAAGAAAAGGAATTTGTGGAATGTCTACGAGATGGCTTTTTGGAGCAGCTTGTGGTGGAGCCCACTAGGGAACAGGCAATTCTAGATTTAGTGATGTGTAATGAGGCAGATTTGATAAGGGAGCTTAAGGTGAAGGAATCCTTAGGAGGAAGTGACCGTAATATGATAGAATTTACCCTGCAATTTGAGAGGAAAAAGCTGGAATCAGATGTAACGATATTACAGTTGAATAAAGGCATGAGGGAGGAGCTGGCCAGAATTGACTGGGAGATGAGCCTAACAGGAAAGACAGTGAAACAGCAATGGCAGGAGTTACTGGGAGTAATTTGGGAGACACAGCAAAATTCATCCCTAGGAAGAAGAAGCATACTAAAGGGAGGACGAGGCAGCCATGGCTGACAAGGGAAGTCAGGGACAGCATAAAAGCTAAAGAGAAAGCATACAATGCGGCGAAGAGCAGTGGGAAACCAGGGGTTTGGGAAGCCTACAAAGACCAACAGAGGACAACTAAAAAAGAAATAAGGAGGGAGAAGATTAAATATGAGGGTAAACTAGCCAGTAATATAAAAGAAGATTGCAAGAGTCTTTTTAGATATATAAAGGGTAAGAGAGAGGCAAAAGTGGACATAGGGCCGCTGGAAAATGACGCTGGAGAAGTAGTAGTTGGGAACAAAGAAATGGCGGAGGAACTGAATAGGTACTTTGCATCAGTCTTCACAGTGGAACACACGAGTAACATCCCCAATGTTCAAGAGAGTCGGGGGGCAGAGGTGAGTATGGTGGCCATTACCAAGGAGAAGGTGCTAGGAAAACTGAAAGGTCTGAAGGTGGATAAATCACTTGGACCAGATGGATTACACCCCAGAGTTCTGAAGGAGATAGCTGAAGAGATAGTGGAGGCATTAGTGGTGATCTTTCAGGAATAACTGGAGTCAGGGAGGGTCCCAGAGGACTGGAAAATCGCTAATGTAACCCCCCTGTTTAAGAAGGGAGTGAGGCAGAAGACGGGAAATTACAGGCCGATTAGCCTGACCTCGGCCGTTGGTAAGGTTTTAGAGTCCATTATTAAGGATGAGATTTCAGAATACTTGGAAGTGCATGGTAAAATCGGGCAAAGTCAGCATGGTTTCATCAAGGGGAGGTCATGCCTGACAAATCTGTTAGAATTCTTTCAGGAGGTAATGAGTAGGTTAGACAAAGGAGAGCCAATGGATGTTATCTACTTGGACTTCCAGAAGGCCTTTGACAAGGTGCCGCACAGGAGGCTGCTCAGTAAGGTAAGAGCCCATGGTGTTAGAGGCAAGTTACTAGCATGGATAGATTGGCTGTCTGGCAGGAGGCAGGGAGTGGGGATAAGGGGGTCCTTCTCAGGATGGCAGCCGGTGACTATGGAGTTCCGCAGGGGTCAGTGTTGAGACCACAACTTTTCACTTTATACACTAATGATCTTGATGAAGGAACTGAGGGCATCCTGGCTAAGTTTGCAGATGATACAAAGATAGGTGGAGGGACAGGTAGTATTGAGGAGGCGGGGAGGCTGCAGAAGGATTTGGACAGGTTAGGAGAATGGGCAAAGAAGTGGCAGATGGAATACAACGTGGGGAAGTGTGAGGTCATCCACTTTGGTAGGAAGAATAGAGGCATGGACTATTTTCTAAATAGGGAGAGAATTCAGAAATCTGGAGTGCAGAGGGACTTGGGGGTCCTAGTCCAGGATTCTCTTAAGGTTAACTTGTAGGTTGAGTCAGTAGTTAGGAAGGCAAATGCAATGTTGGCGTTTATTTCGAGAGGACTAGAATATAAAAGCAGGGATGTGCTGCTGAGGCTTTGTAAGGCTCTGGTCAGACCACATTTAGAATATTGTGAGCAATTTTGGGCCCCATACCTCAGGAAAGATGTTCTGGCCCTGGAGAGGGTCCAGAGGAGGTTCACGAGAACGATCCCAGGAATGAAAGGCTTAACATATAAGGAACGTTTGAGGACTCTGGGTCTATACTCGATGGAGTTTAGAAGGCTGAGGGGGGGATCTGATTGAAACTTACAGAATACTGAAAGGCCTGGATAGAGTGGACGTGGGGAAGATGTTTCTATTAGTAGGAGAGACTAGGACCCGAGGGCACAGCCTCAGAGTAAAGGGAAGACCTTTTACAACAGAGATGAGGAGAAACTTCTTTAGCCAGAAAGTGGTAAATCTATGGAATTCATTGCCACAGAAGGCTGTGGAGGCCGGGTCATTGAGTGTATTTAAGACCGAGATAGATAGATTCTTGATTGGTAAGGGGATCACAGGTTACAGGGAGAAGGCGGGAGAAGGGGTTGAGAAACTTATCAGCCATGATTGAATGGCAGAGCAGACTAGATGGGCCAAATGGCCTAATTTCTGCTTCTATGTCTTATGGTCTTATCACCACCGTCCCCTCCCCCTTCCTGTAAACAGCCCAAATCTCTACAATTTGCTAAGTCGCACTCCCCAGGTGTTTGAGATACTTCCCAGTTGTTCGTTCCCTTCTAATTCTTGATTCACAGCTATTTCTGGAATGTTACTTGTATCCTTTATACTGAAGACCGATGCTGATTACCTGTTCAATTCATTTCCTTATTTTCAATTAACTCCCCAGTCTCATTTTCTATAGGACCAACGTTCACTTTTAGCTTCTATAGCAACTCTTACTATCTGTCTTCATATTTCTAGTTAGCTTCCTTTCGTACAGTAAATTTTCCCTCCTTATTAATCTATTCTGTTTTGTCTTTTACATTCTGTCCAATCTGCTGACCTGTCACCCATCTTCACTCAGCTATATACTTATTTTTAAAAGTCTGATACAACCTTTAACCTGTTTTTTCGTTAATCACGGAGATGGGTCCTCCTCTTGGAATTTTCTCTTGTTGGAATGAATTTATTTTGTACATTCTGAAATGTCCCCTTAAATGTCTGCCACACTACTACCTCAGCTCAATAATACCAAGAACAGTGGGACAACCTGGCAACTTTGACAGCAAGAAAACTATATTCCCAATGTTGCTCACATGGCAACAATCAGCTCTGCACCTCCAAAAGTACCAACCATCCCTCAACACCAAGAACAAGTGCTCATTTGATGAGACTTCATTTGAGGAAGCAGTCAGAATGGGGCACGAGGGCAAATGAAGCCCATTCCAAATGTAAGCAAACCAAGATGTTGGAGCAGGGACCCAGCAAGGTAGAAGCTAACAGAGCAGTCATCTCACCACAGCCTTCAAAGCTTTCTCAAACAGCCTCACAGCTAACTCAAGCTATGTTTCAACAGGCTCCCTGGAATCTTGTTCCAAAAGCCTTGAGAATCGCGAGGAAAATTCCACCCGTTAGCCCGCACTTTTCCAAGAACTTTACAAACTCGGCTATTTTAAGTTGTTTCAATCATAAACAATTTTTCATGATGAGTCATCAATTCTTTTCAGAATTGTGATCAAGTCAGCTCAGCCAGCAAACTGTGTTTATATAGTGCCCAGTAAAACATCAAGCCGCTCCGTAGCAATGTTATCAGGCAAAAACTGGCACCGAGACAAAGGGATAGGTGATCAAGAGTTTGGCCAAAGAGGTAGGTTTTAAGGAAAGGAACGGAGAGAGAGAGAGAGAGAGAGAGAGAGAGACAGTTGTTTGGTGGTGGGGGGAAGAGTGCAGAAATTTAGGGAGGGGATTTCAGAGCTTCAGGTCCAGGCAGCTCAAAGTCCTCTTATTTTCAAACAAACCAGATTTTAACCGTTAAACTCCCAAGACCCAAATCACCTTCATTGCACTCTCCATGAAACAATCTCTACCAGAGTCCTCACTGTGCCTTTTCCCTCAGGGATCTCTTTCCACTAACTGGGTTACAGAAATGCCAGCAAATTGGCAAGGTCCACTCCGAGAAGCCTTCCAAACTGCTGCTCTTTAACTGCGCCAGCCCAGGCTGCTTTGCATCTTCAGTTCTAGCACACTGTCTCTTGTACTTAAAATGGAATACTCTGAAGTCTCAGAATGCATAACCGCTGCACATTTTCAATGACAACTAAAACCAATTCCCAGGAACTGTATCTCAGCTTGGGGTTCAATGGGTTGTACTCTGTCCCGAGTCAGAAGACTGTGAATTCAAGTTCCCCTCCAAACACAACCCAGGCCAACGCTTCCAGTGCTATCAGTGAGGGAGTGTCAAGGCCCTGTCTTCAGCAAGATGTTAAACCCAGGCCCCACCTGCCATCTCGGGTGGACTGAAAGATCCTATTCACACTATTCAAAGAAAGAGCAGGGGAGTTTATCCTGGTGCCCCAGCCCGAGAACATTTAATGAACTTAACTGAGGCTTGTAAGGTAATACAGAGAAACTACTTCCTTTTCTAGGACAGCCCAGAACCATCAAATGTGAGCCAGACCATTTGGGGGAGGAGGGGTGGAATGTCAAAGCAGAGTGGAAATCTGGAACTCTCACCCCCCAAAAAGCTGTCGAGGCTGGAGGTCAATTGGAAATTTTGTTCTATTAAGGGACATGGAACCCAAAGTGGTAAATAGAGTCATGATACAGGTCAGCCAGGGTCTAACTGAATAGTGGAACAGGTTCCAGGGATTGAATGGCCGCCTGTTCCAACATCAGCAAAACAGATGATCTGAACACCACAGGAGCTGGGGACTATATGGCTTCTCAAGCTGCTCCGCTATTCAATCATCACAACTGCTTTGACTTCCAATTCTCTCTCTATACCCCTTGGTTATCTGACACACCAGAAAGCTGAACGGAGGAGGGCTGGAAATCTCTATCCCAGGGGACTGCCAAAGATCCAAAACCCTCAGTGAAGAAATTCCTCATCTCAGACCTAAATGATCCACCCCCTTATCCTGAGACTTTTTGGCATCTCAGGGGGATGGGCAGGAAAACAGAGCCGAAACTCAAAGTCAGCCATGAATGGTATCAAAGACACAGCAGGCTCGAGGGGCCAAATGGTCTCCTCCTGCTCCTATTGCTTGCGTTCTTGCCATTTGACGGAGCTTGCTATGCACAAGTTGGATGTTTTGCTTTCTACGTTACAACTAGACTCCAAGCTTGTGAAAGGCATTAGAGGAACGCAAAATCTTTCTCACTATTAGAACAGATAATGAAACTAGCTCCCACTAAAGCAGTGAATAACTGGATTGCAAATTACAGCAGCAAGCCTGACTGATAACATGGGGGTCATGTTTGAGAATCTGAATCGCACAGTTTATTGACAGGAATTGGCCATCACCGATCTTTGAACATCAGTCATACAAAGAATAAAGAAAAGTACATCACAGGAACAGGCCCTTCGGCGCTCCAAGCCTGCGCCGATCATATTGCCCGTCAAACTAAAACATGTTGCACTTCCGGGGTCCGTATCCCTCTATTCCCATCCTATTCATGGATTTGTCAAGCTGCCTCTTAAACACCACAATCGTACCTGCTTCCACCACCTCCTCTGGCAGCGCATTCCAGACACTCACTACCCTCTGTGTAAAATACTTGCCCCACACATCTCCTCTATAGTTTTCTCCTCTCACCTTAAATCTATGTCCCCTAGTAATTGACTCTTCCACCCTGGGGAAAAAGCTTCTGACTCTACTCTGTCCATGCCACTCATAATTTTGTAAACTACTATCAAGTCGCCCCTCAATCTCCGTCGCTCTAGTGAGAACAATCTGAGTTTCTCCAACCTCTCCTCATGGCTAATAACCTCCAGACCAGGCAGCATCCTGGTAAACCTCCTCTGCACCCTCTCCAACGCCTCCATATCCTTCTGGTAATGTGGTGACCAGAATTGCACGCAATATTCCAAGTGTGGCCTAACCAAGGTTCTATACAGCTGCAGCTTGACTTCCCCGCTTTTATACTCAATACCCCTGCCAAAGAAGGCAAGCATGCCACATGCCTTCCTGACTACCTTATCCACCTGCGCTACCACTTTGGACCTGTACACCCAGATCCCTCTGCCCGTCAATGCACTTAAGGGTTCTGCCATTTACTGTATAATTTCTTCCTGTATTAGACCTTCCAAAATGCATTACCTCGCATTTGTCCAGATTAAACTCCATCTGCCATTTCTCCGCCCAAGTCTCCAACCGATCTATATCCCGTTGTATCCTTTGACAATCCTCTTCACTATCTGCAACTCCTCCAACCTTCGTGTCGTCTGCAAACTTACTAATTAGCCCAGTTACATTTTCCTCCAAATCATTTACGTATACTACAAACAGCAAAGGTCCCAGCACTGATCCCTGTGGAACTCCACTAGTCACAGCTCTCCATTCAGAAAAGCACCCTTCCACTGCTACCCTGTCTTCTATGACCAAGCCAATTCTATATCCATCTTGCCAGCTCACCTCTGATCCGGTGCGACTTTACCTTCTGTGCCAGTCTGCCACGAGGGACCTTGTCAAAGGCATTGGAGATGGAACGGAAGTGCCCTATCCATACGATATCCACTTTGATAACAGCCCACATGACTTGGATTAGGAAAGGTTGTGGGTTCGAGCCTCTCCTCCAGAGGCCAAGGGAGAAGCTGCATTGTTTAACTGCTCTCGACTGGAGCAGCTGCTCAGGCCATGGTTCATGACCCCGGAGCCACATTCACAAGCAGAGAGTCTGACTCCAGCACCCTGACCAACTTTAGCCCTCAGGAGCAATAAGAGAATTGATCTCACTGCTGTCTGTGGAAACTCACTACGGACAGGAATCCTTCCAGTTTGTGTGAAGTATTTCAAAGCATTTAAAAGCGAATAGAGCTTGATACATAGAATTCCACTGAACTTACAAGAGCATTCAAAACACTTTATGAATGTTCCACACGAGCGTCCACCCCTCATCTTCTCTTCATCTCCTTCCTCCCTCATGTGTTTATCCCGCTTTCCCCTTAAATGTATCGATACTATTCACCTCAACCACTCCCTGTGGGAGCGAGTTCCACATTCTCCCCACTCTCTGGGTAAAGGGGTTTCTCCTGAATTCCCCATTGGATTTATTAGTGACTGTCTGATACTGATGGCCCCGAGTTCTGATTCCCCCACAAGCAGAAACATCCTCTATACATCGACACTATCAAACCTTGACATAATTTTGAAGATCTCTGGTCAGAGACTTGGGGAAAAGAGCCCCAGCCTGTTCCACTCTGATAGTTTTAACCTGGCAGTTCTGCATCAACCCTTCTAATTGTTTTGCACTTTCTCCAGTGTCTTTAATCCTCCCATGTTAGATTTAAAAACCTGTAATTCTGCAGTTCCACCACTAAACAATGCACCAAAGGGTGAGGTTGAACTGGGTCCATTTTCCACAGTGGTACATTTTCATAGCGGAAGTGCCAATGTGTTTGAAATTCACACCAAAAATTCCAGACTAGTTTCTGAATCCAAACTTCTTATCGAGACACAAAAACGGCTGCACCTCCCATAACCTCAATGTCCTAAAGTCTTTCAGAGCTAATCTGACTTTTGGAATAAAGGAAATACACCCACCAACTGGCACACAGCAAGATCCCACAAACAGCAAAACGATGATGAACAGATAAAGTTTTGTGATGTTGGTTAAGGGTTAAATATTGCACCAGGGAGAAACCCCTGCTCCTCTTCCAATAGTGGACACTGGATCTTATGCACTGACCGGAGGGGACAGACAGGCAGACCCCAAGTTTAATGACTCACCCAAAAGATGCCCCCTAACCAGCCCTCCCACCACAACAGAGCAACTCACCCACCCTACCTCTGCACCAGCCCTCCCAGACGGAGCACCCCACCCTCCCTCCGCACCGGCCCTGTATGGTGGCACCTCTGCACTGCACTGGGAGTGTCAGCCTGTGCCGTGGACTCAGGCCTCTGGAGGTCTTACTGAGTCCTGATCTTTTGAAACATTGGCACAAGTGCTAAAGCCTGAGCCATGGCTGGGAGCATTTTAGACGAACATGGTGATGTACTGGTGAGTACAGGTCTGTCACTGAGGATAGCAGCAATTTGAGAGCACAGGACAAAGGTTCAGATGCAACACATTCAAACCCCACAGAGCTGCATCCCATGCATCACAGACGCATTCCAACGCCTGGACCACTGAAGACTCTCAAAACCCCAATATATTCACCAGCGCCCGAAAGGGAGGGACACGCTCCTTCGACTTGTGTGTTGCACACTGCTCAATGCCTGATAACGTAAGCCAGCAAGTCATTCTGCTGCAAACCTGAAGGACAGCCTCGCATGGTCAGTAAATATAGGTCTGTCAGCATCAACCACAGCACAGAAACTACTCCAAAATAAATCACACAAGTGTAGCATGCTGCTCAGCAAACGTGGGTTTCAGTAACATCACTGTCAAAGGTAATCCCAGTCACACAATTGCTGCTGCCTTGTTAACACAAAGCAGCCTGAACTGTGAATGCCAAGAGGCACTCCTTCCATTTCAGCTGAATGAGATCAGATGCAGCATTCCCTTCAGCCAGTCTGCTCGATACACACAGAAGCATTAAGGCAGCAGGGAGCTCCCAATCCAGCCACTTCTGCCTCTTTACTGGCCCGGTACCCAAGATTTCACCAAGTGCTCTCTACCCAAGCATCTCTCTCAGCTTCCCCCAGCACTGCGTCCACTCCTGCTAAATAGCCCCGGAGAGACCCACCACCGCCCCATACCTCAGTACTGACCATCGGAAGGGGTGGCCCAGATACCCGACACCTGATTTATCCCAACGCTAGAGATAAGACTCCCTTCCTTTCCCCATCCACACAGATGAACTTCCTCCCACCCCCAGCCAAAATGGACTCCCTATTCCTCCAGCCCATTCTCACACTCCTGAGAGATAGCCGCACCACCCCCCCCCAACTAAAATAGGTTCTGATTAAGCTCCCGGTAGACAGCCTAACCCTGCTCTGCAGCTATCCCAAACCCACCACCATAAAGTCTCTCACCCATGCACCCCCCCCCCTACCTTGCGGACCAAACCCCATCCACTCTCCTCCCTCTAACCTCAGGTAAATGCCCCTCTTAACCTTCACTAGTCCCAGCGTAGAATAAACTCTCCTTCAGGATTCAGGGATGAGTTTGTAATCCCCTCACTACCCCATCCAGGTGGGACACCCTATCTCCCCAAGGCTAAAACCTCAATCCCAGCAGCAAACAGCCATAATCTGCCCACTACCTCCACCAAATTAAACATTCCCCTTTCAGATTGAGACCCTGCACCCTTCTCACACCCTACCCTACCTTTGGGATTACTACTCCCATCTCCACAGGATGATTGCCTTCTCTCTCTGCGGTTATTACATCTTCCCTCCCCTCTCTCTCTCTCTGCGGTTATTACATCTTCCCTCCCCTCTCTCTCTCTCTGCGGTTATTACATCTCCCCTTCCTTCTCTCTCTGCGGTTATTACATCTCCCCTTCCTTCTCCCTCTGCGGTTATTACATCTCCCCTCTCTCTCTCTCTGCGGTTATTACATCTCCCCTTCCTTCTCTCTCTGCGGTTATTACATCTCCCCTTCCTTCTCTCTCTGCAGTTATTACATCTCCCCTTCCTTCTCTCTCTGCGGTTATTACATCTTCCCTCCCCTCTCTCTGCAGTTATTACATCTCCCCTTCCCTCTCTCTGCAGTTATTACATCTCCCCTTCCTTCTCCCTCTGCGGTTATTACATCTCCCCTCTCTCTCTCTCTGCGGTTATTACATCTCCCCTTCCTTCTCTCTCTGCGGTTATTACATCTCCCCTTCCTTCTCTCTCTGCAGTTATTACATCTCCCCTTCCTTCTCTCTCTGCGGTTATTACATCTTCCCTCCCCTCTCTCTCTCTCTGCGGTTATTACATCTCCCCTTCCCTCTCTCTGCAGTTATTACATCTCCCCTTCCTTCTCTCTCTGCGGTTATTACATCTCCCCTTCCTTCTCTCTCTGCGGTTATTACATCTCCCCTTCCTTCTCTCTCTGCGGTTATTACATCTCCCCTTCCTTCTCTCTCTGCGGTTATTACATCTCCCCTTCCTTCTCTCTCTGCAGTTATTACATCTCCCCTCTGCATTTGTTACATATCCCCCTCCCCTCTCTCTGTGGGGGCTATTACATTCCCCCCTCTCTTGCACCGGGATAATTACAGCCCCCCCTCTCTCTCTCTCATCAGGATTATTACTCCTTCCCCCTCTCTACCAGGGTTATTACAGCAACCCCCGTCTCTCTCCAGGGTGTCACACCCCCCCTCTCTCTCATCAGGGTTATTACACCTCCTCCCTCTCGTGCTCATCGGGGTTATTACACTCCCCCTCTCTCTCTCACCGGGGTTATTATACTCCTCTCTCGCACCGAAGTTATTACACCCCCCTCTCTCTCTCACCGGGGTTATTACACTCCCCCCCCCCCTCTCTCACCAGGGTTATTACACTCCCCCCCTCTCTCTCACTCACCGGGGTTATTACACACCCCACCTCTCTCTCTCTCACGAGGTTATTACACTCCCCCCTCTCTCTCTCTCTCACCGGGGTTATTACACCCCCCTCTCTCTCTCTCACCGGGGTTATGACACTCCCCCCCCCCCCTCTCTCTCTCTCTCTCACCGGGGTTATGACACTCCCCCCTCTCTCTCTCTCACCGGGGTTATTACACTCCCCCTCTCTCTCGCTCACTGGGGTGAGTACGCTCCCCCTTTCTCTCACTGGGGTTATTACACTCCCCCTCTCTCTCTCTCTCACTGGGGTTATTACACTCCCCCTCTCTCTCTCTCTCACTGGGGTTATTACAACCCCTTCTCTCTCACTGGGGTTATTACAACCCCTTCTCTCTCACTGGGGTTATTACACTCCCCTTATCTCTCTCACCGGGGTTATTACACTCCCCCCCCCCCCCCTCTCTCTCTCACCATGATTATTACATCCCCCCACTCTCTCTCACCGGGGTTATTACATCCCCCACTCCTCTCTCACCGGGGTTATTACATCCCCCCTCTCTCTCTCACCAGGGTTATTACATCCCCCACCCCTCTCTCTCTCACCGAAGTTATTACATCCCCCCCTCTCTCTCACCGGGGTTATTACATCCCCCCCCTCTCTCAACAGTTATTACATCCTCCCCCTCTCTCTCACCGGGGTTATTACATCGCCCCCCCTCTCTCTCACCAGTTATTACATCCCCCCCCCACCCCTCTCTCCCACCGGGGTTATTACATCCCCCTCTCTCATCAGGGCTATTACATCCCCCTCTCTCATCAGGGCTATTACATCCCCCTCTCTCATCAGGGCTATTACAACCCTCTCTCTCACTGAGGTTATTACATCCCCCCCCCTCTCTCACCGGGGTTATTACATCCCCCTCTCTCACCGGGGTTATTACATCCCCCTCTCTCACCGGGGTTATTACATCCCCCTCTCTCACCGGGGTTATTACATCCCCCTCTCTCACCGGGGTTATTACATCCCCCTCTCTCACCGGGGTTATTACATCCCCCTCTCTCACCGGGGTTATTACATCCCCCTCTCTCACCGGGGTTATTACATCCCCCTCTCTCACCGGGGTTATTACATCCCCCTCTCTCACCGGGGTTATTACATCCCCCTCTCTCACCGGGGTTATTACATCCCCCTCTCTCACCGGGGTTATTACATCCCCCTCTCTCACCGGGGTTATTACATCCCCCTCTCTCACCGGGGTTATTACATCCCCCTCTCTCACCGGGGTTATTACATCCCCCTCTCTCACCGGGGTTATTACATCCCCCTCTCTCACCGGGGTTATTACATCCCCCTCTCTCACCGGGGTTATTACATCCCCCTCTCTCACCGGGGTTATTACATCCCCCTCTCTCACCGGGGTTATTACATCCCCCTCTCTCACCGGGGTTATTACATCCCCCTCTCTCACCGGGGTTATTACATCCCCCTCTCTCACCGGGGTTATTACATCCCCCTCTCTCACCGGGGTTATTACATCCCCCTCTCTCACCGGGGTTATTACATCCCTCTCTCTCACCGGGGTTATTACATCCCTCTCTCTCACCGGGGTTATTACATCCCTCTCTCTCACCGGGGTTATTACATCCCTCTCTCTCACCGGGGTTATTACATCCCTCTCTCTCACCGGGGTTATTACATCCCTCTCTCTCACCGGGGTTATTACATCCCTCTCTCTCACCGGGGTTATTACATCCCTCTCTCTCACCGGGGTTATTACATCCCTCTCTCACTGGGGTAATTACATCCCTCTCTCTCACTGGGGTAATTACATCCCTCTCTCTCACTGGGGTAATTACATCCCTCTCTCTCACTGGGGTTATTACATCCCTCTCTCTCACTGGGGTTATTACATCCCTCTCTCTCACTGGGGTTATTACATCCCTCTCTCTCACTGGGGTTATTACATCCCTCTCTCTCACTGGGGTTATTACATCCCTCTCTCTCACTGGGGTTATTACATCCCTCTCTCTCACTGGGGTTATTACATCCCTCTCTCTCACTGGGGTTATTACATCCCTCTCTCTCACTGGGGTTATTACATCCCTCTCTCTCACTGGGGTTATTACATCCCTCTCTCTCACTGGGGTTATTACATCCCTCTCTCTCACTGGGGTTATTACATCCCTCTCTCTCACTGGGGTTATTACATCCCTCTCTCTCACTGGGGTTATTACATCCCTCTCTCTCACTGGGGTTATTACATCCCTCTCTCACTGGGGTTATTACATCCCTCTCTCACTGGGGTTATTACGCCCACCCATTGCTTTCCAGGATTATTAGCTCTCCCCCGTTTGACCTAAGCCCCCCTCCCCCCATTTGATTTATCTGCTTCCCTATTTACCCCCTTTCATCCTGTTTGATTTACGCTCTCCTCCCCAAATCACCCCGATCTGCCCCTTTCCCTGATTTCCCCATTTGATTCACCCCCCCCTCCTCCCCCTGTACGATTTGCCCCTCTCTCTCTGATCCCCCCCCCACACCCCCCAGCGCCGCTCTCGGTGTCTCACACACCCTGAGCCCAATGGCGGCCGCGGCCTCTCTCTCTCTTTCTCCTCCCTGCGGCCTTGTTCTATCCCAACCTTCGGGTAAAACCTATAATCCGCCCTCCCCTCCTGTCCCCTAGTCCCCAGCCTCTGATTTGTGGCCCAACCACCCCGCTCGCCCTCCCCGCGGGGCCGTTACCGCCGCCTCTCCCGCCGCCGCCACATGGACGCCACTCACCGTCCGAGAGCCTGGCAGGAAAGGGCGGTGCTGCGCATGCGCTCGCCCGGCTGATAACCCGCCGCTGCGCATGCGCGGTGTCGGGCCCCGCCTCCTCTCCCAATGCGCAGGCGCCGTGGTCGCCGCCCTTGACACTGCGCCTGCGCCCCGTGCAGGGTGTGGGGAAGCGAAGGGCTATCCCTCAAAGCGCTTGCGCGTAGATTCCGCCTCCCCTCCCCCGCTCGGCACCACTGCGCGCTGCGCTTGCGCGCGGGCTTTCCATCCCTGCCCCCGCTTGGCTCCACGGCGCGCTGCGCCTGCGTGCGGGATTACCTTCCCCTCCCCCACCCAACAGCATTGCGCACTGCGCCTGCGTGCGGGCTTTCCCTCCCCTCCCCCACCCGACATCATTGCGCACTGCGCCCGCTCGGGCCTGCGCTGTTGCGCAGGCGCAGGATTCTGCTGACTCTCAGGCTCAGAGCGGCCGGGGGAGGGGCAGGTGCGCCTCTTAAAGGGACCGCGCCCTCATCAGCGTCACTTCTCCCAGGAAGGCAACATTGCGTTGCCAACGGAAAAAATAAGAGGAGGCAAAGGCAAGGCCAGTTTTCTTCAGCGAAACAATTTGAGGTACAAGATAAACCATGTTTTTTATGGAATGGGGGAGCAGGCTAGAGTCAGAGAGGTCTACAGCCCAGAAAAAGGCCCTTCGGCCCATCAATATCTGCTGGCCAAACAAGTCCCCAACTATTCTAATCCCATTTTCCAGCACTAAGACCATAGCCTTGTTTGCCACGGGCATCGCAAGTTCACATCCAAACACTTCAAGGTTATGAGGGTTTCTGCCTCTCTCACCCTTTCAGGCAGTGAGTTCCGGAGTCCCACCACCCTCAGGGTGAAAAAGTTCTTCCTCACATCCCCTCTAAACCTCCTGCCCCTTACCTTAAATCTATGCCCCCCTGGTTATTGATCCCTCCACCAAGGGGAAAAGTTCCTTCCTGTCTACCCTATCTATGCCCCTCATAATTTTATACACCTCAATCATGTCCCCCCTCAATCTCCTCTGCTCCAGGGAAATAACCCCAGTCTACCCAAAATCTTCTCATAACTAAAACTCTCCAGCTCAGGCAACGTTCTGGTAAATCTCCTCTGTATACTCTCTAGTGCAAACACATCCTTTCTATAATGAGGAATCCAGAACTGCACGCAGTACTCCAGCTGTGGCCTAACTAATGTTTTATACAGTTCCAGCATAACCTCTCTGCTCTTGTATTCTATGCCTCGGCTAATAAAGGCAAGTATCCCATAAGCCTTCTTAACCACCTTATCTACCTGTCCAGCTATCTTAAAGGACTGGTGGACATGTACACCAAAGTTCCTCTGATCCTCGGTACTTCCAGGAGGCCTGCTATTCATCGTGTATTCCCGTGCCTTGTTTGTCCTGCCCAAGTGCATCACCTCACACTTATCCGGATTAAATTCCATTTGCCACTGATCAGCCCATCTGACCAGCCCATCTGTATCCTCCTGTAATCTAAGGCTATCCTCCTCACAATTTACCACCCCACCAATTTTCATGTCACCCGTGGACTTACTGATCAACCCTCCTACATTCAAGTCTAAACCGTTTATATATACCACAAACAGCAAGGGACCCAAGACTGATCCCTGTGGAATTCCACTGGACACAGGCATCCAGTCACAAAAACATCCCTCGACCATCACCCTCTGCTTCCTGCCACACAGCCAATTCTGGATCCAATTTGCCAAATTGCCTTGGATTCCATGGGCTCTTATCTTTGTTATCAGTCTCCCATGCAGGACCTTATCAAAAGCCTTGCTGAAATCCAAGTAGGTTATGCCAAATGCATTGCCCTCATCTACACACTGGTCATCTCTTCGAAAAATTCAATCAAACTGGTTAGATGTGACCTCCCCTTAACAAAACCATGCTGACTGTCCTTGATTAATCCCTGCCTCTCCAAGTGTAGGTTAATTCTGTCCCTCAGAATTGCTTCCATTAGTTTCCCCACCACTGAGGTTAGACTGACTGGCCTGTAGTTCCCTGGTTTATCCCTTCCTCCTTTCTTGAATAACGGTACCACATTGGTTGTCCTCCAGTCCTCTGGCACCTTTCCTATGGCCAGGGAGGTGTTGAAAATTGCCAGCGCCCCTGCTATCTCCTCCCTTGCCTCACTCAACAGCCTGGGATACATTTCATCCGGGCCTGGAGATTTATTTACTTTTAAGCCTGCCAGACCACTTAGAACCTCCTCTCCTTCTATGCTAATTTCTTTAACTATATCACAGTCCTTCTGCCTGATTTCCATACCCACATCATCCCTCTCACTTGTGAACACCGACACAAAGTATTTATTTAGAACCCTACCTACATCTTCCGGCTCCATACATAAATTACCACTCTGGTCCTTAAGGGGCTGAATGGCCTCCTGCTCCTATTTCTTATGTTAAATGATCAAGGACATTCCCAAATGTTCCATCGACAATATTTCAGCCCAACAGTCATGAGATCACAATTTTGGTTGAGGGAAAGTATTGACCAGGACACTGGGGAGAGCAGCCCCTGCTCTTCTTCCAATAGTGGCCATGACTTCTTGTACCTGGTGGAGGGGCCAGAAGGTTCAAGGCCTCTCAGTGCGGTATTCCCTCAGTGCTGGCACTAGGAGTACCGGCATGGATTATAGGCTAAATTCTCCGGAGTCAGACTCGAACCACAACCTTCTGACTCAGAAGTGAAAGAGTGTGACCCAGTGAACTGCAGATCACATTCACACCAGATCATGTCTTAAATCTGAAAGATAAGCTGTACTCGTATTAAATCTGAAAGATAAGCTGTACTATTTATTTTATATTTGCACTTCTACCAAATTTACTTTGCCATTTGTGTGGAGCATGCACGCATGTGCTTCCTATTGATCCAACTTGTAATGCAGACCCTACTCCAACATACATTGGGATATATTCAATTCCTAAGAAGCAGAGCAGGAGAATGTCTCAGAGACCCCCTGTGGACATGGTTAGGCACTATGCAAACCCGCTTTTTTCCCATCAATTTATGGTCAGCAACACAAAGATTGCAAACCAATTGTGATTTTAATTTGCATTTATACACCTCCTTTCAATCAGCCAGAATTTCCCAAACCATTATCCCAGAGGCTTATCCCAGAGCTTCGGGCCCAGGCAGCTGGAAGTATGGCTACCAATGGTGGAGTGATTAACATTGGCGATGGTCAAAAGACCAAAATCTATTCTCAGAGAAGAGCGATACGGACTCGAAATGTTAACTCTGATTCTCTTTTCACAGATGCTGCCAGAGCTGCTGAGTTTTTCCAGCATTTTATGCCCTTCTCTAAAATAGCCTGTTCGCTGATTGGTTCCAGATTCCAGAACATATTGTCCTGAAAGAAACTTTCCTGAATATACTCTATGAACACATCCTCCAGGCTACGTTTGCCAATTTGATTCGTCAATTTACGTGAAGATTAAAATAACCCATGATTACTTCAGCACCTTTCTTACAATCCCCCATTATTGCTTGATTTATACTCCATCCTACATTATAGCTACTGTCAGGGGAATCTATAAGATATTCCCACCATTGATTCTTTCCTTTGCTATTTCTTATCTTCACCCAAACTGATTCTACATTTCGCTCCTCTGAACCAAGATCATTTCTCACTACTCAAACAGATCTCAACCTGTTATTAACAGAGCCACCCCACCTCCTTTCCCTTTCTTCCTGTCCTTCTGAAATGTCAAATACCCTGGAATATTCAGGCTCCAGCCATGGTCATTTTGCAACCATGTCTCTGTAATGTCTATCATATCATACTCATGCATTTCTATTTGTGCTATCAATTCACCCATCCTGTTACAAATGCAGCACACACTCCAGAGCCTTTAATTCTGTCATTTTGATATTTTTCCCTACACTGACCTTATTTGCTGATGCACTTTTATGTTTGTGCGCTCTGTCCCTCCCTATCACACTCTAATTACCATTACCCACATCACTACTCTCTCTGCACTACTGCCTTATCCTTTAACTTTCCAAACCCTTCCTTGTATAAACCCCCTCCCCCACAATTTAGTTTAAAGCCCCCTCTACAGCCCCAGTTATATGATTCGCCAGGACGCTGGTCACAGCGCAGTTCAGGTGAAGACTGTCCCAATGGTACAGCTCCCACTTTCCCCAGTACTAGTGCCAGTTTCCCATGAATAAAACCCACTTCTCCCACACCAGTCTTTGAGCCCTGCATTCATCACTCAGATCTTATTTACCCTATTCCAATTTGCTAGTGGCTCAGGTAGTAATCCAGAGATTGTTGCCTTTGTGGTTCTGCTTTTTAAGTTAGTCCCTAGCTGCTCATACTCCCTCAGCAGAACCTCTTTCTTACTTCTATCTGTGTCATTGGTACCCAACTGGATCCTTCTCCTCTCACTGCAAGTTCCACTCCAGCCCCGAGGAGATGTCCTTCACCCTGGCACCAGGCAGGCAACACAGCCTTCAGAACTCAGGCCCTCGGCTGCAGAGAACAGTGTCTACCCCTCTAACTATACTGTCCCCTACAACAACGACATTCCTTTTCACTCCCTCCCTTTGAATGGCTTGTGTTAAGTTTGCTGATCCACCCTGCAGTCCCTGCTCTCCTCCACACAAGCTGCAAGAACCCTGAACCAGCTGGACAATTGCAAGGCCTGTGCCTGCTCCATTGCTGCCTTCTGGGTCCTCAGGACATGCCTCATTTACAATCACACCCTCCTGTCCCCTGACCATGGACCAAATCGGATATACCTAGCCTATGGGGTGTGACAGCCTCCTGGAACAAAGTGTCCAGCTAACTTACCCCCTCCCTGATGCATCGCATTGTCCGAACCTTGGAGCCCAGCTCATCAGCTTACAGCGGGTGTGGTTGCTGTGTATCCCACTGATGTCCACCAGTGTCCACATGCTACAGCTGCAACACATCATCTGCCCTGCCACTTCGATTTTGTGTGGATTTAACTAATTAGGTTTGGAATATCATTCAGCGATTATCCACTGTTAAATTAAGGAGTTGAACTGTTGTGTGGCAAACTCCACAATTCCATTAAAATTAAACAAATTCTCCCCTGCTCTCTGAAGACCAACTCTTGCTCAGGTATCTGTGATGTTCACTCCCACATTTTCAATTTAATGGAGCCTCAACAGTCGGTAACAAGCTAAGATCATAAGATCAAAAGAAATGTGAGCAGGGGCAGGCCATTCAGCCCATCAAGCCTGCTCCACTAAAAGACTGCAGGGCTACAAAATATGTATTTGTCCACAACAAGGGATTAACTGAGACAACAACAACTTGCATTTATACAGCACCTTGGTGTGGTAAAGCATCCCAAGTACTTCACAGGAGCAGTCGCAAACAATAGCCAAGGGCCAAAAGGGCTAAGGAAGGAATCTTAAGGGTCAATCATTTGGAGTAATGACCATCTAAGTATTTACAAATGGGACAGGGTTGTGAAAGCTAACTAAGGTACAACGTCACATCAAGTTTGGTACAAAGTCTTCCCAAAGTTGGACCTTCTTGGTGTGGGACCCTTGACAATGAGTGTTTGCAGCTTATTCAAAAGCCATAGTGTAGAACACCCTGTCCGTGCTCATTGTCACACTTGTCTACTTCTTATGGGACCTTGGATGACCTTTGAGTCTAATTGTTGTGATCAGGCCAGGAAAAGAGAGGGTTGCATTTATTTAGCGCTTTTCACAACCACTGAAGTACTTTTTTGATGTGTGGTTACTGTTGTAATGCAGGAAATACTGCAGTCACTTTGCACACAGCAAGATCCCATAAACAGCAATGATATAACAACCCAGATCATCTGTTTTTTGCGATGTTGATTGAGGGATAAATATCGGCCCCAGGAAGAAGTCCCCCACTCTTCTTCAGAATTGTGACCATGGGATCTTTCACAGCTACCTGAGCAGCTAGACGGGGCCTCAGTTTAACGATGGCACCTCTGACGGTGTAGCTCTCCCTCAACACCGCTTCACCCTTCTTAAATAGTGAGTAATGTTGGCAATTTCCCAATCCATGGTGGGGGGTGGCAAGTCCTGAATCAAGGGAGCTTTGGAAGAATATAACCAGAGCACCGGAAAAAGCACCATATTGGTCATATTGCTGGACCAGTAATCCAGGGGCCTGGGCTAATGCTTCAGGGGCACCTGAGAACTCCCCTACTCTTCTTCGAAACAACTCACTGGAGGAGGAGGCTCCATGAATATCCCCATCCTCAATGATGGGGGAGTCCAGCACGTCAGTGCAACAGATAAAGTTGGAGCATTTGCTACAATCTTCAGCCAGAAGTGTGGAGTGGATGATCCATCTCAGCCTCCTCTGCAGCTGGGGACTCCATGTGATATCAAGGAACGGCTGTAGGCACTGGATACCACAAAGATTATGGGCCCTGACAATATTCCAGCAGCGGTTCTGAAGACATATGTTGTCCATAACTATCCATGCCCTTAGCTAAGTTGTTCCAGTACATCTACAACATGGGCACCTACCCAGAAATGTGAAAAATTGTCCAGGTATGTCCTGTACACAAAAAGCAGGACAAATCCAACCCGGCCAATTACCGCCCCATCGGTCTACTCTCGATCATCAGTAAAGTAATGGAGTGGACACTCATAGCAGTATCAAGTGGTACAAACTCAGCCTCCATCTGTTCTATCATTCAAGCTCTGTAATCTCCTCCACCCCTACAATCCTCCAGGATCTCGGAGTTCCTCTAATCCGATCCCTTGAGAGTTCCTGGTTTTAACATCTCGATCATTGGCAGCTGTGCCTTCAGTTGTCTGCCTTAGCCTTGGAATTCCCTCCTCAAACCTCCCTACCCTTCTAACTCTCTGTCCTCCTTTAAGACACTCCTTAAAACCTACCTCTTTAACAAAGCTTTTGCCTCTGCCCCTCAGCTGTGGTTTAGTGAGCTGCACTCTCCCCTCTGAAGACAGAAGATTAAGTTCCACTCCAGGGCTTGAGGACAACAGTCCAGGCTGACACTCTGGTGTGATACTGAAGGAGCACTGCATTGTCAAAAGTGCTGTCTTTCAGATGAGATGTTAAACCATCTTCCTGCTTGGGTTAATGCAAAAGATTTTGTGGCAGGGAAGTTTTCCATGGTGTTCTGGCCAATATTTATCGCTCAGCCAATGTCACAAAATAGATTGTTTGCTCATTATCCTATTACTGTTTGTGGGATCTTGCTGTGTACAAGTTAGCTGCTGCATTTCCTACATTACAGCAAATGACTACACTTCACTTCTATAAAGTGCTTTGAGGTGGTTGTGAAAAGTGCAAAACAAAAACTGTCCCGGTATCTCTTTACGTGGCTTAGTATGAAATTCTGCTCTATAACATTCCTCTGAAGCATTATGTTAAAGGTGGTGTATGAACACAAGTTGTTGTTGTAGTACTCAGAGAGTGGGGAGAATGTGGACCTCGCTCCCACAGTGTCATGGTCGGAAGTTAAACCATTTCTTCCTGTTATGTGCATCATGTGACTGTATAGATCAATCAGCCCTAAGCGTGGGGAATCTTAGGGGCTGAGCCTTTTAGCCTTGGCCTTGGAACAAACACATGGTCTCCTCTGGGGTCTGGAAATAAACTTCACTGTTTTTTACAAGAAACCAGTCCTGCACTCTCCAAGTGTATCACAAACTGGCAGGGAGGGTACATAGCACTGACGCAGCGCCTCGTCTCGCGACTGTGAGTATTCTGATATTTTAAGGGAAGGAAGAGACAAAGTATACTCACCAGCAATGCCTCTCTTTGGCAGAATTGACCCGTACGACTCACTCCTCGAGGACTGGAGTCAATACATTGAGCGATTAGGTTTTTACATTGTAGCTAATAAATAACGGCGGAGGAGAAACAGAATGCAATTCTCCTAAATGTCTGCGGGAGCGAAACCTATAACCTAATCCATAGCTCAACAGCTCTGAAGACGCCAAATTCCACATCCCTCGCCAAGTTAGCAGACCTCGTGAAAGGACATTTTCAGCCTAAACCTTGGGTGATCATGCAAAGGTTCAAGTTTAACTGTCGAGCAAAGGCCCCCAATAAGTTGAGCACAACATACACAGTGAAGTTAAAACAGTTAACGGCGCACTGAGGGGAGGTGATGGCATTCTGGTATTGTGGCTGGACTAGTAATCCACAGACCCAGGGTAATGACTGGTTTCAATTCAATAAAAGTCTGGAATTAAAAGTCTAATATTGTTGTAGAAAAGCATCTGCCTCACTGAGGAGGGGACTTAGGGAAAGAGGGAAACCTGTTGCCCTTACCTGGTCTGGCCTACATGTGACTCCAGACCTTGTGGTTGACTCTTAAATGCCCTCTGAAATGGCATTTAAATGCTGCAAAGTCACAAAAAAGGAATGAAACTGGATGGGCCACCTGGCATCGACCTCAGCACTGGAAGTGTCAACGGCCCTGTCCACCCTGCAAACTCCTCCTTCCCAACATCTAGGTGTTAGGGCCAAAATTGGGAGAGCTGTCTCACAGGCTGGTCAAGCAACAGCCTGACATAGTCATCCTCACGGAATCATACCTTACAGATAATGTCCCAGACCCACCAGCAGGACAGACCCAGCAGAGGTGACAGCACAGTGGGATACAGTCAGGGGGGGGGAGTTGCCCTGAGAGTCCTCAACATTGACTCTGGACCACATGAAGTCTCATGGTATCAGGTCAAACACACGGGCAAGGAAACCTCCTGCTGATTACCACGTACCACCCTCCCTCAGCTGATGGATCAGTGCTCCTCCATGTTGAACATCATTTGGAGGAAGTACTGAGGGTGGCAAGGGTGCGAAATGTACTCTGGGTGGGGGACTTCAATGTCCATCACCACGAGTGGCTCGGTAGCACCACTACTGGCCAAATCCTAAATGGCATAGCTGAGGCAGGTGGTGAGGGAACCAACAAAAGGGAACAACACACTTGATTTCATCCTCACCAACCTGCCTGTCACAGATGCATCTGTCCACGACAGTATCATAGAAGTGACCATCGCACAGTCATTGTGGAGACAAAGTCCCACCTTCACATTGAGGATACCCTCCATCATGTTGTGTGGCATTACTGCTGTGCTAAATGGGATAGATTTCAAACAGATCTAGCAACTCAAGACTGGGCATCCATGAGGTGCTGTGGGCCATCAGCAGCAGCAGAATTGCACTCGAACACAATCTGTAACCTCATGGCCCAGCATATCCCCCTCTCTACCATTACCATCAAGCCAAGGGGTCAACCCTGGTTCAATGAAGAGTGCAGGAGGGCATGCCAGGAGCAGCACCAGGCATACCTAAAGATGAGGTGTCAACCTGGTGAAGCTATAACACAGGACTACTTGTGTGCCAAACAGCATAAGCAGCAAGTGATAGACAGAGCTAAGCAATCCCACAGCCAATGGATCAGATCTAAGCTCTGCAGTCCTGCCACATCCACTCATGAATGGTGATAGATAATTAAACAACTCACTGGAGGAGGAGGCTCCACAAATATCCCCATCCTCAATGATGGAGGAGCCCAGCACATCAGTGCAACAGATAAAGCTGAAGCATTTGCTACAATCTTCAACCAGAAGTGTCGAGCGGATGATCCATCTCAGCCTCCTCCAGAGGTTCCCAGCATCACAGATGCCAGTCTTCAGCCAATTCGATTCACTCCACGTGATATCAAGAAACAGCTGAAGGCACTGGATACTGCAAAGGCTATGGGCCCCGACAATATTCCAGCAATAGTACTGAAGACTTGTGCTCCAGAATTTGCTGCACCCCTAGCCAAGCTGTTCCAGTACAGCTACACTAGAATCTACCTGGCTCTGTGGAAAATTGCCCAGGTATGTCCTGTACTCAAAAAGCAGGACAAATCCAACCCGGCCAATTACAGCCCCATCAGTCTACTCTCCATCATCAGTAAAGTAATAGAAGGGGTCATCTACAGTGCTATCACCCGGCATTTGCTTAGCAATAACCTGCTCACTGACGCCCAGTTTGGGTTCCGCCAGGGTCCCACTCAGCTCTTGACCTCATTACAGCCTTGGTTCAAACATGGACAAAAGAGCTGAACACCCGAGATGAGGTGAGAGTGACTGTCCTTGACATCAAGGCAGCATTTGACTGAGTGTGACATCAAGGAGCCCTAGCAAAACTGGAGTCAATGGGGATCAGGGGGAAACTCTCCGCTGGTTGGAGTCATACCTAGCACAAAGGAAGATGGTTGTGATTGTTGAAGGTCAGTCATCTCAGCTCCAGGACATCACTGCAGGAGTTCCTCAGGATAGTGTCCTCGGCCCAACCATCTTCAGTTGCTTCATCAATGACCTTCCTCCCATCATAAGGTCAGAAGTGGGGATGTTCACTGATGATTGCACAATGTTCAGCACCATTTGCAGCTCCTCAGATACTGAAGCAGTCCATGTCCAAATGCAGCAAGACCTGGACAATATCCAGGCCTGGGCTGACAAGTGGCAAGTAACACTCACACCACACAAGTGTCAGGCAATGACCATCTCCAACAAGAGAGAATCCAACCATCACCCCTTGATGTTCAATGGCATTACCATCACTGAATTCCCCCACTATCACCATCCTGGGGGTTACCATTGACCAGAAACTGAACTGGACTAGCCATATAAATACTGTGGCTACAAGAACAGGTCAGAGGCTAGGAATAGTGTGAAGAGTAATCCACCTCCTGACTCCCCAAAGCCTGTCCACCATCTACAAGGCACAGGTTAGGAGTGTGATGGAATACGCTCCACTTGCCTGGATGAGTGCAGCTCTAACAACACTTAAGAAGCTTTGACACCGTCCAGGACAAAGCAGCCCCGCTTGATTGGCACCACATCCACAAATGTTCACTCCCTCCACCACCGACGCACAGTAGCAGCAGTGTGTGTACCATCTACAAAATGCACTGCAGGAACTCACCAAGGCTCCTTCGACAGCACCTTCCCAACCCACGCCCACTACCATCTAGAAGGACAAGGACAGCAGACACATGGGAACACCACCACCTGGAAGTTTCCCCCTAAGTCACTCACCATCCTGACTTGGAAATATATCACTGTTCCTTCATTGTCGCTGGGTCAAAATCCTGGAACTCCCTCCCGAACAGCACTGTGGGTGTACCTACACCACATGGACTGCAGCGGTTCAAGAAGGCAGCTCACCACCACCTTCTCAAGGGGCAATTAGAGATGGGCAATAAATGCTGGGCCCAGCCAGTGACTCCCACATCCTGTGAATGAATAAAAAAATAAATAAACTGTGACTTTAAACAACATGTTACACGATCGTTTAGTTTGTGGCATTAACAACCACGTCATTCAGTGCTGTTTGTTTGCAGAGGTTGAGATAGGCCTGAAGCGTGCCATGGAGATAGCGCTAGCAATGGAGAGCACTGAGAGAGACTTGCCGGCTCTGTAGAGTGTGCAACATGGCACCGTTTTGCAGCTGCTGGGCATGGCGCGAAGACCAGGGAGGCTAGCGTGAGGTGGGACACAGTCCCTATCGCTCGATAAACAAAAAGAAATACTGGAAGCAGCTCACCAGTAACCCAGGAGTTAAAATGTTATCAATGTGGGGAAATCATGCACTTGGAGTCTGTCGATTTAAAGGGGCAAAATACCACTCCTGCCACAAAAAGGGTATGTTGTTAAACAGCACAGAACTCGATCAAGACAGCCATTTAGACAGCAGGTCACGTTAAATGAAGTGCACAATATGGATGAGCCAGGAGTTACTGAGCCTGACGTTTACTCCCTGCACAATCTGAAGGCCAGGAAAACTGAACCGATCCAAATAAATGGAAAAGCTTCTGCTCATGGAGCTGGACCCAGGAGTATCAACCACAATGGTGGGAGAACACAGCTTTAAATACCTCACAGAGGGTATTTAGCTGCTCAGTTAAAAGCATATTCAGGAGAAGCAATACAGGCGAAAGGCATCACCCCTGTGCCTGTATCATACAGACAGCCCAGCTGTCTAGGAGAAGGACCCAGCTTTCTGGGCTGTGATAGGTTGAAAGAAATCAAACTAAACGCGTCAGAAAATTTTCAGGTCAGGGCAGGAAGAGATCCTGGGCTGACGAGGGAATACAATGGTGTCTTTTGGAACGAGATAGAAGAACTGAAGGAGCTTCACGGGAAGCACAGGTTCCTCAAGTCAGAGTTGGCTCCATGGGAAGATCGTGAAAAGAGGCTAAATGAATGCAGTGCCACCCTGAACCAACTGAAGCAACAGTTGGAAGGAAAAACCCACCAATGTTCCAAGAGGAAATGGAAAGATACAAACAAGGGACAGAAAGAGCTGAAGAATCAGTTGATGGAGACAGAAGAGGCATTAAAAGGAAAAGCCATTTCCAAGATGCAAATGGGCAGCTCAACCCCCGACCTGAACCAAGGTAAGATTACCCCAGAGGGAAATGTGGCCAACGGTGAAATCAGAGTGAAGGATGAGACAAAACCCTGCTGTAAAGAGAAAACAGAAACCAAAGCTGAAAAGCCAGTACGATCAGTATCCAGAACCCTTCCTGCAGCCAAGAAAGGTTACTCGCAAATTGAAAAAGAGGGCTTATCTATAGGATTTGGAGTAAAGAAGTTCCATCAATATTTACACGGTTGACCCTTCACCACGGTGTCAGATCACAAACCACTGTTAATATCGTTTTGTGAAGATAAGGCAATCCCACCGATAGCCTCTGCTCCAGTTCAAAGATGGACTTTAATTTTGTCAGCATACGAGTATTATATAGCAAATGCAGACTCCCTTTGCCCTTTGTTCCAGTAACTCAAGAGCAGTTTCCTGGACTCCTCACCAGTCTGCATGAGACAGATAAAGAATTGGACAAATCGGGATCCAATTTTAGCAAGAGTCTGCGAACAAGTATTACAAAGAAGGTCAAATGCACAAGTCTCTGAAGAATTAAAACCATTCTTTGTACGTAGGTCATCACTGAGATGGTATCGCATTATGGGGAGCAAGAGGTGTTATCCCTGTGCAGGGAAGAGAACCATTATTGGAAGAACTTCATAGTGCGCATCCTGGTATTTTAAAAGTGAAGATGTTCGCACAAAGTTATATCTGGTGCCCAGGTATAGACAGTGACATAGAAAAAATGGTGAACCACTGTCTCCAGTGCCAGCAACAACAGAAGTTGCCCATTTCAGCTCCACTGCATCCGTGGGAGTGGCCTGGTCGACCCTGGGTTAGAGCACATGTAGACTATGTAGGTCCATGTTTCTGGTGATTATCGACGCATGTTCCAAATGGATAAACGTGTTTGAAGTGAGATCATCTACTTGGTCTGCAACCATTGAGAAACTGTGCCAGAGTTTCAGTGTTCACGCTTTGCCTGAAGTTATTGTGTCAGACAATAATACGGCTTTCACTGGCACTGAATTCCAAAGATTCGTGAACCTAAATGGGATGAAACATGTCAGAACAGCACCGTAACATCCTTCATGTGATGACTTGAAAGGGCAGTACAAACCTTTAAAACAGGTATGGAGAAACTATCAGAGGGAATATTATCACAGAATGCATAAGAAGCCCTTCAGCCCATCGAGTCTGCACTGACACATGAGAAACACCTGACCTACCTGCCTTATCCCATTTACGAGCTCTTGGCCCATAGCCTTGAAAGTTATGACGTGCCAAGTGTTCATCCAGGTACTTTTTAAAGGATGTGAGGCATCCCGCCTCCACCACCCTCCCAGGCAACACATTCCAGACCGTCACCACCCTCTGGATAAAAAAGTTTTTCCTCACATCCCCCCTAAACCTCCTGCCCCTCACCTTGAACTTATGCCCCTTCGTGACTGACCCTTCAACTAAGGGGATCAGCTGCTCCCTATCCACCCTGTCCATGCCCCTCATAATCTTGTCCACCTCGATCAGGTCGCCCCTCAGTCTTCTCTGCTCCAACGTAAACAACCCAAGTCTATCCAACCTCTCTTCATAACTTAAATGTTTCATCCCAGGCAACATCCTGGTGAATCTCCTCTGCACCCCCTCCAGTGAATCACATCCTTTCTATAATGTGGTGACCAGAACTGCACACAGTACTCCAGCTGTGGCCTCACCAAGGCTCTATACAACTCCAACATGACCTCCCTACTTTTGTAATCTATGCCTTGATTGATAAAGGCAAGTGTCCCATATGCCTTTTTCACCACCCCCCTAACATGCCCCTCCGCCTTCAGAGATCTATGGACTCACACGCCAAGGTACCTTTGTTCCTCAGAACTTCCTAATGTCATGCCGTTCATTGAATACTTCCTTGTCAAATTACTCCTTCCAAAGTGTATCACCTCACACTTTTCAGGGTTAAATTCCATCTGCCACTTATCTGCCCATTTGACCATCCCGTCCATATCTTCCTGTAGCCCAAGACACTCAACCTCACTGTTAACCACCCAGTGAATCTTTGTGTCATCTGCAAACTTACTAATCCTACCCCCCACATAGTCATCTATTTCATTTATATAAATGACAAATAATAGGGGACCCAGCACAGATCCATGTGGTACGCCACTGGACACTGGCTTCCAGTCACCAAAACATCCTTCTGTCATCACCCTCTGTCTCCTACAACTAAGCCAATTTTGAACCCACCTTATCAAATTACCCTGTATCCCATGTGCATTTGCCTTCTTTATAAGTCTCCCATGTGGGACCTTGTCAAAGGCTTTGCTGAAATCCATATAAATTACATTAACTGCATGAAACATGAATTTCAAGATTTCTGTTCAGCTATCGCCATGTGACCACTGGTTTAACAGCTTGAGAATTGTTAATGAAGCGCCGACTTTGTACGAGATTGAGTCTCGTATTCCCTAATTTAGGGGGAAAGTGCAGAGAAACCAGGGTATTCAGAAAGTAAATCATGATGTCTACAGAAAAGATCAAGAGTTTAGTGTGGGAGAGACAGTTTTTGTACAAAATTTTGGAACTGGACCAAGCTGGGTCCCTCCGGAGGTTCCCAGCATCACAGATGCCAGTCTTCAGCCAATTTAATTCACTCCACGTGACATCAAGAAATGGCTGAAGGCACTGGATACTGCAAAGGCTATGGGCCTGACGATATTCTGGCAATAGCATTGAAGACTTGTGGTCCAGAACTTGCCGCGCCCCTAGCGAAGCTGTTCCAGAACAGCTACAACACTGACATCTACCCGGCTGTGTGGAAAATTGCCCAGGTATGTCCTGTACTCAAAAAGCAGGACAAATCCAACCCGGCCAATTACCTCCCCATCAGTCTACTCTCGATCATCAGTAAAATAATGGAAGAGATCATCAACAGTGCTATCAAGCGGTACTTGCTGAGCAATAACCTGCTCACTGATGCTCAGTTTGGGTTCCGCCAGGGTCACTCAGCTCCTGACTTCATTACAGCCTCAGTTCAAACATGGACAAAAGAGTTGAACTCCAGAGGTGAGGTGAGAGTGACTGCCCTTGACATCAATGCCCTATTTGACCGTGTGTAGCAAAACTGGAGTCAATGGGAATCAGGGAGAAACTCTCTGCTGGTTGGAGTCATGCCTAGCACAAAGGAAATGGTTGTGGTTGTTGGAGGTCAGTCACCTCAGCTCCAGGACATCACTACAGGAGTTCCTCAGGGTAGTGTCCTCGGCCCAACCATCTTCAGCTGCTTCATCAATGACCTACCTTCCATCATAAGGTCAGAAGTGGGGATGTTCGCTGATGATTGCACAATGTTCAGCACCATTCGCGACTCCTCAGATACTGAAGCAGTCCATGTCGAAATGCAGCAAGACCTGGACAATATCCAGGCTTGGGCTGACAAGTGGCAAGTAACATTTGTGCCACACAAGTGTCAGGCAATGACCATCTCCAACAAGAGAGAATCCAGCCATTGCCCCTTGACATTCAATGGCATTACCATCACTGAATCCCCCACTATCAACATCCTAGAGTTACCATTGACCAGAAACTGAACTGGACTAGCCATATAAATACTGTGGCTACAAGATCAGGTCAGAGGCTAAGAATCGTGCGATGAATAACTCACTTCCTGACTCCCCAAAGCCAGTCCATCATCTGCAAGGCACAAGTCAGGAGTGTGATGGAATACTCCCCACTTGCCTGGATGAGGGCAGCTCCAACAACACTCAAGAAGCTCAACACTATCCAGGACAAAGCAGCCCCGCTTGATTGGCACCCCATCCACAAACATTCACTCCCTCCACCACCGACACACAGTAGCAGCAGTGTGTATCTACAAGATGCAGTGCAGGAATTCACCAAGGCTCCTTAGGCAGCACCTTCCAAACCCACGATCACTACCGTCTAGAAGGACAAGGGCAGCAGATAGATGGGAACACCACCACCTGGAAGTTCCCCTCCAAGCCACTCACCATCCTGACTTATATCACCGTCCCTTCACAATTGCTAGGTCAAAATCCTGGAACTCCCTCCCTAAAAGCATTGTGGGTACACCTACATCACAGGGACTGCAGCCATTCAAGAAGGCAGCTCACCAACACCTTCTCAAGAGCAACTAGGGATGGGCAATAAATTATGGCCTAGCCAGCGACGCCCACATCCTGTGCATGAATAAAAGATTTTGCTCTGAAAGCAGACAGTTACAGTTTTGGTTTTGGTGTGGGCTGCAGCTCACTGAGCTGGGAGAGTCAAAGGAAATACATGTTAGTCAGGCCTCTAAAGCAGAGAAAATACTAACTTTATCGTTCACTGCGCAGAATGCAGATAGAGCTTGAGCTCAGTTGGAATTTGTGAGGGGAAAAGAAGCTGAAGATTTGCCTAGCTTGAAGCTCTAGAGGAAGAAATTTACAGTGGTCCTCAGAGAGTCTTGTGGCAGAAAACAGTTTGCAGTTAGCTTGGAAGCACACAGCCTGGACAGTCAGAGAGAACAAGCAGAGAGAAAGCTGGGAATCTACCGTGGGACCAGTAGCTGTGCAGAAGCTGTGAAAGGACAGAGGGCCATTAGGAACCAGGGCTGTTCCTGAGGTTTAAATCTCTGAGCAAGGATGCAATGAAGCTCACAGTTGAACTGAAGAGTCCACGGACGTGAGACTTTGAAGAGAATTTGGAGGATCACATGGCAGAAAGCTAATGGAAGGATCCCCATGACATTTGATATCTCGAAGAATAACTGCAACACTGGTGAGGTAGCGAGGGCTGTGAGCTGTGGCATACCTTTGAGCTGGTCCCAGGTAAAGTGAATGAACCTTCAAGATTCTTGTCATGGAGAAGTAAATTCCTGGGGAGAAGTACAGAGTAGAGCTGGGTTTATAGCATAAGTCATTGTAAATCATCGTGATAAGTTAGTGTTGTTGCTTTGTTTAATTTCGTCTTTTATACAAGAAAGTTCGTTTTTGTTTAAAAATGTGAAATCTTGCGGTGTAGTTCTGTTGGTTGATGGGTGTGTGTTTGGATGTGTTTTTTAAACATTAACTGTCCCTAAACGTTCATAAGATGATCACTTCTGTCCATACTGCTTGGTGACTTTGAAGACTTCTGTCAGATCCATTTCTTAATATTGCAATTTAAATTGGGAGATTCCTCATGATTATTAACCCAATTCAAAAAAGGGCGTTTCAACCAAAGGGGGGAAAAAAAGCCCTTGTGTGTGGACTGGGTTAAAAACCTGATGTGGAGAGAGAGAGAGAGAGGAACCATTCCCATTTTTACCACTGGGGCTGAATTTAACAACTATCATCACCTTTTATATATATAATAATATTAAAAAAGTAAACTTCCCAATTGGATGAGCCAGTGGGAAATGATTGCTGCAAATTTTCCTGTTCCAAACACACATTTCTCATTTCGGAAAGACAAGTTTTGCCGCGGGGGGCGGCCTCAGCCAATGAGAGCCGGCACGTTAATTTCAGGGCGGCCAATGGGAGGAGCGGCTCTGCCGGACGGCCCCGCCCCCCCGCGGCCGCGGACTTTAGAAAAGTTTGGCTGGAAGTTTTGACAAGTGTTCAGCAGGCTGCTGGGGGTGGGCAGGGGGTGGTTTTTTTTGGGGGGGGGGTGGTGGTGGAATAATAAGAATAATAACAAGAAGAAGAGGCCCTTGAATCGGAGTGAAGCCAGATTGAGTGCCGGCTCCCAGGATAATCTGCACCCGAGACACAGCCATGAGTGAGGCGGCGGTTCAGCCCGAGAGGACCCCTCCCAGTGTCGGGGAGAAGAAAGTACTCGGTAGGAAAAATAACGTGTGGACGGGGTGGTGGGGTGGTGGGGGTGGGGGTGGGGGGTGGATAAGCAGCAGGAGTTTCCAAATTGTGTCCGGCTGGTCTGCGAGAGGAAAAGGAGAAATGTTTGTACCGTTGGGAAGATTTTTCCCCTCCAGTTTAGACACTTTTTTTCCACCCCCACCCCCACCCCCACCACTTGTCCTCAGCAGGTTTCTCTCTATCTTACCGGTTTTAAAGGCTTTATTTCAATTCCCCCCTTTTTTTTTTGAACGCTTTTTAAATGGACCTTCTGGAATTTTAAGGCTGTGAAAGGTAAACATGTTGTGCAGGCGTTTGTAGCATTTGAGCAGCATTAATTTTATTTTCTGCCAGTCTTTTTTTTATTCAGGCTTATTTCTCGGGGACTGACATGTTTGAGATTGTTGCTTTTTTCTCTCTTCCCCCAACACCCCCCCCCCCCCCCCCCCCCCGAATCCCGGTTGCATCTTAAATTTAAAAAAAAATGAACTTTGATTTGTTGCCACGGCTCATGCTCTACACCCGCCCTCAACACCCCACCCCCTCTCCTCTTCTTAAAGTGACCTTACACTCTGCTGTCCTGATTTAAAGAGACACTGGTGGGCTAGGGGTGGGGGTGGGTGTCGGGGTGGGGGGGGAAATACAGAGGAGGCCTGGAGACTCCCGGGCTGCTCCAAAAGGGAGGGATGGAAGAGGTGGGACAGTGAAGAGAGATGCTTTTATTCCTTCTCTCACTCCCCCACCCTCACCCTCACCCCCCATTCCTGATGATTAAACCTCAACCATATCAGAACTACAACGTTTTTAAAAGTGAGAAGCCAAATCGAGGCTTTCTTTGTGTTCATGATCCTGAGGGGGTATAATTCAATCTTGTTGCACACAGGCTAACCGGTGCCAAACACCCTCAGGAGACCACCAACAATCTATCCCTGGCGTAAACTGTTGGAAGGCGGGGGGTAAACTCTTAGAATTAAATTAGAGATTACAGACTAACTGAATTTAGTTTCCTGTGTTTTTGATATTATCCAATGGGCAGGCAGGAGTGAGGTATAAACTGGAATGTAATCGAGAGCTTCGGGGTGGTTTAAATATAGAATAACAGATACCCGGGAGCGAGTTACGGACTGGAATCTAATTGAGGGGTTCAGGGATTTATATGTACAAAGAATAAAGAAAAGTACAGCACAGGAACAGGCCCTTCGGCCCTCCAAGCCTGCACCGATCATATTGCCCGTCAACTAAAACATTTTGCACTTCCGGGGTCCGTATCCCTCTATTCCCATCCTATTCATGTATTTGTCAAGCTGCCTCTTAAACATCACTATCGTACCTGCTTCCACCACCTCCTCTGGCAGCGCATTCCAGACACTCACTACCCTCTGCGTAAAATACTTGCCCCACACATCTCCTCTATAGTTTTCTCCTCTCACCTTAAATCTATGTCCCCTAGTAATTGACTCTTCCACCCTGGGGAAAAGCTTCTGACTATCTACTCTGTCCATGCCACTCATAATTTTGTAAACTTCTATCAAGTCGCCCCTCAATCTCCGTCGCTCTATTGAGAACAATCGAATAAGTTACCCGGGATTGAGTTACAGACTGGAATCTAATCGAGGGGTTCAGGGGGTTTATATATAAAATAACAGATACCCGGGATTGAGTTACAGACTGGAATCTAATTGAGGTGTTCGGGTGTTTTATATATAGAATAACAGATACTGGGGAATGAGTTAGACTGGAATCTAATTGAGGGGTTCGGGGTGGTTTATATATAGAATAACAGATACCCGGGAGTGAGTTACAGTCTGGAATCTAATCGAGGGGTTCGGGTGGTTTATATATAGAATAATAGATACCCAGGAGTGAGTTACAGATTGGAATCTAACCAAGGTGTTCAGGTGGTTTATATATAGAATAACAGATACCCGGGAGTGAGTTAGAGACTGGAATCTAATCGAGGGGTTCAGGGGGAGTTTATATAAGAATAATAGATACCCGGGACTGAGGTAGAGACTGGAATGTAATCGAGTGGTTTGGGTGGGGGGGTTTATATAAGAATAATAGATACCCAGGAGTGAGTTAGAGACTGGCGGTTGAGTGCCAGTGATTGTGATTTTATTTAAAATGGAATCCGAGTGTAATTTCCTGGCGTGATTACAATCTTGATTATCTTTAGCTGCACCTTTCGTTTATGTTGTTTCTTTGTTCCCACTAGAAAATGGGTGATTCCAGTCTGCTGGCATATTTCCACCCCGTTTGATTTATCTTCCAAAGATTTCGAGGAATGACCTTTGCTGCTTGAAGCACCCGGCTGTCCTAAAACTTTTCCCAGAAGCCACAGTTCCGTCCTTGACCAATGGTTGAGTCATGTGACTGTCACCATGTGACAGTGAATGGGAGGTGCCTATCTAAGAAGGCTGCCAGGTCTGTGTGACATGCTCAGCCTGGTTAATTAGGCCCAAATATTCCATAGTGTCCCCTTGTGAAAAAGCATTGTTAACAGAATCTTAGAATCTAATTTTAAAAGAAGGAAACTTGTAAAACTAAAATTATAGTAATTGCTGTGCAGCAACCAGAGAGACCATTTCTTGTGGTGCCAACTGGTTGCTGAAGACCTCAAGCCTCCCAATGGGCCATTGCATGCTCCTCCTTCATGGTCACCTGGTCTCTCGCTGAGAAACAGTGTCTGTATCCTGTAACCACATGTGCCCATCAGGGGCCATGTGAATGGTGTGATGGGCTCTGGTTGGGGGGGGAGTGGGGTGGTGGCTTCCTATGTTCGAGTGGGTTTTTAGGTCTAAATTTGCACATTGAACATAAGAACTAGGAGCAAGAGGAGGCCATTCAGCCCCTCTAATCTGATCTGCCATTCAATTAGATCATGGCTGACAATCTACCTCGATTCCACTTTTGTGACAAAGGCTGAGCTGAGTGTGTGTTGTGTCAGCCCAAACCTGATGAAGCCATTTGGGTTTTTACAATAATGTGACTTTTTTACTGTTAATTTTCCAGATTTTTAAACTGCATTCAAGCTCTCAAACTGCTGTGCCGGGATTTGAGCTCAGTCTTTGGATTATTAGCTCAGTCACACGGCTCCATTACTTCACAGCCAGTAAATAGCTTCTGAGGTGTAGCAGCCACTAGTAATTTGGGGAAAGGGGGCAGCAAATTGGAACCACAGCCACTGAACCCAGGCATCAGGTCATTCATCTTTTTTTAAATACCTGTAGGAGCTTGCTGCAGTTTCCCCCTACATTACAGCAGGAACTGCACTTTGATAATTGCCAAATATTTTGGTATGTCCTGATGTATGGAGAGGTGCTGGGTTCTTCCATCGCCAGCACCTCCCCCCCCCCCCCCCCCCCCCCCCCCCCGTTTAATGTCTTTACTTCTCAGTTGAGTATCTATATTTAACCTCTGTTATAAATGATGTGTCTCACTTGGACTGCCTGCTGCCTCTTGTGAGAGGGCATTGCCTGTGAAGTGAGGTTGGTAGGGAAGCAGTGTTGGGGAAATAAATCTGGTGGGAATAACTGTGTCTTGAAATCTTTTTCTCCCAATTCACACCCCCTCTCTTTCTCTCTCTCTCTCTTGCTTATCACAGCTACAAGTGTACTTGGTACTGTGAAGTGGTTTAATGTCCGAAATGGCTATGGATTCATTAACAGGTAATTTTTTTTCCACCACCCCACCCTCCCCACCCCACCCTGCCAGTCCCAGATTCCATTTCCCCCCTCTACCCTATGGCTGCCGAAGACTGGTTCTATATTCTCTATCTTTTCATATTCCACAATATTAAGAGGAGTCGATAAGATGGGAAGAGAGAAGCCATCTCCACTAGTTGGTGAGTTTAGGACTATGGAGCGCAATCTTCAAACCTCACACCAGGCTTTTCAGGAATGACATTGGGAAAGGCTTCTACACAAAAAGGGTGGTAGAAGTTGGAACTCTCTTCCACAAAGGACAATTGATGCTAGATTCATTCATTTTCAATCTGAGATTGATAGATTTCCCTTAACACAGAGATTATTAAGGGATATGGGGTAAAGGCTGGGATATGGAGGTTGCCGATCAGCTAAGATCTCAATGAAAGGTGAAACAGATGAGGGGAGCTACATGGCCCTCCTGCACATTTAGGGTAGGAATGGAGGAGAATGGGAGAGGGCGCCACCACCTTCTCAAGGGCAATGAGGGACAGGCAATAAATACTGGTCTAACATCCCATGAATGGGGAAAAAAATGGCACCTAATGTTTTTTCTGTCATGCCTATGAACTTTATTGTCGGAGTGGATAGTTGGAGAATGTTTCCTCCTTTATTTTCCCTTTCGAAGTGCTGAGCCCCATTGTGGGCTCTCGATCTCCATCTGCATTCTGGCCGGGGTGGGCTAACTGAGCACAGCCCGGGGATCCTGGCAGACTGACTCGGTCCAGGTGTGGCACAGTTTCTTATCTGCTGATGCCGCACCCTCTAAGTGATGTGGGATAGAGAGCTCTCTTGTGTTGCTCCACTCCTGAGTCACCCACTTGCTCCCTGTGGGCAGGGCTGTTCTGATAGAAGCAACTGGCTATATAGTATTTCCAGCCCAGAAACAGGCCATTCGGCCCACCTGCTCCGTGCTGGTATATCTGCTCCACCCGAGCCTCCTCCCTCCCCCTCTTCATCTCCCCCTATCAGCCTATCCTTCTATTCCTGTCTCCCTCATGTGTTTATCCAGCTTCCCCCTTAAATGTATCGATACTATTCACCTCGACCACTCCCTGTGGGAGTGAGTTCCACATTCTCCCCACTCTCTGGGTAAAGGAGTTTCTCCTGAATTCCCCATTGGATTTATTAGTGACTCTTACACTGATGGCCCCGAGTTCTGGTCCCCCCAACGCAAGTGGAAACATCTTCTCTATGTCTACCCTATCGAAACCCCTTCAGAATTTTAAAGACCACTGTTGGGTCAGGCCACCTTCGAGAGATCAGCCCCAGCCCTGTCTGACTGTTAAAAGCCCTTGCCTCTGACCTTCTGCAGTGCCATGCTCTTTGGTTTTATGATCTGAATATTGAAGCGATATGTGGCCCTGCCAGTGTTGCTATGATGACACAGCTTTAGACAAGTTGGCAAAGTTTGCTGGTGATTTCCATGGTGATAAAGCCTGAGGTATTTGCCTATGTCAGCCCAGTAGTTTAGTAGGTACGGAAGGAGGGAAACTCCACACTACAATCAAAAAAAAAAACACTTGCATGCTTCCTCTTTACTTAACCTTTTAGAGCAGTTTTTGGTAAAATTCCATCTGTACACGCTGTCAATCCCAGACAGCATTCTCCGTTTTGTCTCCACCTCCCCACTTCCTCAGCCAGTAATTTGGACTGTCCAGCTGAAATGTGGAGCCAGGTCCCTGTTTGTTTTTCATTCCGTTGTTGGATGTAAAAGATCCCATGACCACTCTTTCAAAGAAGAGCAGTTGAGTTGCATCCTGAGCAATATTCATCCTTCAACCAAGAACGCTTTTAGGAATTAAAAAGCGGGTTTTGTTATTGCTGTTTGTGTAATGTGGCTGTCATATTTCATACATTAGAGCAATGGCTACACTTTACAAGTGCTTCATTGGTTGAGAAGAGTTTTGGAATGACCTGAAGTGTGAATGCTGTTATAGACTTAGAGAATTTGGGTGTGTGTGTGCGTGCGTGTGAAATTATTCTTGGCTTTATTTCTACCCTCTTCCTTCTCTTCCAGGAATGACACGAAAGAGGATGTCTTTGTTCACCAGGTATGATTTAAAATGTCTCTTTTTTTTTATTGTTACTCACTTTTTTCTCGAAGGTTATCCAATGACCTTTACAGCGGTTTGGACACCGCCCTTTCTGGGGCCTAGAACTAAGGCTTCTCCGGAGAAAAACAGGCTCTGGAACATTTCCAGCACTTTCTCCACCTAAACTTACCCGAGCAGTAAAATAGTGTCAATTTCTTCTTGTTACCCATGATGCTTAGTTAGCAAGTAGGAGTAATGGGAGGGAAAGGGATGTGACACTAAATGCAGTACAAGATCAAATGGTTTTGAACTGTAACTGTGTTTGATGGGGACAGTGTAGAGAGAGATTTACTCTGTATCTAACCCCGTGCTGTACCTGTCCTGGGAGTGTTTGATGGGGACATTGTAGAGAGAGCTTTACTCTGTATCTAACCCCGTGCTGTACCTGTCCTGGGAGTGTTTGACAGGCACAGTGTAGAGAGAGATTTACTCTGTATCTAACCCCGTGCTGTACCTGTCCTGGGAGTGTTTGATGGGGACAGTGTAGAGGGAGCTTTACTCTGTATCTAACACCGTGCTGTAACTGTCCTGGGAGTGTTTGATGGGGACATTGTAGAGGGAGCTTTACTCTATATCCAATGTTCCAATGTTGTGCTGTACCTGTCCTGGGAGTGTTTGATGGGGGCAGTGTAGAGAGAGATTTACTCTGTATCTAACACCGTGCTGTACCTGGCCTGGGAGTGTTTGATGGGGGCAGTGTAGAGAGAGATTTACTCTGTATCTAACCCCGTGCTGTACCTGTCCTGGGAGTGTTTGATGGGGACATTGCAGAGGGAGCTTTACTCTATATCCAATGTTGTGCTGTACCTGTCCTGGGAGTGTTTGATGGAGTTTGGAGGCTGAAACATAAAATATTTATGGTTCTGACATATTTCTATTTTTTTAAATAAACACTTTCCTTGATTTTATTTCTTCTGTACATCTTAACCCCGCTGCTTCTGTCCTGAACATTTCCTCTTGATGATGCTCCCTTTCCCTTTGCCCACCACCCCATCTCCATTGCTCCCCCGCCCCACACCCTGGGACAGGGGTGGTCTTACCCTGTCCCTCGAGGACTGACTGCTGCTGCTTTTCTCCCTAGCCAAGCCTGGTTCGCTCTGAGAAGAAACCCAGCCCGGGTGCCTTGGATTTGGGGGAATCGGTTGCTCCTGGGGTTCTAGCTGAACAAAGCTGTCCTTTAGCACCTATTATTATCTCGCCCGGGGGGCAGGAATGAGGGGATCTGGGTAACCATTGGTTCTTTTTCTTCCTCTCTGATGTTGGTTTGAGGGAGGAATGTTGGTCAGGATACCTGGGAGAGCTCCCAGCCCCTATCCGCTCCCTGTAGTGGGATCTTATCCTTCACCTTTGAGGCACAGCTGATGGGAGGGGCAGTGGGGAAGCTCAAATTTCACCACCCACCTGGAGGATGGTTCATCCAGTGATGTGGCACCTCACTGAGCTGGTCCTGAAGTGTCGGCCTGGATTAATGGGATGAGGAGGAATATTTGGGGAATGGAGAGAAAACCAGTAGCATTGTGCTCCCAATTCTTCTCCAGTTATTCCTAGTGGAAGGTGTGTGCCAGTATTCAGGGTATGGAGAGGAAAGGGGATCGACTGTGAAGGCTCTTGAAGTCAAATAGCTTGGTGCCATTGCATGATAGCTGGTCCACTTGTTGATGAGCTGGTGATCCTTTGTGGAACCTGGACTCCAAGTTCTCTCCAAGCTAGCTGACGTCTTCCAGTCTCTCTCTCTCTCTCTCTCTCTCTCAGTTTGAACTTCGAGTGTCCTATCTTGCACCAATTCTCATTTGTCGGTCACTCTCTGTACCAGCTGAACAGCACTGGCTCCTGGTATGGCAACACCTCGATTTAATAAAAAAAAATAATAGTTATTTAAATCTCTCTGACCTTGCCCCTCACTATCTCTGTAACCTTCTGTGCACCTCTAATTCCGGTCTCTCAGCCATTTTCTCCCCTGCCTCCTCCCCCACCCGATACCCCCATCGCTCCGCCATTGGCAGCCGTGCCCCCGGCTGCCTGGGTCCCTAAGCTCTGGAATTCCCTCCCTGAACCTCTCCACCTTTTCAGACGCTCCTTCAAGCAGACCTCTGACCAATCTTGCGATTACTGTCCACTAATATTTCTGTGCCTCGCGCCATGCCACTCCATGAAAGGTGTTAGATCAATGCAGGTTGTGGTACCCCCGGTATGAGTTTCCACAGTCCTGGTGAAGGTTGAGGTCTGCCTGGCAGAAAGCAAGCTCTGGTGTACACGGAATGGGGTTAACCTTGGTGAGTAAGATTTGCTCTGCAGGCTGTGTGCCAGTTTGATGTTGTGACTGGTACAAGGCAGCTACTTGGGCAATGCTGTGTTATTTACTTGCTGCTCAACTCTTCAAACCCCTTTCCCTCTGCCCACCCCCACCCCCACCCTGGCAGACAGCCATCAGGAAAAACAACCCTCGCAAGTACCTGCGAAGTGTCGGAGACGGAGAGACTGTGGAGTTCGATATCGTTGAGGGTGAGAAGGTATTGTTTTAATTTTCCTCCTTCCTTTTTGAGACTGGGTGCAGCGTACAGGTGTTCTGATGCCCTCTGGTAGCCCACCCTGAGTGACCGTACCGCTGCCCTGAATTGGGTGTGGTCGGCTATTCGATTACAGTGGGCATCACGGCTGCCTGATTTGCTGGCGGATAGTAATCCAGATTTTGAGGGAGCTTCTTCTCCAGGTTTCCCCGAAGTCAGCACATCCCATTCATTTTGACCTTGCTCTATTTCTGTTCACTAATGGGATGTGGCGATCGCTGGCTAGGCCAGCATTTATTGCCCATTCTTAATTGCCCTTCACAAGCTGCTGCCTTGAATCGCTGCAGTCCCTGTGATTATAGGAACAGTGAGGGGTGTAGGGACTGGAGGAGGTTACAGAGATAGGGAGGGGTGTAGGGGCTGGAGGAGGTTACAGAGATAGGGAGGGTTGTAGGGGCTGGAGGAGGTTACAGAGATAGGGAGGGGTGTAGGGGTTGGAGGAGGTTACAGAGATAGGGAGGGGTGTAGGGGGCTGGAGGAGTTACAGAGATAGGGAGTGTTGTAGGGGCTGGAGGATGTTACAGAGATAGGGAGGGTTGTAGGGGCTGGAGGATGTTACAGAGATAGAGATGAGGTGAAGGGGCTGGAGGAGGTTATGGAGATGGAGAGGGTTGTAGGGGCTGGAGGAGTTTAGAGATAGGGAGGGTTGTGGGGGCTGGAGGAGGTTACAGATAGGGAGGGTTGTAGGGGATGGAGGAGGTTACAGAGATAGTGAGGGGTGTAGGGGCTGGAGGAGGTTACAGAGATAGGGAGGGTTGTGGGGGCTGGAGGAGGTTACAGAGATAGGGAGGGTTGCGGGGGCTGGAGGAGGTTACAGAGATAGGGAGGGTTGCGGGGGCTGGAGGAGGTTACAGAGATAGGGAGGGTTGCAGGGGCTGGAGGAGGTTACAGAGATAGGGAGGGAAAGGGTCAGTGATTTGAATGACAATTTTGCTGTTAGGGAGGGAGTTCCAGGATTTTGACCCAGTGACACTGAAGGAACAGTGATATATTTCCAAGTCAGGATGGTGAGTGGCTTGGAGGGGAACTTCCAGGTGGTGGTGTTCCCATGTGTCTGCTGTCCTTGTCCTTCTAGATGGTAGTGGTCGTGGGTTTGGAAGGTGTTGTCTAAGGAGCCTTGGTGAGTTCCTGCAGTGCATCTTGTAGACACTGCTGCTACTGTGTGTCGGTGATGTAGGGAGTGAATGTTGATGGATCATCCACTCAGCACTTCTAGCTGAAGATTGTAGCAAATGCTTCAGCTTTATCTGTTGCACTGATGTGCTGGGCTCCTCCATCATTGAGGATGGGGATATTTGTGGAGCCTCCTCCTCCAGTGAGTTGTTTAATTGTCTATCACCATTCACGAGTGGATGTGGCAGGACTGCAGAGCTCAGATCTGATCTGTTGGTTGCGGGATCGCTTAGCTCTGTCTATCACTTGCTGCTTATGCTGTTTGGCACGCAAGTAGTCCTGTGTTATTGCTTCACCAGGTTGACACCTCATTTTTAGGTATGCCTGGTGCTGCTCCTGGCATGCCCTCCTGCACTCTTCATTGAACCAGGGTTGATCCCCTGGCTTGATGGTAATGGTAGAGAGGGGGATATGCTGGGCCATGAGGTTACAGATTGTGTTCGAGTACAATTCTGCTGCTGCTGATGGCCCACAGCACCTCATGGATGCCCAGTCTGCAGTTGCTAGATCTGTTTGAAATCTCTCCCATTTAGCACAGCAGTAATGCCACACATCACGATGGAGAGTATCCTCAATGTGAAGGTGGGACTTTGTCTCCACAATGTGCGATGGTCACACCTACCGACACTGTCATGGACAGATGCATCCGCGGCAGGCAGGTTGGTAAGGTTGAGGTCAAGTATGTTTTTCCCTCTTGTTGGTTCCCTCACCACCTTCCGCAGACCCAGTCTAGAAGCTATGTCCTTTAGGACTCAGCCAGCTCGGTCAGTAGTGGTGCTACCGAGCCACTCTTGGTGATGGACATTGAAGTCCCCACCCAGAGTACATTCTGCACCCTTGCCACCCTCAGTGCTTCCTCCAAGTGATGTTCAACATGCAGGAGGCACTGATTCATCAGCTGAGGGAGGGCGGTATGAGGTAATCAGCAGGAGGTTTCCTTGCCCATGTTTGATCTGATACCATGAGACTTCATGGGGTCTGGAGTCGATGTTAATGACCCCCAGGGCAGCTCCCTTCTGACTGTATACCACTGTGCCCCCACCCCTGCTGGGTCTGCCCTGCCGGTGGGACAGGACATACCCAGGGATGGTGATGGTGGAGTCTGGGACATTATCTGTAAGGTATGATTCCGTGAGGATGACTATGTCAGGCTGTTGCTTGACTAGTCTGTGAGACAGCTCTCCCAATTTTGGCACCAGCCCCCAGATGTTAGTAAATATGAGTTTGCAGGGACAATAGGGCTGAGTGCTGAGGTCGATACCTGGTGGTCTGTCCGGTTTCATCTCTGTTGGACTTTCCAGCAATTGTGACACAAGTGAGTGGCTTGCTGGACCATTTCAGAGGCATTTAAGAGTCAACCACATTGCTGTGGGTCTGGAGTCACATGTAGGCCAGACCGGGTAAGGACAGCAGATTCCCTTCCCTAAAGGGCATTAACAAACCAGCTGGGTTTTACCACAATCGACAAAGCTTTCATGGTCATCATCAGACTTTTAATTCCAGATTTATACTAATATAATTTAAATGCCCCCAGCTGTCATGGTGGGATTTGACTCATGTTCCCAGAGCATTGACCTGGGCCTGTGGGTAACTAGTCCAGTGACAATACCACTACACCACTGCTAGCTCCACCCTGCAGCCAGGAGGAGGGAGTGTGTTTTGGGGGGAAATGCCAATTTGAGTAGGTTGCCCTCTCCTAGGGTTGGTGTTGAGTTTGAATTTTGCAGCTGCCCATGTCTCGGGTGTCTGGGACTGAGCTCTCTATCTGGGGAACTGATGGGCAATGATCTGGAATGTCCTACTGCCACCACCTCTCACCCCCACCGTCTCTGGATGAGTCACCCTCTCTGAGCTAGGAGAGCAGCTGTTCAATCCCACTCCAGTGACTTGGGCCCATTCCCAGTGCGGGGATGAAGGGACGTTGAACTGTCAGGAGATGCTATCTCCTGGGATGAGTTATTAAACTGAATCCCATCTATCCCCTCGGGTGAATGTAAAAGCCCCATGCTCCTGTTGGAAGCAGAGCATGGGAATTCTCCTTGGTGTCTTGGGACTGATACTTATACTCCCAACTGACATACCGTATGAATTTGAGTTAACTGGTCATTGTTATGTTTGTGGGAGCTTGCTGTGCACCAATTGGTTGCTGCGTTTGCCTGCGTTACATCAGTGACCACGCTTTGAAGATATTTCGTTGGCTGTGAAGCACTTTGGTGCATCCTGAGGTCTGAACAGTGCTACATCAATGCAAGTCTGCAGAGAGATTGGCCATCTCTGAGGGGTTGTGGTTTTGTTACATAGTAGAGGGGGTCCTTTACCACCCCTCTCTTCACCACCTAACCCCACCCCCCCCCAAAATCATGAGGGGCCTGGGCAGAGTAGATTGGGAGAAACTGTTCCCATTGGTGGAAGGATCGAGAACGAGAGGCACAGACGTGAGGTGATTGGTAAAAGAAGCAAAGGCGATACAAGGAAAAGCTTTTTCACACAGCGAGTGGTTAGGATGTGGAACGTGCTGCCTGAGTGTGGTGGAGGCAGGGTCAATCCTGGCTTTCCAAAGGGAATTGGATAACTATCTGAAAAGAGAGAATGTGCAGGGTTATGGGGAGGAAGTGGGGGCGCAGCGCGAGGTGAATTGCTCCTTCAGGGAGCCAGCACAGGCATGACGGGCTGAATGTGTTGTAATAATCGTATGATTCAGCCATGTCAGGAAAGGGCGGCGAGAATATCAGGTGGTTTCCCCTCATGGTCTCTGTCTTTGTCTTTTCTGTGCCGCACAGGGAGCAGAGGCTGCCAATGTGAGTGGTCCAGGGGGAGTCCCAGTCAAAGGGAGTCGCTTCGCTCCAAACCGTCGGCGCTTCCGCAGAGGCTACTTCAGACGCCGGGGTCCTGTAGCTCAGGCAAGTGAATCGCTGATCAATACCGGAGCGTAGAAATAGCAAGGGGGCTGCTCAGCCCTTCTATCCCACAGCAGACCTGTACTTTCACTTCATTTTACTACCTTTGTTTCATGTCTCAATGACAGGAACCTTGGCAAAATTTAAAAGCAAAATACTGCTGGAAATCTGAAACAAAAACAAAAATTGCTGGAAAAACTCAGCTGGTCTGACAGCGTCTGTGGAGGGAAAGTTAAATATTTCGAGTCCGTATGAGTCGTCTTCAGAACTAAAGAGAGGTAGAAATGTGGTGAAATATATACGGTTTTTGGGGGGGTGGGGCAGGGGAAGCTGGATCGAGGGGCCAGTGGTCGGTGGAGGCTAAGGAGAGATGGCAAAAGATGTCATAAGCAAAAGGTGGAAGGGGTGTTAATGGTGGTGATATTGGCGAAAGGAGGTGCTAATGGTGACAGTAAGAGTAGAAAGCAGGATGAGCAACAGATGGCCCTAGTGGGGGTGGTTTGGGGGAGAAAGATCGAAATCGGCTAAAAGATGGGGATAAAACTGTGAATGGAAATAAATTTGAAAAATAAGGGGGGGGTGAAAGGAAGATGTGTTTGGTGGTGGCATCATGCTGGAGTTGGCGGAAATGGCGGAGGATGATCCTTTGAATGCGGAGGCTGGTGGGGTGATAAGTGAGGACAAGGAGGACCCTATCATGTTTCTGGGAGGGAGGAGAAGGCGTGAGGGCGGATGCGCGGGAGATGGGCCGGACACGGTTGAGGGCCCTGTCAACCACAGCAGGTGGGAAACCTTGGTTAAGGAAGAAGGAAGACATGTCAGAAGCATTGTTTAGGAAAGTGGCATCATCGGAACAGATGCGATGGAGGTGAAGGAACTGAGAGAATGGGATGGTGTCCTTACAGGAAGCGGGGTGTGAGGAGCTGTAGTCGAGGTAGCTGTGGGAGTCGGTAGGTTTGAAATGGATATTGGTGGACACTCTATCACCAGAGATTGACTCAGAGAGGTCAAGGAAGGGAAGGGAAGGGAAGTGGCAGAGATTGACCATGTGAAACTAATGGAGGGGTGGAGATTGGAAGCAAAATTAATACATTTCCCCAGGTCTAGCATGAAGCAGCACCGAAAGAGTCATCGATGTACTGGAGAAAGAGTTGTGAGTAGGACTGGAACAAGGAATGTTCCACATCTCCATCCAGGAATCTCAATTCACTATTTATGTTTTGCTGAAGGGCTCCAGATGTTTCGGGTGGGGGGGCGTTGATGGGGACTTCACCCAGAGAATGATGGAAGCTATTTGGCCCATCATAGCAAAGCAGAGAATGCAAGGGAGGGACTGGTTCAGCGAGAGGCTGCCCTTGGCATGTGCAGTGTCAGGAGGGGAATAGCACATGGTGGCTCCAGGGTCTGCCCACCCAGTGGGTACTAATGTGGCCTGAATTTACACAGTGAATTACTGAGGGGCACAGATCGAGGGGAAAGTATCAGCCAGAGGCACATTGGACCGAATGGTTGCCTTCTGTGCTGTATCATTGAGTTCAATTCTCCTCTCCTCCTGGACTCATTGTGGGTGGAGAAATGTATGTGGGCTCTCTGCCCTCATTTCAGGTGTGATTGTTAATCAGGATTCCTAAAGCTGAATGTTGTCGATGCCAATGACCTGTGGGAGCGAGTGTGGAGAGCAGGTGGAGGGTATTGTTTGAGTTTAGCAGTGTTCATTCTATTTCCAGCACGGTAACAGGCCATTCGGCCCACCTGCTCCGTGCTGGTGTGCTTGCTCCACACGAGCCTCCTCCCACCCCCCTCTTTATCTCCCCCTATCAGCCTATCCTTCTATTCCTGTCTCCCTCATGTGTTTATCCAGCTTTCCCCTTATATGTATCGATACTATTCACCTCGACCACTCCCTGTGGGAGTGAATTCCACATTCTCCCCACTCTCTGGGTATTGGAGTTTCTCCTGAATTCCTAGTTGGATTTATTAATGACTGCTCCAAGTTCTGGTTCCCCCCCTCCGACCCCCCACACACACACATGTGGAAACATCTTTTCTACATCTACCCTATCGAAACCCTTTAGAAGATTGCAGACCTTCAGAACTTGCCGTGCCCCTAGCCAAGTTGTTGCAGTACAACTGCAGCACTGGCATCTACCTGACTATGTGGAAAATTGCCCAGATACGTCTGTACTCAAAAAGCAGGACAAATCCAGCCCGGCCAATTACCGCCCCATCAGTCTATTCTCGATCATCAGTAAAGTAATGGAAGGGGTCATCAACAGTGCTATCAAGCAGCTTAGCAATAACCTGCTCACTGACGCCCAGTTTGGATTCCACCAGGGCCATTCAGCTCCTGACAAAGAATAAAGAAAAGTACAGCACAGGAACAGGCCCTTCGGCCCTCCAAGCCTGCGCCGATCATATTGCCCGTCAACTAAAACATTTTGCATTTCCAGGGACCGTAACCCTCTATTCCCATCCTATTCATGGATTTGTCAAGCTGCCTCTTAAACACCACTATCGTACCTGCTTCCACCACCTCCTCTGGCAGCGCATTCCAGACACTCACTACCCTCTGTGTAAAATACTTGCCCCACACATCTCCTCTATAGTTTTCTCCTCTCACCTTAAATCTATGTCCCCTAGTAATTGACTCTTCCACCCTGGGAAAAAGCTTCTGACTATCTACTCTGTCCATGCCACTCATAATTTTGTAAACTTCTATCAAGTCGCCCCTCAATCTCCGTCGCTCTAGTGAGAACAATCTGAGTTTCTCCAACCTCTCCTCATAGCTAATAACCTCCAGACCAGGCAGCATCCTGGTAAACCTCCTCTGCACCCTCTCCAATGCCTCCATATCCTTCTTACCATGTGGTGACCAGAATTGCACGCAATATTCCAAGTGTGGCCTAACCAAGGTTCTATACAGCTGCAGCATGACTTCCCAGCTTTTATACTCAATACCCCTGCCAATGAAGGCAAGCATGCCACATGCCTTCCTGACTACCTTATCCACCTGCGCTGCCACTTTCAGTGACCTGTGGACCTGTACACCCAGATCCCTCTGCCTGTCGATGCACTTAAGGGTTCTGTCATTTACTGTATAATTCCTGCCTGTATTAGACCTTCCAAAATGCATTACCTCGCATTTGTCCGGATTAAACTCCATCTGCCATTTCTCCGCCCAATTCTCCAACTGATCTATATCCCGTTGTATCCTTTGACAATCCTCTTCACTATCTGCAACTCCTCCAACCTTCGTGTCGTCTGCAAACTTACTAATTAGCCCAGTTATATTTTCCTCCAAATCATTTACGTGTACTACAGACAGCAAAGGTCCCAGCACTGATCCCTGCAGAACACAGGAACATGAACAGCTGACCTCATTACAGCCTTGGGTCAAACACGGACAAAAGAGCTGAACTCCTGAGGTGAGGTGAGAATGACTGCCTTTGACATCAAGGCAGCATTTGACCGAGTGTGACATCAAGGAGCCCTAGCAAAACTGGAGTCAATGGGAATCAGGGGGAAAACTTTCTCCTGGTTGGAGTCATACCCAGCACAAAGGAAGATGGTTGTGATTGTTGAAGGTCAGTCATCTCAGCTCCAGGACATCACTGCAGGAGTTCCTCAGGGTAGTGTCCTCGGCCCAACCATCTTCAGTTGCTTCATCAATGACCTTCCTTCCATCATAAGGTCAGAAGTGGGGATGTTCGCTGATGATCGCACAATGTTCAGCACTATTCGCGACTCCTCAGATACTGAAGCAGTCCATGTCGAAATGCAGCAAGACTTGGACAATATCCAGGCTTGGGCTGACAAGTGCCAAGTAACATTTGTGCCACACAAGTGTCAGGCAATGACCATCTCCAACAAGAGAGAATCCAACCATCGCCCATTGATGTTCAATGGCATTATCATCACTGAATCCCCCACTGTCAACATCCTGGGGGTTAACGTTGCCCAGAAACTGAACTGGACTAGCCATATAAATACTGTCGCTACAAGAGCAGGTCAGAGGCTAGGAATCATGTGACGAGTAACCCAACTCCCCGAAGCCTGTCCACCATCTATAAGGCACAAGTCAGGAGTGTGATGGAATACTCTCTACTTGCCTGGATGAGTGCAGCTCCCACAGCACTCAAGATTTGACACTGTCCAAGTCAAAGCAGCCCCGCTTGATGGGCACCACAAACATTCACTCCCTCCACCACTGACGCACAGTAGCAGCAGTGTGTGTACCATCTACAAGATGCACTGCAGGAACTCACCAAACTCCTTAGGCAGCACCTTCCAAACCCACGCCCACTACCATCTAGAAGGACAAGGGCAGCAGACACATGGGAACACCACCACCTGGAAGTTCCCCTCCAAGTCACTCACCATCCTGACTTGGAAATATATCGCCGTTCCTTCACTGTCGCTGGGTCAAAATCCTGGAACTCCCTCCCTAACAGCACTGTGGGTGTACCTACACCACATGGACTGCAGCGGCTCAAGAAGGCAGCTCACCACCACCTTCTCCAGGGGCAATTAGGGATGGGCAATAAATGCTGGGCCCAGCCAGCGAGGCCCACATCCCGAGAATGAACAAATTATATAGAAAAAAAACCCTCGGGTAGCCCATCAGCCTCCTCCTCCCTGGAGAAAACCCTGCAGCCTGTTGGATAATTTAATGTCTCGAGTGTGTGTAATCCTGCAGAAATCTTCATTGTGCCTGACGTGCCCACGCACTGTGACCCAGCCTCGAGGGAAGTGGTTGAGGATGCCTGGTACCCCAGACTGGCACCATTGAGGGTGAAGGTTGTGGATTGTCACGCTGCCGTTTGATGCTTGGGCTACGGGAGGATGGAGGGAAAGACACACACATAAGAGGCCGTGTCGAGACTATGACCAAAGTGAAGCCGTGTGCCTGGCTGTGGTTTCATGTACTACTTCATTCAGGTCTTGCAATCAATTAATGAAAGAATTTACCTGTCCTGGGAGTGTTTGATTGAGACTCTACAGACCCACTCCACTTCCAGCCCGCTCCGTACTGATGGGGCACCAGTAGATACAAATCTCTCCGCTCATCCCCCCCCCACCCCGCCTGTTGATGGGGAAATGCCTTTGATTTCCTTCCTGACTGTTTAAAGTTTCTGTTCCCCGCAGGGCAACCAGTTGGTGACCCAGGAGGCAGCAGAGAGTTGTGGCGAGAGGCAGGAGGGTGCGCTGGAGAAAGGTGATGGCCCGCAGCAACCTGCCAACCAGCGCCGGCACCTTCCCCCTCCCCACTTCTACCGAAGCCGCTTCCGGCGCCGGCCTGGACCCCCGACCTCTCCTCAAGGCGGAGAGGGGACGGCAGTCAGTGTGAGTGAGCGCCACGGGGAGGGGGGGGCAGTCAGTGTGTGAGTGTCACGGGGGGGGGGCGGGGCAGTCAGTGTGTGAGTGTCACGGGGAGGGGGGGGGCGGGGACGGCAGTCAGTGTGAGTGAGCGCCACGGGGAGAGGGGGGGGCGGCAGCGGAGGAGGGGAACTGGCAGCGGGGGAGGGGGCTCTCAGCCGGGGAGGGGTGGGGAGGTGCTGCTGTTTTAGCTGGATTTTTAAATGTTGCTCAGGTGCCTTTCACTGATGGGGACACCCCCCCCCCCCCCCTCCCCCCCACCCCAGTCCCCCCTCAGCTGCCTTCAGAGTGAGGCCTGTGCAGTGGGGAGGGCTCAAGTGGTTTGTGCTGAGCCCTCCTTCAGTTGGGTTGTTTGCAGTTGCCCTCAGGAGCCCAGCCCCTGGCCCCCAGCCCAGTGGTGGGGATGGATGGACTGGGACAGAATCCATGAGCATGTTCCTTCCCCATCACCATTTGCTGTGTTCAGCTCCCGGAGAGGCTGGTGTCCTTGAGGCTGTAACCCAGCAATGTGGCCCCACTGGGATAGTCGGAACAGAAAAAGCCCCTTCATCCTTTCTCTGCAATAGCTCGGACTGTGGTGTAGAGTGAGAAGTACCTGTCCTTGCTCATGAGTCAGAGAGGTCTACAGCCCAGAAAAAGGCCCTTCGGCCCATCGAGTTGGTCAAACAAGTCCCCAACTATTTTAATCCCATTTTCCAGCACTAAGACCATAGCCTTGTTTGCCACGGGCATCGCAAGTTCACATCCAAATACTTCAAGGTTATGACGGTTTCTGCCTCTCTCACCCTTTCAGGCAGTGAGTTCCGGAGTCCCACCACCCTCTGGGTGAAAAAGTTCTTCCTCACATCCCCTCTGAACCTCCTGCCCCTTACCTTAAATCTATGCCCCCCTGGTTATTGATCCCTCCACCAAGGGGAAAAGTTCCTTCCTGTCTACCCTATCTATGCCCCTCATAATTTTATACACCTCAATCATGTCCCCCCTCAATCTCCTCTGCTCCAGGGAAAATAACCCCAGTCTACCCAAAATCTTCTCATAACTAAAACTCTCCAGCTCAGGCAACGTTCTGGTAAATCTCCTCTGTATACTCTCTAGTGCAAACACATCCTTTCTATAATGACGAATCCAGAACTGCACGCAGTACTCTAGCTGTGGCCTAACTAGTGTTTTATACAGTTCCAGCATAACCTCTCTGCTCTTGTATTCTATGCCTCGGCTAATAAAGGCAAGTATTCCATAAGCCTTCTTAACCACCTTATCTACCTGACCCGCTACAGTAAGGGACCGGTGGACATGCACACCAAGGTCCCTCTGATCCTCAGTACTTCCCAGGGTCCTACCGTTCATTGTGTATTCCGGTGCCTTGTTTGTCCTGCCCAAGTGCATCACCTCACACTTATCTGGATTAAATTCCATTTGCCACCCATCTATATCCTCCTGTAATCTAAGGCTATCCTCCTCACAATTTACCATCCCACCAATTTTCATGTCATCCGCGAACTTACTGATCAACCTTCCTACATTCAAGTCTAAATTGTTTATATATACCACAAACAGCAAGGGATCCAACACCGATCCATGTGGAACCCCACTGGACACAGGCATCCAGTCACAAAAACATCCCTTGACCATCACCCTCTGCTTCCTGCCACTCAGCCAATTCTGGATCCAAATTGCCTTGGATCCCATGGGCTCTTACCTTTGTTATCAGTCTCCCATGCAGGACCTTATCAAAAGCACAGCAGGGGATCCATTTGCATTGTTTATGGGTTGTCAAATATGGCTTTTTTTGTCCCAGCCACATCTCCAGATCCTGGGCCTCGAGAGCATGACCCTGAGGTCACCAGCTGAGGTGGTTGGGCCTTTCTCTGCCTCGGATGAGAATACAGTGAGGCTGTGGGCGGGATTGTCTCCGAGCAGCATCCTGAATGTTTTGCTCAGCTGTCCCTTGTCTTGACTTCATTCCCCCTTCCCGCTGCCTGAGCTGTAGACACCAGTGAAGGCCCTGTATCTAATCTCCCATTTGTGCTCCGCTCATGAACTTTAGCTAAGATGGATGGGGATGGGCGGTGGGGGGGTTTGAGGTGGGATGGGGTCACTGTAACTGGTTTGACCACCCCAGATTATGAAGCAGGGGCCTGGTCCTGTTCCTGGGGCGATGTCTGTCACTGCTGCACTTGGTGTTTGTGCTGAAATTTGGTGCATAAACACAGAAAGAGGACATTCAGCCCAACATGCCTGTGCTAGCCCGTTTCTCCCCGCTCAACCCACCCGCTCTCCCCCCCCCCCATAGCCCTGCAAATTTTTCCCCTTTGTGTATTTCTCCAACTGCCCCTTTAGAAAGTTCCTATTGAATCTGCTTCCACCGCCCTTTCAGGCAGCGCCTTCCAGATCCACAACAACTCGCTGTGGGGTGGGGGGGAAGGAACTCCCCTCATCTCCCGCTCCCGGTTCATTTCCTGATTCTCTTCAACCTGTGTCCCTCTGGTCACCGACCCTCCTGCTGCTGGAAATAGTTGCTCCCTAACTGCTTTATCAAACCCGGATTAAATCTCCTCAGCTCTTTTGTAAAAAAAAAAAGAACGACCCCAGTTTCTCCCCATGATGGAAATGGAAAAGTAATAAATTGTCAAGAAAATGGCCAGACTTTATTGTATTAAATTGACCAATTTATCTACAGGGTACAGCAGGGGGATGGGACTGGATTGCTCCTTGAGAGATAGCAGATTCTTTTTATTCATTAAGACCATAAAACCGTAAGACATAGGAGCAGAAATTAGACCATTCGGCCCATCGAGTCTGCTCCGCCATTCAATCATGGCTGATAAGTTTCTCAACCCCATTCTCCCGCCTTCTACTGTAACCTTTGATCCCCTTACCAATCAAGAATCTATCTATCTCGGTCTTAAATACACTCAGTGACCTGGCCTCCACAGCCTTCTGTGGCAATGAATTCCATAGATTCACCACTCTCTGGCTAAAGAAGTTTCTCCTCATCTCTGTTCTAAAAGGTCTTCCCTTTACTCTGAGGCTGTGCCCTCGGATCCTAGTCTCTCCTACTAATGGAAACATCTTCCCCACGTCCACTCTATCCAGGCCTTTCAGTATTCTGTAAGTTTCAATCAGATCCCCCCTCAGCCTTCTAAACTCCATCGAGTATAGACCCAGAGTCCTCAAACGTTCTTCATACATTAAGCCTTTCATTTCTGGGATCGTTCTCGTGAACCTCCTCTGGACCCTCTCCAGGGCCAGCACATCCTTCCTGAGATACGGAGCCCAAAATTGCTCACAATATTCTAAATGTGGTCTGACCAGAGCCTTACAAAGCCTCAGCAGCACATCCCTGCTTTTATATTCTAGTCTTCTCGAAATAAATGCCAACATTGCATTTGCCTTCCTAACTACCGACTCAACCTGCAAGTTAACCTTAAGAGAATCCTGGACTAGGACTCCCAAGTCCCTTTGCACTCCAGATTTCTGAATTCTCTCCCCATTTAGAAAATAGTCCCTGCCTCTTCTTCCTACCAAAGTGCATGAGCTCACACTTCCCCACATTGTATTCCATCTGCCACTTCTTTGCCCATTCTCCTAACCTGTCCCTCCACCTATCTTTGTATCATCTGCAAACTTAGCCAGGATGCCCTCAGTTCCTTCATCTAGATCATTAATGTATAAAGTGAAAAGTTGTGGTCCCAACACTGACCCCTGCGGAACTCCATAGTCACCGGCCGCCATCCTGAGAAGGAGCCCCTTATCCCCACTCTCTGCCTCCTGCCAGACAGCCAACCTTCTATCCATGCTAGTACCTTGCCTCTAACACCATGGGCTCTTATCTTACTGAGCAGCCTCCTGTGCGGCACCTTGTCAAAGGCCTTCTGGAAGTCCAAGTAGATAACATCCATTGGCTCTCCTTTGTCTAACCTACTCGTTACCTCCTGAAAGAATTCTAACAGATTTGTCAGGCATGACCTCCCCTTGATGAAACCATGCTGACTTTGCCTGATTTTACCATGCACTTCCAAGTATTCTGAAATCTCATCCTTAATAATGTAAAATCTTACCAACGGCCGAGGTCAGGCTAATCGGCCTGTAATTTCCTGTCTTCTGCCTCACTCCCTTCTTAAACAGGGGGGTTACATTAGCGATTTTCCAGTCCTCTGGGACCCTCCTTGACTCCAGTGATTCCTGAAAGATCACCACTAACGCCTCCACTATCTCTTCAGCTATCTCCTTCAGAACTCTGGGGTGTAATCCATCTGGTCCAAGTGATTTATCCACCTTCAGACCTTTCAGTTTTCCTAGCACCTTCTCCTTGGTAATGGCCACCATACTCACCTCTGCCCCCCGACTCTCTTGAACTTTGGGGATGTTACTCGTGTGTTCCACTGTGAAGACTGATGCAAAGTACCTATTCAGTTCCTCCGCCATTTCTCTGTTCCCCACTACTACTTCTCCAGCGTCATTTTCCAGCAGCCCAATGTCCACTTTTGCCTCTCTCTTACCCTTTATATATCTAAAAAAAACCTCTCGCAATCTTCTTTTATATTACTGGCTAGTTTACCCTCATATTTAATCTTCTCCCTCCTTATTTCTTTTTTAGTTGTCCTCTGTTGGTCTTTGTAGGCTTCCCAAACCCCTGGTTTCCCACTGCTCTTCGCCGCGTTGTATGCTTTCTCTTTAGCTTTTATGCTGTCCCTGACTTCCCTTGTCAGCCATGGTTGCCTCGTCCTCCCTTTAGTATGCTTCTTCTTCCTAGGGATGAATTTTGCTGTGTCTCCCAAATTACTCCCAGAAACTCCTACCATTGCTGTTCCACTGTCTTTCCTGTTAGGCTCATCTCCCAGTCAATTCTGGCCAGCTCCTCCCTCATGCCTTTATTCAACTGTAATACCGTTACATCTGATTCCAGCTTTTTCCTCTCAAATTGCAGGGTAAATTCTATCATATTATGGTCACTGCCTCCTAAGGGTTCCTTCACCTTAAGCTCCCTTATCAAATCTGCCTCATTACACATCACTAAATCTAGAATTGCCTGTTCCCTAGTGGGCTCCACCACAAGCTGCTCCAAAAAGCCATCTCGTAGACATTCCACAAATTCCTTTTCTTGGGATCCACTACCAACCTGATTTTCCCAGTCTACCTGCATATTGAAATCCCCCATGATAACTGTAACCTTGCCTTTCTTTCACACTTTTTCTATCTCCTGGTGTATCTTGTGCCCCACATCCTGACTACTGTTCAGAGGTCTGCACATAACTCCCATTATGGTTTTTTTACCTTTGCGGTTCCTCAACTCTACCCACACAGATTCCACATCATCTGACCCTACATCATTTCTTGCTATTGATTTAATTTCATTTCTTACTAACAAAGCAACCCCACCCCCTCTGCCAACCTGCCTATCTTTTCGTTAGGATGTATATCCTTGGATATTTGGCTCCCAGTCCTGATCCCCTTG